>WBMW01003824.1:31500-67632 GCA_013396635.1 Penelope pileata
TTTTGGTTAAAACATAAAAAAGAGCAAAAAACTTATAAAACCAGTAGGATATTTGACCTTGTTTTTGTGAAACTAATGCATCCATCTGGTTTGATGGAATTGGTTGCAATTCTTAGTGAATTCTCAAAGTGTTTTTCAGAGATTTTTGGTGAAATTTTACTCTTCCTGTGCTTCACCCTTGCAAATAGTTGTTCAAAAATGTATGCACTGACAAAAAGCAATAACATGAATAAGGTGTGATTGTAAAGCGACAGATATTTTTCTCTGGTAAGATAGGGCTTATAAAAGTCTAGTAGAGGTGTGATCAAATTTTTGTTTGAGTTGAATATCTGATTGCAATTCTATATGTTTTGCCAATGGACAGGGTCAACAGAAAGGACACAGACATCAGATAGGCTTATTTTACTGTCTATTTCAATATAATACAACAATAAAGCAGTGCATATAGTCAAAAGATAAGCTTAACAGTAAAGAAAATAAGCAAGGTAATGCACCTAATGCACCTCACTACATGACGTGAGCGATAGTGGTTAAGAAAGACAGATCATCTATTGCCCTAATACTATACCATTATCCAGATCCACAATTGCTGGAGAGCCCTGGTTGCAGCGAGGATCTGGAGCATTTCTCGGCAATTGAGAAGTCCTACATAGTGTGTCTACTCACAAGTGAGATCTCAAAAATCACTACAAAAGGGTCCCACTTTTATACAGTTGAATAAACAATGTTCATAATTTAACGTAATAAATAATAATGTAATAAAACATCTGGAATAGTGATTAAGCATCTTTCTCCTGTTGACTTTCCCCCCCAAAGCTGGCCAGGGTTCATGAAGGAACCAAGGGAGTCACTCTGTCTGTTTTTGACCAAGGGCCTTGTGGCAAGGCTGTCTGCTCAGGACCCTTGCAACATGCTTATCACAGGACAGACATTACAGCAAAGTTCCCTTGTGCCAAATAAAAACAAATCATTTGACCATCATTACTGCATAGGTTAGCATTATAACAGAACTTCTATAGATAAACACCAAAATCTATGTACTTTTATTGACAAGGCAAAATATGGGTAAATGGCATGTTGTATGTGCAATTATTATTATACATATTAGATATATTGTGAGGTTGTGAGGTTCATCTATAGGTCAACTTTGATCGGGGTCTGCTGTTCAGGCCTCAGCAATTCAATATTCCATTTGAAAATTTGCAGGCAATATATTTATGTTGACTGAAAATGAAGTTTCAAGTATACCAAAACATTGATGATTATTCAGCTATCTTGAAACCTATTTTCAAATTCCTTTATCAAAACAGAAAGTAAGACTGCATATTTTTTGCTGTTCACAGAAGTGTGTTTAGTCAATATATCAAAATATATGACATTATTTGCATAACTTGAGTTAGCATTGCACTGTACGGCAGCCTCCTCATGTCCTGGGTTCAGGTCAGATAGTGCTTGCTGCTGAGTGACAGGACTGGGCCCGGGGCTGGGCGAGGCCACTGCCATGATGGCTTGACAGCAGAGGGTGGGCTGCAGTACAGGTGGTGCGGGGCCGCACATGGCCTGCATGCCTTGAGTTAAGCATAGCTGCGCTAGATTTTCCACCAACAAAAAAGTCTGTGCATCTTTAGTACAGCCAATATAACTATAGGAATTTATGTTAATTGGATTCCTGATCCTGATCTGTTACCCATAACTGCCCCAAATGCAGTCAAGAAATTGTATTACTTCTTACTGCTTCTACTATGTTCATAAACCTCTCGAGTCTCAGCTCAACTTCTCATTCCTTGAAACCTTTTTTTAAAATATTTATTTATTTATTTTAAGTCTTATTTAGTTGCTGTACTGGGCACAGTAGGCTTAGATCCATAATTGTATTTTAAATAGCTAACATTAGCAAATGTCCAAGAATGAAAAATTACAAAATTGTACCCGTGATGTATTTGTAAGTTAGGAAATGAAACATTTTTACATCACCTTGAAACAGGAATGCCATTTTAGAAAAAGAAATTGTGGCATACTGACTGCATCTGCCTTTTCACACACTCAGCAACAAAGATACTTTCAAAAACCAGTATTGTGTCTGTAAAGATACAAAATAAGAAGGTTATTATCAAAAGCTCTTTATCCCCAGGAGGATTACACTAATTTTGCCTTTTTATAATCTAAAGATGTTGTCTTATACTGCTTTTGTTTCTACTGTTTTGTTTTTTATCTCATTTTTTTCCTAATTGGTTGTATTTGTCTGTTCATTCAGCAGTAACTGCCATTGTGATTTTCCATAATCCTGAAGTAAAAATATCACTAAACATACAATAATTTTCAAATATCTCTTCAACGTTATAAATCCATTTAACTTCATACTATTGTAAATAGATTAGTCTTTCCGATCATTCCATGCAGCATGTACCATGAAAACCTCAGTCAGTTTATGAATCCATCTGGCAATCAGAAGCAAGACAAAAACAATAGCAAATCTCTCTCTAAAATTACTTCCTTTTTTTTTTTTTTTTAAACTGTCTACAATTATCCTTTTTTTTCTTCATAGGTAGATGATTAACTGTTGCAGTACATGTACTGCACACAATAGTCATTTGACATCTTCACACCTTAAAGTCAAATCAGCTTTGGGTTATTATAATCTCTGATGTATTCTGCACAATAGATGAAATATTCTAAAAATGCAAACCCAAAAGCATTTTGCTGTGTAATTACAACAGCTGTAATGAATGAAGACAAATGTTTAGAAAAAGAGAAACAGGATCTCATTCAAAACAAGATGTTTCCTAGGGAATATTAGCAATTTAAGAAGAAAGAAAAGTATGCACTCAGATTCTTATCCACTGAACACAATTTTGCATTCTGTTTACTCAGTATGATTGTCTTTGTCTAAAAGACTGCTTAGAATCGATTACACAGGATTCCTCTGAAGACTAGCACCAGAAAACACAGCCAAAGTAAAGCGTTTTAGCAAAATCCATACTGAGATGTGAAAGATGAAAACAAACAGAACATAAATGCTAATAGAGTTGAAAGAATACGAACCAGGACTACAAAGATAGTGAAGAAAGTCCAAAGAAGTCAATTCCATAGCATTTCTTTTAGATACTTTAGTGTTTGAATTGTACATTCAAGTCATTCAAGACAGAGAAAAAATAAGGATTCTGAAGAAGACGGCTAACAAACTTAAAATTACTTAATACTTGGAAATTTCCTCTTGGCAAATAAGGATCAAACCTGAAAGGTAGAATTAGAGGTGGTAAGAGGAAAATGCAGAGGAAAACATAACTTATGAAAGTCAATAGCAAAACAGATACACCAATAATTTGGTGGATAAAACAAGAGATAAACACTACTGAGAAAAAAGATTCAAAATCCAGCCATCTGCCTTCAGGTATATCAGGAATTCATACAGTGTTCCTTACTGAAAGAATAACTACAATTACTTTGCAATTCTTAGAGTAAATGGATTTGAAACATATTTAGAAGAACATGTGGAAGGTTCAGTAGGACTGCACAGAGAGCACTTCATAATGAACAACTTCTGTAAAGGCAGAGCTGTGTGACTGAGATCTGAGTCTACTGATACTCTGTTGCTATTCAGTGAAAACTAGTTACATTTCACAACATTTTTCCTTGAAACCTTTACCTGTGAGGCAGCAAGTAACAAGAAATCTTAACAACATTGCCAACTTTTACATCACGGAGGAGAAGGGAGGAGGCAAATCTACTTCAGAAATCTAAGGACTCAGACAGTAAAGCTTTCATATAAAAAAAAAAAGTCAGCATGCTATTTCTGAGACTCAACGCTATTTCAACATTCACTATTAAAAGGCCCCTTCTGATATCAAGTGGGCAATCCAACAGAGCGGCATGTCTAGAAATCAAGAGAAAAATTAACAGAAAACACTACCATCAGTGACTAATGTCAACTAGGACAGAGGGTTTTGATTCTTTTATATATATATATATATATATATATATTTCTTTTATAGACTTAATCACTATTCATTGCAACTTAGACAAACACTGCCAGCTGGAAGCTAATTACATTCAGCTGAACCTAATTATTCAAAACTCCTTTAAAAGAGGAGAAGCTATTGTTATTAAGGAGACACACAGGTATTGAGCTGAAAATAAGTAAGATATCTTAAAACTATATAGGTGATACCCTATATTTGTTATATATTGTTACTATTCCTTCTTCTTTTGAGTGCTATTAAAACTATTCTATGTTTGCTATTTTCATGGGGGATGAGAAATAAAAAATAAAAAAGGATTTTCTCATATATTCCGATTTAGCCATAATTGGAGTGGCAATTTTAAATCAGGATATTAAAATCAGCCTCCTCCTCTAGTGGCTTTGGTCAGCCACAGGGGCCATATCTGAGGAATAGGGGTCTCTGCTCATACTGGGGCATGTGGCTGCATTGCTTGGGTGGGGAGCTGGGAATGGAACAACGAAGCTGAGCCTAGAAAAAAAAGAGGCGTAGGAGAAACTATTGTTCTAATTTGTCTTTATTTCTCACTAGCTATACTTATTTTAATGGTCAATGAACTAATTTTCCCCAAATCATGTCTGTTTTGCCTGCGATATTAATTGCTAAGCAATTTTCCTACCCTTATCTTTACCTACAAGCTTTTTCCGCTTTATTTTCTCCCATTGTACTGCGGAGGTGGAGGAGCAAGAGAGCAGATGGGTGGGTGTCTGGCAGCCAGCCAAAGTAGCCTATCATTAGGACATTCAAGCGCTGTAACACTCAGCGTTAGTGCACTCTCTACCCACCCTTAGTTTTTCAAGACCCAACAGGATAAAAATCTATGCAACCTGCCGTGACTTCATAGCTGAGATTTAAACAGGAGATTGGATCAGGGATCTCCCATCTTGAATTATTCCATAAGTCTATCATAATTCAAATGCTTTTTGTTGAAAGTAAGCTTCTAGTCAGGAAACTTTAAAAACAAGTGCTGAGCTCACCCAAACTTTAAGGAATGTTCTGAAATTTTTCAGTTGTCCATGCTGGAAAAACATAGAAATGTCTANCTAAGGACTCAGACAGTAAAGCTTTCAAAAAAAAAAAAAAAGTCAGCATGCTATTTCTGAGACTCAACGCTATTTCAACATTCACTATTAAAAGGCCCCTTCTGATATCAAGTGGGCAATCCAACAGAGCGGCATGTCTAGAAATCAAGAGAAAAATTAACAGAAAACACTACCATCAGTGACTAATGTCAACTAGGACAGAGGGTTTTGATTCTTTTATATATATATATATATATATATTTCTTTTATAGACTTAATCACTATTCATTGCAACTTAGACAAACACTGCCAGCTGGAAGCTAATTACATTCAGCTGAACCTAATTATTCAAAACTCCTTTAAAAGAGGAGAAGCTATTGTTATTAAGGAGACACACAGGTATTGAGCTGAAAATAAGTAAGATATCTTAAAACTATATAGGTGATACCCTATATTTGTTATATATTGTTACTATTCCTTCTTCTTTTGAGTGCTATTAAAACTATTCTATGTTTGCTATTTTCATGGGGGATGAGAAATAAAAAATAAAAAAGGATTTTCTCATATATTCCGATTTAGCCATAATTGGAGTGGCAATTTTAAATCAGGATATTAAAATCAGCCTCCTCCTCTAGTGGCTTTGGTCAGCCACAGGGGCCATATCTGAGGAATAGGGGTCTCTGCTCATACTGGGGCATGTGGCTGCATTGCTTGGGTGGGGAGCTGGGAATGGAACAACGAAGCTGAGCCTAGAAAAAAAAGAGGCGTAGGAGAAACTATTGTTCTAATTTGTCTTTATTTCTCACTAGCTATACTTATTTTAATGGTCAATGAACTAATTTTCCCCAAATCATGTCTGTTTTGCCTGCGATATTAATTGCTAAGCAATTTTCCTACCCTTATCTTTACCTACAAGCTTTTTCCGCTTTATTTTCTCCCATTGTACTGCGGAGGTGGAGGAGCAAGAGAGCAGATGGGTGGGTGTCTGGCAGCCAGCCAAAGTAGCCTATCATTAGGACATTCAAGCGCTGTAACACTCAGCGTTAGTGCACTCTCTACCCACCCTTAGTTTTTCAAGACCCAACAGGATAAAAATCTATGCAACCTGCCGTGACTTCATAGCTGAGATTTAAACAGGAGATTGGATCAGGGATCTCCCATCTTGAATTATTCCATAAGTCTATCATAATTCAAATGCTTTTTGTTGAAAGTAAGCTTCTAGTCAGGAAACTTTAAAAACAAGTGCTGAGCTCACCCAAACTTTAAGGAATGTTCTGAAATTTTTCAGTTGTCCATGCTGGAAAAACATAGAAATGTCTATAAAATTTGACTGGAGATAAAATATAATATCAGGAATGTTTAAAGCTTAGAATTTAGTTTTAGTCAGAGCTAGAGGTTGTCTCTCCTAATATTCTAAAAAAGTGCCATATTACAGATTTGTAATATGACTAGAGTGGCTCATCATGTCAGCCTGCTGATTCGATGACTATAGCAGATATTATCTCAAACTGAGAACGCAAAGACTATTGCAAACCCAAATGTACCAGAAGCCACAGAACATCTGCATACCCTCTAACAAATGTAAGACCTTTAATGTCACTGGCAGTCTGCCTGGATTTTTGCAGAGAAAGACTGTCAGCTTCCAAGGTTCATTTGTGAAAAATAGCTGTCATAAATGAAGAAATAAAAGAGTCCACAGATCTTTTCTAGTCTGAATAGTGAGGAAATTGCTTCTTTATCCTAGATCAGAGGAGTTAAAAGAGCTAATGTTCTACGCAATGTGGATTCATACTATTTTTAATGTTACATACAGCACCAACTGTCTTTAACAACCTTTCCTTGCTACTATATAAAAGCTCTACTCATCATGTTTTGAGCCTTTCTACCATTGCTTGTGCATTGTGTTATGTACTGCATCATTCCTTATTGTGTTAATGTTCCTATATTCCGAGGAGAAGTAATATAACCTTCTATTTTTAGAATCATCTTATATAAAACAGCATTTCTTTCCAAGAGCCTGATTTCAGGACAGGATGGTGCTCAAAGGATCTCCCTATTAATATAGGAGGATCCAGGAAGGTGATCTTATGGCTGGTCTTATCTAGGCCATGTAATTATTTTTCACGTCTGGAAACCGTTGCTTACTTTAATTTGTAATGTTGATTTCACAGTTCAGTAAAAATACTATGCAAATTTTGGTAATAAAAGTAGCAGTAGAAAATTGTCATGTCCTCCTAGCCTGTTAAAAACTTCTTGAATAAAATGGGAGGCATAAGTCAATGTGAATTCCACAATGAACAAAAGTTTTATCTTAAATTAGTCTGAAGAACAAAAAATATTGACTAATGACAATAGTCATTTATGAGACCTTTATTATCAGAAATTCATAAAGGAAGAAAAGGTAATTGTATTATTAATTTAGTTACGTTTTTATAGGTTTAAATTATTTTTATGAAGATTATTAATTAAACCTGCACTGAGACTTCACTGAATTGCTGAGGGTAACTACAGCAGCCAGTTGTATCTGAACCACACACATACTCTATGAAACATGACCTTTTTACAGAGCTAAGGGAAGTGAGAAATAACTTGAGGTGGGAAACCTAGGCATAGGAAAAACAGTCTTAAAATTGAATTCTGTTTTTTTTTTTTTTTTAATTTCATTACCATAAATTAAATTCAGTAATGTTAGCAACATCCAGGGGGATATTTTTAGTAGAGGGAGGACAGTGGAGCTACTTTCATCATTATCTCGAAGACCAGTTCTAACCACATTAATCAAGAGCAATATGTGGTCCATCAGCACATTCTCTTCTTGGACAGATTATGAATGTCTGTAGTGTGTACTTTCTCTGAAAAATTAGAAAATGAGAGAACTTAAACATGTTCAATTGAGTATAGATTGTTATGTATTATGTCTGATAGTATATGTAACACATCAGAGACACTAATTGAGAGCATCTAAACTGAAACTATCAACATTACATTAAAAAAAAAAAAGAGAGTGGGGCACAATAAATGTAGTCTTCTTTGCAAGATTTTTTTGCATGGATAATATTGTGGTCTTATAAAATAAAATAGATCCCTCTTACCATCCCAATCTTCTTGCGATAAAGTATCCTTGAGAATATGCAAAACAAAATGCATAGTACTTACCATAAGAGAATCATTCAGCTGTCGGCTGAATCAGTCGGCTGTTTCAGTGCCTTGCAGTGTAACTGTCCATAAAAGCAAATAAATATAGGCATGAAATATGAGACTGCCTATAAATATGTAGATTATCTCAAAAGTTTAAAATTTCTGAGGCCAAAAATGTTTCAAAATAATGAAGAATTTCTGTTATTGCCATCACAGTTTAAAGGAACTACTTCTCATCAAACAGTAATAAGGCTTTGTCAAATCTGTAAAATAACCGGTTGATGAAAATAGGCACCTGACATTTCAAACACAGAAAACAAATGACAAAAGACAATTTCCAGAATCTCCAAGATTAGGAAAATATTTCTTAAATAGTAAGTGGGATACTTTGTATTAAAAAAACAATTTTAAATCCTGATAAGTAGTGAACATCCTGCTGATTCTCTGCGCAACTCAGCATTACATTATTTTTCAGTCACTGCAATAAATGCTGCTAGCTCACACATTTTTGTCCTGCATATCTGGATTTACTGTGGACAGATCACCTGCATGACTGACAACAAAACCACAGGATTTTCTTATAAGATATCATTTCTAGATTAGAATATTTTGTTCCTGATCATTTCAACATAAATATATGTTTATTGATTTACACTTTGGTTTCTAGGCAGTAAAGGAGACTTTTTCTTATTTCATTGAAGTTTTATGATAGAAGACTGAAAGATTCAGACTTGAAAGTGGATTTCAGTAAATGGTCTGGTGTAGGACATGTCCTGGTATTGCTTATGTATTCAATAGACAAAGCTATTTCAAATCTGCATGTTTAAGAAAATTGATATTTTTTTGAACCTTTAGACCATCTACATCAATAATCACCTCATTATTCCTCCAATTTTCAGTTAAATTCATCATCTAGTCATATGTCCATTGGTGGAGTGGTGATATTCAACTGTTATGGTAAGCTGTTATTGCAAAGTCTCTCTCTCTCTTTTTTTTTTTTTTTCCCAAGTGGAAACGCACCAGAAATCTGCTGAGGACTCAGTATTGAACAGTTTTTAAATAATAAACAATAATAACTCTAATACAGGAATAAAATAGGTATATAAAATAGGGGAAATAACATAAGGCTGGTCATATATAAAATGACTCTTAAGTGTGAAGATTCCTGATTCATGGCAGGAAAAGCTCTTCTAAGGAAAGAAGTGCCCAAACGTTGCCCACAAGATACATGTTGGTGAGTTTAGTTTACTACTCTGTTGTGCTCTTTTTAGAGGAGAATTTAGCACTAAGTTCCTTAAAGACTCTGCAGAATTGGAAAAATAAGAAAACAAGCAACATCTGAATAGTAGGAGAAAATCTCTCTATTATCCAGATCTGCATTATTCATTGGCTCTTGTTCGCTAGTCGCCTTTGAAAATAATTGTCACTTTACTCTCATGACCAGAAACACTACTTAGTCAGCATCATAGCTGCTTAACCGCATAGAACCACAAATTTTAATAATGGAGCGTGCAAGCTACCTTGTTCTTAATATTAGCGTAGAACTAATTCCTCTAGATCTCCAAATATATTTCCAAAAACATTTTGAAAAGTCCATTACAAAGCTGTTAGCATAAAACCTCCGTGTTTAAATACGTGTTTTTTTTTTTTGTTTTTTTGTTTTTTTCTTAATGTGAGAAAGTTAAAATAGAAAATACAAGATAGAAGAGATTAAGGTTATTTATTTCAGCCTCTTGCTACAGGGCTCTACAGAATCCTTCATGAGGTGACGGAGCACTTACCCCACGAGATTTGCTAGGTCTCAGTTTGGAGCAGATAACATCTGCATTTTCATTTCTTCATGTTCTCTATAGCTTCACTGTATCTACTCTAGTGAATTAAAAGTATCTGGAGTAAAAACAGCAGTGTATTTCATGTAGAGGTACATGAAAGCATTTCATGTATTTTGATAAGATAATCTTTTTTAAGAAGTGCTTAATATTCTGCAGTTATACTATTGCCTCCTCAAATGATTACATTATTTTGCTAACATCCAGGCTAAACAAAATTTACTCAAGGTCATGGCATTAACCAGATTCAATATTTATTGAATATACTAAATGCATTTAAAAATGTATGCCTTACATTCAAACATATTTTTTTTAATATAGAGTGGAATTATTCTTAAATGATGGGAAGGAAATTAATTAAGATCATTTTACAATTTTTGTAGTGCAGCACTCCCTTTTCCTACCAGCTTCTTTACGATATTGAAGATGCAAACAACAGAAAAATGTGCTTGGGAATATAAATAATCTTTTTTAATGATGGAGCCATCCCTGGGGTGAATAAAAATCCCTGCATTGAAGTAGGAATTTTAACTTCTATTTTCATAAATATTTTACTGTAAAAAATTTTGCTATAAAGCAAAATATTTTTTTCAGTAGAATACTTAAATCTTTATAATGCATCATGACATAGTAGTCATTTCATACTTACACTTCATAAATATTTCCTTGAGTTCTTGAAATGTGGAAATATTAATTGAAATGAATGTCTAGAACTAAATGCTAGTGACCTCTACCTTGACATTTAAATGCTTTCCAGAAAAACTTTATCTCCAAGAGCCAGAAGTCTCAATGAAAATAATAGATGTTATTTCTAGCTGTTGGTTATGAAGAAAGCAATAAATTTATAAATCTAAGTGTTGTTTTTGTGTCTATTAATTTTGCGTGGGTTACTGACCATCAAAAGTTTCAAAAACCTGTCAATACGACAGAGATGATCAAACTGAAGTTAGATTACTGAATATGAGGGCATGACTTATTATTCACATCAAAAATAATGATGAGAGTTGTCATTTCTGAGTACTTCATTCAAATGATATTGAAAAATATGTACACAAGTACATGTACAATGCTTAGTATCACAGGCATCCTTTTCATCGCCTTCAAGGAATGTGTAAGTTTTTCTCCTTGCATTTGATTTTGATTTTCATTTGCTGGTATCCTATGATATTAGGATCTTAGCCTTCTAGTATTTAAAGGGAGATTATAAACATGAGGGAAATCAACATTTTGCAAGGGTAAATAGTGATAGGACAAGGAGGAATGGCTTTAAACAGAAGGAGAGAAAGTTCAGATTAGATGTCAGGGGGAAGTTCTTCACTGAGAGTGCTGAGGTGATGACACAGGCTGCTCAGAGACGTGGTGGATGCCTGGAGGTGTTCAAGGCCAGGCTGGATGAGGCCCTAGGCAACCTGATGTAGTACTAAATCTGGAGGTAGGCAGCCCTGCCTATGGCAGGGGGGTTGGAACTTGTTAATCTTTGGAGTCCCTTCCAACCTGGGCCATTCTGTGATTCTATGATGAACTGCACCTCTGAGCTTGGTTCTATCAGCAAACTTACTGAAGTGCACTGGATCCCATCACCTACGTCATTGATAAAGATGTTAAGGAGTACCAGTCTCAAGATGGAACCCTGGGGGACACCGCACTTCACCAGCCTCCACCTAGACATGGAGCCATTGACAACAACCATCTAGCTGAGACCTTCCAATCAACTTTATTCACTGAATAGTCCACCCTTTGAACCAAATCTCCTAAACGGAATGTTTCAGATCATACATTGAAAAAACTTAACAATATTATCAACATTTTGTATATCTTTCTTATTTCTTATTTTCTCTTTAGCAGTATTCCTAATGAATTATGTTTCAGAATTAGGTCCTACATGAATTAATTGATGTGTTAATGAGTAAATAATGCAGTACTTTCACAGTACAGGAAAGCTGATGGAAAAGTATGCCTTAAACAGTTTGCATGCAATTATAATATTAGGTGTACTAAGAAAGGAGGGAAGCTGCAGTGGCAAGGAATGAGATGTGCTCAAATGGAATTACATTCCTGGATTTGCACCACCAGCTGGAAGGAATGTAAACTGTGGCACAAATGATTTATCATGTTAATATCAAGATTATTGAGGAAGAGACTGGAAACAGACTACTCTTCCAAAATGAGTGTGTTTGCAGCAACTTCTGCACTTCTTCCTAGCACAGCTTCTACAAGAGGTATCTGCTAGCTACTCTCACTTTCCTCTTCTCTTGCTTATAGATAACCTACTTGATCCGCCTCTTAGTTGCATTATCAGACTTTGCAGTTTTTTCCATTGTCTTTGAAGTTTTAGTGTAGTTTCTTACTATATCAATATCTGATTTACTTGTGTGCATGAAAATCTACAGATTCTAGTACAATACCCAGTCACATACTTTGGCATAAGAAAAAGAAGAAAGTCGTATTACTACACATCTGTGTATATAAGGGATGAAATTTTAGATGAAAATGAAATTGAAAATCTACTGTTATGTTAAAGCAGATAACATTTCTTCTCCTTCAGAAAAACACTTAGACATAAGTAACTTCCACAACCAGCAGCAAAACTCCTGAAGGAAGAATTTGAGTGCGTCTCTTTAATGTTTCATTAAATTAGTTTTGGATAAAAATTTTGAAGTACTTAATTTCTTAGACTTGTGTGAAATGGAAATTCTTCATAAACTGCGTTTTCCATTCATTGTAAACTAATTCCAGTCTTGATTGGGTCTAAAAAAAATCAGGTTAGGAAGAGTAAAACCAAAATGTTTTCAGAGTGAACTGGAATATTCATAATTCATTCACCAATTCACTAGTTTTTGTATGAAAAAAAGTCTTCTGGAACTATATATTGGTTAGCTAAGAATTTTAATGATTTTACTGCGTACAATGAGAAATTTGGAACCTGAGATAAGCCTTGTCAATGTCTTTCAGCTATTTCTGTTTAAATAGAGTATGTCTATCTGTTAGTATATCATTTGAAGATATTTGACTTACTCCAGCTTATTAACCAGTTGCTATTGCCTGGTCAGACATTTTTCTCTCATTTGCAAGAACACGTGAAGAATGAAGAAACACAACAAAATTGTTTTCCTAGAAATTCCAAGGAATGTCCCAATTAGAAAAACATTGCTAGGAGCTATACCTCTGTCTGTAGACAGAGTAAGTTTCGGACATGACCTTTCAAAGCTGTAGATGATTGAAATCCTTGCTGAAACCTATTTCTTGTTATCATTAATAAATTGTTACTTAGTGTTCCATGGATAGATAGAGGACAGACTGAGGGAGCTGGGTTTGTTCAGCATGGAGAAGAAAAGGCTGCGGGGGAACCTCATAGCAGCCTTCCAGTATTTAAAAGGAGATTATAAACAGGAGGGAAACCAACTTTTCAAAAGGGTAGACAGTGATAGGACAAGGGAGAATGGTTTTAAGCTGAAGGAGGGAAGGTTTAGATTAGACATCGGGGGAAGTTCTTTATCGAGGCAGTGGTGAGGTGCTGGAACAGGCTGCCCAGAGAGGTTGTGGATTCCCCGACCCTGGATGTGTTCAAGACCAGGTTGGAAGGGGTCCTGGGTAACCTGATCTAGTACCTAATCTGGAGGTTGGTGGCCCTACCCTTGGCAGGGAAGTTGGAATGTGATGATCCTTGGGGTCCCTTCTAAGCCGGGCCATTCTATGAATCTGTGATAAGTACAATAGAACAAAGCCCTGGGGACAGATTCTAGGCTGACATAACTTTGTGTACTTCCATTGTCCTTAATGAGATCAGGCCAGTTTACACCAGCCGAGGATCTGCTCAGTGTTATATTAACATTAGCTGACAAGGTTACAAGTTTAGTAAGTTGGTCATAGTGCTTTAGAGTTAAATTTTCTTCTTGTACATTATCATGTTTCCACTGATAGTAGGAAAAAATAATATTTTATTTCCACTCTTGTTCAAGCCTGGAGCATTTGTTACTATAGCTTCATGTATTTTTAGTATAACCTTGAAGCTAAGGGGCATAATTTAATTATATGATTACATACTAGTTCAGTATCTTTTTCCTTTAGGGTAATGGTATTTTCATAACTAATTTATGCTAGCAACTGTGAAGCTGCATGTGTTTTAAAGATGGACTGTTTTGCAAGTGAATTTCTTAATCTCTGAGAGAAAGAAAAAAGTTGCTAAATTATAAATCATTAATTTGATTTATTTCTTTATGTCTACAGGGGCCATATAATCACTTTTCAACTGTGTTACAGATTACTGTGAAAGGACTGTTTTGGACAGTAGAAAATTGCACAAGAGACTTTTCATATCACTAAAGAAGAAGAGAAAAACAAATGGATGCTCTTTAAAAGTGGCCAGACTTAGCAACAATAGGTATTACTTATTGTTTTAATTTTGATAGAATATTTTTATATTGATAGAATCTTACATATCTATTTAAAAATTGGGGGGTAGGAGTGTGCTGAAGAGGCTAGAGAGAGATTTTAGGTAAATTTGCAGACTTAAAATTTCCTGCCACGCCTATTTCCTAAGTGATCCAGCGGTCACAGTGGTAGGCAGTTTCAGCACGTGAACCACACTGGAAGGGCTATGAAATATTAAACTCTGAGGTTACCAAATGGAGTTCTAATGTTTTTTATGCTTTGTGAAAATGACTACTTCTTACCCATATCTTTCAATCTTTGGAATGGTTTGGAGAATAGTTGAAGTATAATCTATTTTTGAACATATTAACAATAGAGTTAGGATTCAGTATATGTATCTTATATTCAACAGACTATACCCATTAAGAAATAACGGATTTAGGCATTTTACCAAATAGATAAAATGTTTAATCAAAAGCAATTATTGTGCAATTTTATTTATTTAAAAATATCACATAACCTTTCCTCAAGCTGTTCTGTATATCCATACATAAAACAGTTGAGGAATTCAAATGTGATACACTTTACATTCCAAAGCATCTCCTCTTTCAAAACCTTTTTTCAAACTACTGGGCAATTCTTCCAGTGTTTCTGTACTCTCAGAAGAATGAACAGGGTAAATACATGGAACAAAAAGGGGGCATACAACTCTCCAGAGAGCAATTAGTGATTATTTGCATAGTCTCTACGATCCAAATGTGAAATAAAAGCCATGTATCTCAGCTGACGGTTGAATTCTGCTCTATCATTTCTGAGAAGAAATGACAGGAAAATACAATTTTTCAGAAAACATAGCGTCAGTATGAGCAGTTCCATATTTGAGGATATTTATTGTAACATCCTATGCAAATCCTACGCATAGAATGCACAGTATATAGATGCACATCTCTGCATTTCAGGCATATATCTTTATTTTTCAGTTCATTAATGACAACAGACAAGTTTTCATGTGTATGCTTTTAACCTTTCCACTTTCTTGTTCTGGGTCAGTATCTGATTATGAAATTTATTATTTCTGATTTATAACAAAAAATCCAAAATTATAAACAGATTATTCTAAGAATAAACCCTCTCTCTTTTCTAGATAGCTAATTATATTTTTCTTTGTGGGACATTTCCAAAATTTGCCTATGTCAAGGGCAAAGAATCCCTCCCCTTCCCCTTCCTTTTTCTTTCCCTTCCCTTTTCAGAATTTTCATATAATCTTCCTCAGTCTAATCACCATCCTGCTCATCCCACTAAAATCATGTTCACAATAATCTCTGTTGTTTGACAATGGCCTTAATTTATGTCTATATTCTTCTAATTCTCCTGTCAGTTTGCTGTTTTTCCACACCACACCATCCCCTCTTTTTGTACCCTATCTTCACCACCACTGGCTGGGTGACTGTGAGGTTGCACCTGTTGTTCATAGCTAGGACTGGGGACACCTGTGGCAACCAGTTTCTCCACCTTGATGAACAGCCTGCATCATGCTGCTGCCTAACAGTGAAATTATTGAGACTTAAATAAGAAGCTTTTGTATCTTCAGTGTTCAGTATAAGAAAACATCAATACTAGCTAGGGAGTAAGAACATTTTCAGAAGGTGAGTGAAGTAGCCTTACATTTCAGGGAAATTTATAAAATTGCATGTTCTGATATTTGCATATTTCAAGTTCTGAGAAAAGGCATCCGATTTTATATTGGTTCAAACTAAATTGTGCTATGCAGGCAACAATTTGTACATATTTGCTTGAATTTGAGCTCCAGTGTAAACTCAGTACTAAAATTGTGTCTGTCACATGAAGTGACATATTGAAGACATAGTTTTCATAAGAAGATGGATTATTTTTGCTGGCTCCTAGGAAATTTCAAGTGATATCATCTGATCTGCCATCTGCATCAGGTATTTGAGCAATCATCAAAAGTATTTAAACAGAAAACTACAACTTAAATTTGATTTACTTCCAGTTTACTGCAAAAGATATTGACCCCTAGTATTCTGTGACTTCATTTTTACTGACACAAGACTTTTATGCAAATGAAGTATATGGTATAAAGCTCAATAACAAGAAGCACAGTTTCTGCATTCAGATAAAAGTAATTTTAAAAACTGAAACTGCCAGTGTACATTTGGAAGAAACTTCCAGTTTTTCTGTAGGTTCACTGACAATTATGGAACCAGTAACTTGACCACAGATGCTCAGTGTTTATATTTCCTGAACAAGATCCAATTAAAATCTTACCATCTGTCATAAATCTTTGTCTCCACACAGCTTTCAATGTAAGTGACATACATTAGCATTCAAACCTTAACCTGTCTCTTGTTCACCATTGTCAAGAAATCTAGACATTCCTTTACTAGGAATTTTTCAAAAACTCAAAGATATACCTAGTTTGTTTTATGGGAATTTGTCTGTCTGTAGCTAAAGGTTCAAATGTTCTTAGAGAACCTAGGGATAGAGTTCAGTATACAAAAGCAGCATTGTTAATCCCACTATAGATTTGGCAGATTTGGGAGTCAACAAGATTTTCCTAGGAAAATACTGGATGGATTTCTGATAATTTCAGGAAACTATCATAAATGAAAATTCTTTGGATTTGAAAGTGTGGAAGTTGTTTTATAAATAATTTACTTATACAGGAAATGCTTGGAGCTGTAGAAAATTTTAGCATTTATTTTCTGTAAAATAAATTCTAAAAGTTACAGCATGGATGCTTTTTCTAAAAAATGTAGTGTTTTTGTTATTGTTTTTGTTTTAATTAGGATATAAACTTATTTTTTTCTCTGGGGCAAGAGTTATATTTTTTTAGACAGGTCAAAGACATCAAAGACTCTACTGGCACTTAGGTCATCCTATGTTGTCTGTAGGACTGACAGATATCATGGAGGTTCTGCAGGAGTTCCTTCAACTGGAGTGAGGCCAAGTGGCACTAGATGTCCACCCATACACAATTGAATTCTGTAGATGGTACTTCAGAGTGATCTCAATTCCTCTCTGTTGTAGAGCTGGCTATATTGTCCAGAACTCCGTTAATTGTAACTCAATAATACACTATGATTTCTGCTCAGATTGGAAATATGAAAATTTTAACACCTAGGAAGAGTAGATGTTTTCAAGTATTTTCTTTGGTGAACTTAAATAAAATGTGATTTTTCTGTGTTGGCTGAAAAACTGTAACGTTCTTCATGATCCAATAGCTGCTTCTTGTAAATGTAGGAAAAGCTTGAATGATTTTTTTCTTGGAAAATAGTTTGTTATAACATTTGCTTTGTTATTTCCCTCAAAGAACAGACAGATAGTGTAATATAAGCCTGGAATAGCATTCACATGTAAAAGCAACTTTTTAATATGAACAAAATTTGTTCCTAGAGCAGTACTTGATTATTGAATTGAAACTGAAAAAGAAACATACATAAATGAAATTAATCAGAAATACTTATCCACTCTGAATCTCAAAATGCAGCCATTTATTAGGATTGCTAAGCACACTGAAGCTTCCTAGATGCTTCAGAAGAAAACAGGTACTCAGGTATGTCTGGATCAAAAAAAAAGACTTTGAAACCTCAAGGATTCAAGTTGGCAAAACACACCTTTTAGGTTCTTGGATTGTGAAATCTTGAGAAAGTGATTACTGCAGGGACTTTTCTATGTTATCACCTTGACAACAAAGCAGTAGCATGCCCAGAATAATCCCTCACCACTCGTGACCATTGCTTACTTTGGCTAGCAATGGTCAGTTCTGTTGACGAAAAGCAGTCCCACCTAGGTAAAGGCTCAAGTCCAAAGACTATTATCACAGGTTAAAATGTAATGTAAAGAATCATGTCCTATAGCAGACAGATACAGAGTAAATGACCCAAAAACATTTTATGTCTCTAATTTTTTTACCTTTAAAATGACGACAGTGTGGACCGCATGAAAAGAAATGTTGCAGTAAATTTCTGAGAAAAAAAAACATGAGGGTATAGCTCCTCATAGATTTTATTTACTTGTGGATCTTCTGATATACTGAGAAATCTGGAAACACATGTACACACACATACAGACACCCCTTACCCCACTTTAGCACTTGCTTTTTACGAAAGTGCAGTGGGACTGATTTTTTTCTGAAAGCAATTCACCTGATTAACATCTGAAGTTCTGGTTATTTGACTTTGCTATAAATTTTATTCTGCACTTGTCTTAGTGGCAAGCAGACTTTTTAAAGTATTTTTAATAAAGATTGTTAGTATACAAATAGTATAGAGGGTTATTTTTCAAGGTTAGCTATTCAGCATACCAAGTCTGACTTCAGTCACTATTCATAACTTTTGAAGGTAGTGCATGCAGAGTAATTCTTCTTCCTGTTTTTTTTTTTTTTTTTAATATAAACCAAAATAACTGTTTCATAATTATTCACTTTGAGATGGAATCTTAACTGAATATTTCCCTATGTTGTTCAGATTATTCTTCCTCAATAATCTATATACGTCCTTTCGTTTGTCATTTTCATTTAAACATGGTTAATTACAAGTATAAAATATGATCTTGCATATGTAAATAGATAACATATATAAATATGTATGTACGCTCTACATACGTAGGTCACTCCAAAACTGACGACTCCTATTTATTTCCATGGAAACTACAACAGGTACAGAGAGGACAATAACAGTATTTGATAGAGCTAATTCTCAGCTACAAAACAATCTGTTTAATCATAGTCATCACCATTAGCTATGCATTTCTGCCAACAATGAACAAGAGCCTGCATGTCAAGCTCATAAAAATCTGGTGTGAACACTGCTGAAATGCACCACCCACTGCCTCAGTGTGTTCACACCCACTGTTTGGTCTCCATAAATGTTCAGCAAGTGTCAATGAATGTCAATAGGTATGTTTCTTTACACATGGAGGAATTCAATTTCACACCTTTTCTTCATCCACACTTCCACGTCAGGCACCATTTGGTCAGGCTGCCCCTCTGCTGCCATCTGTTGCACAGCAACAAAGGGTAGCAGAGTATTAGCGGGAAGGTTCAGCCTCTACTGCCATCCTACCAACATCTGCCTCTGATGTCATGAGTCAACATGCTAAAATAGGAGGTGTTACTTTCAGAGTACAATGACACTTCCAAGGACATTTGCTTTAAACATAGTCTTTTCTGGTTTCTCATTAGAAAATTAATTCAGACCAGTTGCAGAACAATGATAAGCTATGTGTTTTTCTGTAGCGTCCAGCTCATTCTTTTTTCCTCTATTTTTCTGTCACTCTTATTTATTTATTTATTATTTTTTCATTAATCTTCCTGTTTTCTTTGTGCATGAACTTCCCAGTACTGGCAAAGATACTAACTGCTAGTTATGACAAATTACTTTTCAATCTTAGCACATGCCATCATTAAGCACAAGAGATGCAGTGTAAAATGTTATCCCTATAAAATCAAAATATATTGACCTTCATTATCTATGTCTCAAAACCAATAAAATAAATGCAAGCCTGTCAGAAGTTGAGAAATCTGTGGGAACAATACATGAAAAAGGGCTTTTTTTCCTATGGAATCCTTCTACAGATCTGATATGATAAAACAGTATAACAATGTGATATAAAACTTTGTGACTGAAAGAGGTAGTACGTGCAGGTGAACATCCATATGGGCCAGATGGTGAGATTAATCGTAGGCCAAAAACTCATTGGAGTTTATGTTTTGGAAAAGCACTTTCCCAACACCCTTTTCATTTTGTCTCAGACTGTCCAGGTGGAGACTAAATCTTTGATTGCATCATTTAGGGGACCTAAGGACGTATCTATTATACTAACACACCTGTGTGCATCTAAATCTTCATTAAATGTTCAAATTTGAAGAGCAATGATGATTAACAAGGTGGTAAGCCTGTACTCAGTCCAGTTTAATTCTCTGAGACTGTTGTGATGAGGATATGTGTCCCAATGTACAAGAAAGTGGCATTTGTAATGCAGACAAAGCTGCATTTGAGGATTCAGTCCATGTGCCCATTTTTCAGTGCTCACAGGCGGTGAGGATGGGGATAGACTGAAACATATCAGTACTACGATGACATCTCTACCATCTAGTAACTTTTTCAAGGAAAAAATAAAAGGGATTATTTTTATTTATTCTTCTCCTAGTTGTCTGCCACATGACTGAAAATTATATAACACTTCTTTGTATTTGATGTTTGTAACTGTAGAAAAGAATAATTCCTTAAAATGCAAGCAGATGAATGACTGATTAAAAAATATTTGAGATCTGTGAGACTTTAAGGACTCAGATTAGACAGAGTATAAATTTCTGTATTGTTTGAGACAGAGGTGTCACGGTGTTAAAAGTCAAATTAATATAATAAAAAATTGTTATGCAGCTTTTAAAATAAATGTAAGACATAAAACTAAAAATGTGTGCTCCTGAAATATTTTTACAACTCTGACTTAAAATTTCCTCCTTTTTTATTTTCCTATCTCTGTATTTAATTCCTAGAACTACATGATTTTCATCTGTCCTATATGCTTTCTTTGTAGCTATGGTTTTAACAGAGCTTGTTGTCTCCATCTGGTATTTTTGTCCTTTATTGAAAGCTATTGTTACATTCATTTTTATTCATTCATGGAATTTGCTTCTATTTCCAACACATTTTTCTTTATAATATTAATTTTTTCTTTCTTTCGGCAAAAGCCTATCTGGGAGAGGGAGAGGAAAAAAATATCAAGACCAAAATCAAACAAGATTGAAGAGGTTCTTGGACTGTGCCTTTCTACAGATTTTTTCGTTCTCATCTGTGGTATGAATAAATAGTGAAGAAAAGTTTACATTGAAAGAATTGTTTATTGAATAGAAAAATTCCAGGACCCATATTTGCCACACATCTTGAGAAACCTTAAAGAATTTCAAAAATGCATGGTAACTCATCTATACTATCTTCCATCACCAGTCAGTAGACTACCAGTCTTTCTATATGATTGTACAAACATTCATTTATAAGATGTAAAAATGTCAGGAAACAGATTTGAGGAAGAAAGTAAGTAAAAATATGGGGATGGAATAAATGAAGCAAAGCAGACAAGGCAGAGATAGTGTTTGCATAAATATGATCAAACTGGCTACTGACCATTTGAGAAGGAATTGATGGAAATGAAAAGACTTTTACAAAAAGTGGTTCATATGCATAGGTCCCACCAAAAGCTATGCGTCCTGTTTATTTCCATGGAAACTACAACAGATATAAAGAGCACAAAGACACAATTTCTTAGAGAAAATTCTCAGCTACAAAACACTATTTTTCACCATAGTCACTACCAGTAGCTATGCATTTTCACCAGTGATGAGCAAGAGACTGCATGTCACGCATGTAAAAATCTGCACCAGCAGAGGTGACTCACTGTCACTGTTGCCACTGCTGAATCACAGAATTATAGAATCATTAAGTTTGGAAAAGATCACAAAGATCATCTAGTCCAACTACCAACACTGTGTTCACTAAGCCATATCCCTCAGTGCCACGTCTACCCTTTTCTTCAAAACCTCCAAGGACAGTGACTCCAGCCACTACCCTTATTGCTCTTTCAGAGAATAAATTTTTCCACATAATCCTCCCCTGGCACAACTTAAGGCCATTATCTCTCATCCTATCAATAGTTACGTGGGAGAAGACACCAACACCCACCTTGCTACGACCTTCTTTAAGGTAGTTGTAGGGAGCAATAAGACCTCTCCTGAGCATCCTCTTCTCCAGACTAAACAATCCAAGCTCCCTCAGCTGATTCTCATAGGGCTTGTGTTCCAGACCCTTCATCAGCATCGTTGTCCTTCTCTGGACATGATCCAGGATCTCAATGTCTTTCTTGTAGTGAGGGGCCCAAAACTAAACACAGTCCTCGAGGTGCAGCTTCACCAGTGCCAAGTACAGAGGGATGATCTCTTCTCTAGTCCTGCTGACTACACTATTTCTGATAGAAACCGGGGTGTGGTTGGCCTTCTTGGACACCTGAGCACACTGCTGGCTCACGTTCAGCCAGCTGTCAACTGACACCCCCGGATCCTTTTCCACTGCGCAGCTCTCCAGCTACTCTGCCCCAAGCCTGTAGTGATCTTTGGGGTTGTTGTGACGAAAGTGCACAACCTGGCAATTTGTCTTGCTGAAGCTCATACTATAGTCCTCAGCCCATCAATCCAACCTATCCAGATCCCTCTGTAGGGCCTTCTTATCCTCAGGAAGATCAACACTTTCAGATTCCCTGCTTGTCCCACACATGCTGCGTGATCACATTCAAGATGATCTGCCCTATAACCTTCCCTGATACTGAGATCAGGCTGGCAGGCCTGTAGTTCCCTGGATCCTCCTTCAGACCCTTCTTGTAGATGGGCATTACATTGGCAAGTCTCCAGTCATTTGCGACCTCCCCAGCTGATGAGGACTGCTGATAAATGATAGAAAATGACTCGGCAATCACTTCCACCAGCTCCCTGAATACTCTCAGCTGGATCCTATCTGGCCACATGGACTTACAACAGCTCAGGTGGAGTAGCAGGTCAGTAACTGTTTCATTTAAATTGCGGGAGGTTTATTCTACTTCCTATCCCTGTCTTCCAGCTCAGGGGACTGAGTACTCTAAGAATAACTGCTCTTGAGTATTAAAGGCAGAAGTAAAGAAGGCATGGAGAATTTCAGTCTTTTTCTCATCCTCGGTGGTAATGTTTCCTGCCACATCCAATAAAGGAGGGAGATTCTCCTTGGTCCTCTCGCTCTTAATGTATCTGTTAAACGTTTCTTATCTTTTACAATGGTGGCCAGATTAAGTTCCTGCTGGGCTTTCTAATTTTTCCTAATTTTTTTTTTCTTATTTCCCTTCTGCGTATCCTAGCAACATCCCTGTACTCTTCCTGAGTTGCCTGGCCCTTCTTCCAAAGATTAGAAACTATCATTTTTTCCCAGAGTTACAGCAAAAGCTCCCTGTTCAGCCAAGTCAGTCTTCTTCCCCACCAGCTCATCTTACAGAACAGAGGGCCGCCTGTCCCTGTGTCTTTAAGATTTCTGTCTTGAGGAATGTCAAAGCCTTCCTGGACCCCTTTGCCCTTCAGTACAGACTCCGAGGGGATCCTCCCAACCAACATCCTCAAGAGTTCAAAGCCTGATCTTCAAAAATCCATGATAGCAGTTTTGCTGATCTTGTTCCTGAAATCGCCAATAATCAATAATAGAGAACTATATCACTTTGTGGTCATCATGACCAAGACAGCTTCTAGCCACCACATCTCCATCAATCCTTCTCTGTTTGTGAACAGCAGGTCTAGTGGGGCACTTCCTCTGTTAGGCTCCCTTACCAGCTGTTTCAGGTATTTCTCTTCCACACACTCCAGGAACCTTCTAGACTGCTTCCTTTTTGCTGTATTGTATTTCCAGCAAATGTCAGGTAAATTGAAGTCCCCCAAGAGAAAAAAGGCTAGCAATTGCAAGATTTCTACCAGCTGCTTGTAGAATGCTTCATCTGTTTCCTCCTCCTGGCTTGGTGATCTATAACAGGCTCTGAGACTGGTGGACATCAGGCTTTCCCCCTGATGCTTACCCATAAGGACTTGACATTTTCATTCCCTGCATTGTGCTCTACAACATCAAAACAGTCCCTAACATAGAAAGCCAACTCACTGCCCTTCCTTCATTACCCATCTCTTTTAAAGAGCCTATAGTCCCCAGTCACAGCCCTCCAGTCATGAGAGTAATCTCACAATGTTTTGGTGAAATACTAAATATAACGACAGCTAAATGTAAGGGAATTTATTGGAATATTGGTGAGAAGGTTCAACCTCTACTGCCACACCACCACCATCTGTCTCTGATGTCATGAGAAAACATAATAAAATAAAGGCACTACTTTCAGAACAGCCATTGTAACACAAACAGTACTACAAACTTAACGTCGGGTCTACTCCTCTCGCATCTGTATTCCCAGCCATTGGGATATAAAGTTAAAAACTCATTGTCTGAAATAATTTTCTAAGTAATTTTTGTATACAATGTATTATTTTCTTCTGTCAGGGATTGCTTTCATATTCACGTATATTGGCTTTGTCATTGTAATTACCTAATCCATATACTGTAGTGTTTTTACTTACTACAGATTGGTGATATCTTCCACTGAATTCTAGTGGAAATTGTAGATGCATAATTTCAGTTGCTATATGTACATTTGTAATAAGAAAGAATGTGAAATTGGAGAGATGATGCAGGACCTGATTATGGAAAAACTATTCCAATGTTTATGTTTTGTTTTATAATGTACATGATATCAAATATTTCTGAGATGCAACCTCCTCTCTAGCTTCTATTTCAGTCTATTGTAATTTTTATAGACTAAGAGACATTTCCCTAATGACACAGTCCATATACGAGGGCTTCTGCAAAAGTAACGTCTCCTATTTTAGCATGTTGACCCGTGACATCAGAGACAGGTGTTGGTGGGATGGCAGTAGAGACTGAACCTTCCCACCAATATTCTGCTACCCTTTGTTGCTGTGCAACAGATGGCAGCAGTCTGACCAAATGATGCCTGACATGGAGGTGCGGATGAGGAAAAGGTGTAGAAATGAATTCCTCCACGTGGAAAGAATCGTACCTATTGGCATTCACTGACACTTGCTGAACATTTATGGAGACCAATCAGTAGATGCATCATTGCACAGTGAGGCAGTGGGTGGTGCATTTCAGCAGTGGCAACGACAATGTGAAAGACAAGCCACATTCTGGCTGGTTGTGCACAGCAGTCACACCATGAAATGAAGAGCATCTGGATCAGCTCATCTGTGCAAATTGGTGTATTACCACCAGGGAACTGTGTACGGAGCTGAATATCAGCTTCAATTCATTAGTAATAACAGTGGGAATGTTGAATGCTGGAAAGTTTGCACGAGCTGGGTTCCACAAACGCTCACACAGAAACAGAAAGAATGTCATATACAAGTTTTTCAGGACCTATTGAATCAATATGAGCCTGGAGGTGACGATTTCCTGCATTGCGTAGTTAATGGTGACAAAATGTGGTGTCATCACTATGAGCCAGAGTCAAAGAGTCAATCCATGGGGCGATGACGTGAACTTCCCATCGAAGAAAAAGTTCAAGACACAGACTTCAGCAGGTAAAGTGATGTGCAGTATCTTTTAGGATAGGAAGAAGGTGATGCTTCTGGATTTCCTGGAACCCGCACAAACTATCAACTCTAACTGCTACATTTCAATGCTGACTAAGCTGAAGGCTCGAAGTTCTGGAGTCAGGCCAGAGAAGAACATAACCTTTCTCTTGCAACACAATAATGTCAGGCTCCATACCAGTTTGAAGATTATGAAGTGCATTTCCAGTCTTGGCTGAACTGTCCTACCACACCTACCACATAGCCCAGATTTGGTGCCTTCTGACTTCCATCTGTTCAGGCCAATGAAAGATGGATTGCATGGGCTACGTTTTCCTAGCAACAATGCCATCACAACAGCTGTGAAACAGTGGGTCACATCCTCTGGTGCAGATTTTTATTAACATGGCATGCATACTCTTGTTCATCGCTGGTGAAAATGTATAGCTAATGGTGGTGGCTGTTGAAAAATAGTGTTTTGTAGCTGAGAATTTGTTCTATCAAATAAAGTTATTGTGTTCTTTGTATTTGCTGTAGTTTCCATGGAAATAAATAGGAGGCATTACTTTCAGAGCAACCTGCATATAACTATGATTAGATTCTTAGAATTACTTAAGCAGAATTCTGTGGCACTTGATGATTAACAGCTTTGAAAGCTCAGTTCACATTCATCACCAGTGAGATGGAAAAAAAGACTGCAGTGACCACAAGACATTGTCAAGTGCTTAGAATACCTTCAACCACGGAAGACTTTATTTCCCTTATTTGCAAAAGATGTTGGGCAGAATCTGTAGCAAAGCAAGGAGACCATCTATGAAGAAACACAGATTTTTTCTCTGGAAATACATACAATACACATACGAAACAGAAGTTAAACAACAATGTCTGAATCTAGTCATTTGGATTATTCTGGAAATACTTATGGATGCAATCACAAATACAATGGCAAGAGCTCCCTTTTTGTGCACTTTGACCTTTTCATATCATAGTGACACTAACACAGGAGTTTCTGATCTTTGAATATAACCCTAATTCTTTAATAATCATTATTGCTACTAGTTGCTATCTCTAATATTTGCAGAGAAAAAGATTTTTAAAAAAAGTATATAACTGATTTTTCTCTTTTACACTAATGTAAACTATTTTTTTCCAAGATCATCCTAATTTAGCACTGTAAACTATAGATAAAATTCAATCAGAAGAGCATTTAATAATAGTACTAAATGTAATAAAATAATGAAAGCCACTAATAAATTACATCAAATACTTGACATCTTCTTTAGTATGCTGTAATTTTTAGCCATAATTAGACACAAAAATGGAATTTATAATAATGCTACACCAAGTTAAAAAGTTTTCATTTCAGCTAGGGGTACTTTCTTTTATCCTAAATCCAAAATGTCACCATTAATTAGTTACTGTTGCAACATAAAATAGAAGATTCTAGCTTCAGATGAACCATTAAATATGTCTTCCAACCTTAAAAAGGGCATTTCAAAATGAAAAATTGTTGGCTTTAACTTTTTCAATTTCTATGTTGCATTAGGTGCCAGAAATGAGTTTGAAAATGATAGCCCCTAGGTAAAGCAGAATGTATACAAACTGCTTCATTTTACATCTCAGTAGTCTAAGTTAACTGTACTAATCAAGTAGATGCAGTTGTCATGCAGCCAGATAGACACATTGTAGTCGGTCATGCAGATTTTTGCTAATAATGGACTTAAGGTTTCCTGAAATGATGTTAACCTTCAGTAAGAATGATGCAGGTCACACTGTACAGCATTGCAAGTCTGCATCGCGGGCTGCAAAGTTAGGGGAAAAAGGAAGTCAGCATTTCAAATTAAATGCCTCTAGGTTTTACTACAGGCAGAAGACATTCCATTGGTATTCTTTATCTCATTATTCCTTGAACTAGCACACATTTCTAGTTTATTCCTACTGCATCATAGAAATAAACACCTATAGCAAAATAAGAAATAGAGTTTTTCGACCTGTCAGAATAGAAGAATGGCATACAATTAACATTTCAAAAGGCATTCAATGGCCCATCTTTGTATTTCTATACCATTTGCCATTATTGATGAGATGAATAAACAATTTCCTCCCCCATCATTCTTGTTTTCTTTCCAAGTACTTGATTTAAGAATGGAGCTCTCTACGTTTTAGGGAACTACTTTGAATTTTTTTCAAGCTTTCACTTATTTATATATTCATCTCCCCTAATATGTCATTCACCAAGCACTTTATTTTGATTATTTCCTTTTTATTTTTTTTCGGTTTATTTCTGTTTACTCTGTTTCCTTACCTTTTTTCCCTCCTATGTCAAATTTGTTTCTATTTGAACTTCACTTGACTTTGCAATACTCTCCCTATCCATTCATTACTATTGTCTGTCTTTCCTATTCCTTAATTTTACTTCTTAAATCTATTTTATTAATATGTCTTCTGATTCATTCTCTTTCTTGCTGTATGTCTCTTCACCTTCTCTTTTACTATTTTTTTAGCTGTCCTGCAGATGCGGTGTTATTCTAGTAACAGTGATCCTGTTCCAGAACGATGAGCCTACTAGCAATATTATTCAATTTCTTCAAAAAGTTGCTGGACAAAGAAAATTATCAGAATAATCTAAGATACTTCTGTGCAGTTTGTATCTTTTCACCACCCTTTCTGCCAGTAAAGATAATTTAAAACTTTAAATTTTAAAGGTTCATATATGCTCGTAGTTTAAATAGAGAATTTATGAGATGGTCAGAAAATTTGGATAACAACTTAAAATATTTCAAGGTAGAAAATGAATCAACATTTGCTGTCCTTGTCAGTCTGTTTCAGAAATGTAGCAACTTATGTTAATATCTAGCTACCTGAAAAGTGATATTTCTGTGTCAACTAGTCTGATCTGTTCCCTGAGGGACTTTCTAATCTGTTTTCCTTATTAGTGTCTTGAGATATTTTCACTACAAAATCTGCTTTTACAAAGATCATTAAAACTTTGCTTGTTTCTGTAACTTAGCAGCTACTTCTTTTTTGTTGACTAGAACTAAACAGAAACCAATGGTAGTAACATTCATTATTTTATTTTATTTTTGGGAATAAGTGATGTTTGCAAGATCCTAAATCATGTATACTTGTCTTCTGCAAGGGTTCTCCATGGGCTGTGACCTCATTCAAGTCACATCCACCTGCTACACTGTGGGTTCTTCCATGGACTGCATGTAGAGATCATTATGGGCCTGCCAAAGAGCAGAATCAGGACTGTGAACTTCAGGAGAGCCAACTTCCACCTGTTTAAGGAATTATTAGCTGAGATCCTCCGGGAAACTGTCCTGAAGGACATAGGAATGGAACAGAGTTGGCAGCCCTTTAAGGACACCTTTCTGAGAGGATGAGAGCTTTCTATCCCCCAGCATAGGAAGTCAAGCAGAGGAGGCAGGAAATCGGCATGGCTGAGCAAGGACCTGGTGGTTAAACAAGGGAAAAAAGGAAAAGTATAAACAGTGGAAGCAGGGACATGTGGCCTGAGAGGAACATATGGATACCGTCTGGATGTGCAGAGATCAGATCAAGAAAGCCGAGGTGCAGATGGAATTGAACTTGATGAGGAATGTGAAAAATAACAAGGGATTCTACAGGCACATTGGTCAGAAGAGACAGGCCAAGAAGAGTTTACCCCCTCTGATAAATGAGAAGGGAGAATGGGCTTCAACAAGTATGGAGAAGGCTGAGATACTCAACAAGTTGTTTGCCTCAGTTTTTACTGGCAGCCAGGCTTCCCACGCCTCTCATATCCCTGAATCTCTAGGCAGAGGTCAGTGGAGTAAATTCCCTCAGCTGTAAACAAGCAAGTTCAAGACTGCCTCATGAGACTGAATGCGTGCAAGTCTATGAGGCTGTATGACATACATCGCAGGGTCCTGAAGAAACTGGCTGATGTGGTTGCCAAGCCACTCTCCATTGTATTTGAAAAGTTGTGTCTGTCAGGTGAAGTCCCCAGTGGCTGGAAAAAGGGAATCACTTCCAAGAAAGGGAGAATGGAGGACCCAGGATACTACAGGCTAGTAAGCCTTGTACCTGTGACTGGGAAGATCATGGAGAAGATCATCCTAGAAGCTATGTTAAGGCACATAAATGGTGAGGAGGTGATCTGAGACAACCAACACAGCTTCACCAGGGGCAGATTGTGCCTGACCAGTCTGTTGACCTTCTATGATGGAGTGATGGCATGGGTAGACAAAGGAAGGGCAATTGATGTCATCTACCTGGACTTGTGCAAGGCCTTTGACACGGTCCTGCACCACATCCTTGTCTCTAAGTTAGAGAGATATGAAGAATGGGCTATTTGATGGATAAAAATCTGGTTGCTTTGAAATAAGAAACTAATACTCTTGTAAAGACACACAGGTAACAGGAAACTCCTTATTTCAGAGGTAAATACCTCATTCCCTATTTCTGCTACTGAATAATTTTTTTGAACCTCTTGTTTCATTTTCAAGTTAATAAAATATTAGATTTAGTATTTTTAAAATTATATTTATGTTTTATATTATGTTATTACTGTTATTAATATTAACAAAAATCTCAGATAATAATAGTAATCTGTACAGAATAATCTGTAATAAAAATATTCTGTATAGAAATGCAGATGAAAACACCGTGTCTGCTGCGGGTGCCTGTGCACTGAGTCTGGTAGCTCTGGACATGTTAGACTCCTTGTTAATTCTTTATATCCCAGAAGCTGTACAGACTATAGATGCATGCCTCTGTAAAATCTGGTAACCGGATAATTGTGTTGTATTTACTGTTCTAACCTGGCTGCTAAACATTTAGAATATCAGAAAAAAAAAGTGGATAAATCATCCTTTATTCTCCCAGGAGATTTCTAGGAATAAAGGATTACTTTTCTGTTGAGAATGTGAGCAGCTGATGTCTTAGTTGAGATCCCTCACCCAGCACAATCAAAGCCGAGGTAGGTATAAGTACATTTTCCTCCTAAACGATAATGACTCAAAAAGGTGACTATCTTAGAAAACGCTTAAAACATGACCAAAGGATGGGATCCTCAAACTGCAGAGACCACTTTGTCCAATTTTTAGATAATAGCTAAACGTCGTAAAGCTCAATGCTTTCTTCAGACTAAGGAGCCTCAAAGGAATGACTCTCATTCCCTGAGAAATTTTCTCAGTTGTAAAGCAATGAGATATCATCATGCACGCATGGAGAAGGGATGATGCTCTTTACATATCTTAGTAAAATACTGCTCAGTGAGAGATTTAAAATTCATATATCTAGAGAGTGGCAGATTCTGTAAAATGATGGGTCGATATTCTTCTGCTAAGGCTGGTTAAGAAAAGCATTATTTTCTACATTTGTTTCCAGTGCTATTTAGCACAAAATTCACAAGAAGTTTCAAGAGCAGAGACCAACAGTCCCACCCTGCCTGGCCAATGCTGTCTGCTAGAGCATGGACTCTTTTCCCTCATGCTGAGACCTTTCAGTGTTTTTGCTTATCAGCACAACAGGAGAGTCTTGACAGGCTTTTTGAGTAGAGGGAAGCAAGAGGAAGCTAATTATCTAGCACTTCAATTAATTTACTTAAAAATTGAACCTGAAGTATTATCTTCAGTACCTGAAGAAATAGAACCTGAAGTATATGAACAGAAGCTATTGGCAATATTAGCAAAGCCCCTAGCGGAGATTCAGCTTAAACTGATAACGTCTTTTTTCCCCTTGATCACTTAATCATGCCAAGCAGTAGCAGATTCATCAGTTTTAATTGTATCAGCATGAGAAGGATCTTTTATTCTATATCTGTCCAACTGTAACAGTAAATTTTGATGGTGAACACTTTCTTTAATAAAAATACGGTTGTTAGGCTGAAATTGTATATCTTTCAGATCATACACAAGTAGAATAGGGATGAAAAATGAGAAGATGGTTGAAGAAGGTTGTTTTCCTCAAAAGTAGAATGACTTATACTTTTGTTATATTGCACAATGACGTATAGAGAAAAAGAAGAGAAAAAAAAAAAAAAAAGAAGAGGATTTCCACTATTGTAGTTGTCAATTTTACATATTAAAGAGGGTCTAAATTAGTCTGAAGCAGCTACTTTTTACGCTGTTCTATAGATCTGTCAGCTGCTTTTATATCTTTGCTTAATTCATTCACTTGCAATCCCAGAGCCTAAAAACTATTTTTCATTCTTGCAACTGCTGCCTCTAGGAAGGTTTCTTTAACTCACAAATAACCTCTGTATAATGAGTTACTAAACATATGTATTACTGCTCTGAATTGCAATACAATATATCCATTTAAGAACAAATGTTCCAAATGCTAGAGCTTTAATACTTTTAGGAGATGAACCGCACTTTTGGACGAGGTAGTTTTAAATTTGATGCTAGTTGTTTTCATTTGAAACCTTATTAGGGCACTGTGGGAATGCAACAAGGCACTTCTTTATGTACTCACCAGCACCAGTGCTTTAAGGCACAACTGTTTTCTGTTGTCAGGCATCAGAAGATGTTTTTCTGCACCATCTCACAAATTTACTTCCTGGTTTCAGGTCGAACAGTGTTTCACATTAACATCCACAATGTGTCATTTCTATTACTGTTTAGGGTTCCCCTCTCCTTCCTTCCAAGTTCAATGTGCAGCTGGATGAGTAAACATCTAGCTGGTATAGTAGGAAAGATTAACTGTCCAAAAATATACTGAAAAAATAGGGATATATTTTTCCCCAGAGAAAATTACTTTAGAAAAATAACAGAAGTGACTGCTATTAAGAGAGTACCACAGAATGCGTCCATGCAGTTTACTCAAGGATTAGGCTCATACCATGTACTCTTTAGTAAAGATTAATCCTTACCTGCAACCACCTTCCACATTTCAGAAATAGTGACTGACTGTAAATATGTACATTTCAGAGTATAGAGTATTACCTCAGTCATTGCATTTCATAATGTGATGTCACAGGGCATATTATGTCAGAAAGCAGCAAGCGTAGGCTTTCCCACTGCGTGGGAAGAGGAGCCAGATGTGACAGAGCAGACTCGCAGTGACTCCAAGAGACACTGTCCCAGAGTACACATGCAAGAAGATCAGCAGATTGCAGGCTGTGATCAGGAGCAGCCAACAACCCTGTGATTGCCAGCCATGACCATAATGTCACTGAAGGTCTGAAATTAGGCCAGGAGGTAAAAGCAGTGAGGCCAGGTCAGGGACAGCAAGTCCAATGCCAGGTAAAGGTACATGCAAAAAGCTGGGACAAGGGCCTGAACTTAAACATACATCCCTGTCGTGGTTTGACTTAGCAGATAGCTAAGTTCCACAGTTAGTCACTCACCCTCCCCCCTCCCCAAATGGGACGGGGGAGAGAAGTAGAGAGATATGCAGTAAAATGCGTGGGTTGAGATAAATGCTATTTACTAAAATAGTAAAGACAACAGAAGAAATAACAGTACATATATATATATATATATACACAAAGAGGATACGCAGAGCAAGGGCTCACAGCCACTGGTGACCCTTCCTCCCGGCTAGCCCCTTCCGTAATGAAGAGAACCCGGAAACCCCCCGAACCAATCACATGATGTTATATGGGATGGAATAGCTCTTTGGTCAATTTGGGTCAGCTGCCCTGGTCCTGTCCCCTCCCAGTTCCCAGCTCCTTATGCCCCCCTTAACTATCTCACTGGCAGAGGAATGTGGAAGTGAGTTATGTCCTCGGCTCCGTTCAACACTGCCAGGATGTTATCAGTATCTCTGAGGCCACAAGATAGCTTCATACTAGACACTATGAGAAGTGTAACTTCTGTTAGAAACTAAGACACTTCCTCACTACTGCTATTTGCCAGAAGATATCAAGCAATGCCTATTCCTGTCCACTCACTATAAAAAGAGTCTAGAATTAAAAAGTTAGCAGGTGGATGTGGAGAGTATCTCCATGTATTCTGGTTCCTCTATGAAATAAAGGGCAGAAAATGTCTGTACAATCATAAAAGTAGCAATTAGTTCTAACAGAGCTGTACATTTAAAACAGTTCCTGAAAATTAATGACCAGATTGTTTGAGCTGCTTGGTAAGCTGAGTGTTCAGATTTTATGAAAAAGATTTTTTTTAATTACTGAAGCAAAAGAAAATATCTTTTGAAAATCTGGTCTGTAGTCTGCATGCATATTGATAGAGTCATTTTAACTTTGATATGAAAACTTAATCCCATGTTTGGATGAAATTCTGTGTCACTGTTCTTAGTATTTTCATAGAGTTTGGGACCAAGAGGATCAATTTATGGCCTACTAAATCTTTCCTCATGCATAATGCTAAGAAATTCATTCAATATTTTTATATTGATCCTATAACTTTCATTTGTGCTATAGTATATATTTTAGTTATGCTTTACAATAATTTTCAGCAATATCAATGATTTCAATATAAAAGCAGAGCAGATAATACTAGAACATGAATCATAGTGACTTAGGAACCTGAGATACTGCCACAGAAGAGACAGAATTCAACAGTCTGTTTTATACTAAAGGATGAAGACTGAAAAAATTTAAAGGAGTCTGCAACAATGTATTGGCTGAATACAAAAAGGGAAGAATCATTTAGCCTTGGTGTGGAGATCATTAACGTTATGAAGAGAAAGAAGGTAAGTCTTTCACAAGACTATTGCATTTGTGAACAGAATTTGACTGTTGTGCAAATGAACAAAGCAATGCAGTTTTTCCTCTTTTTTATGCTACTGGGGACCAATCCTCATCCAAAAAGTTAATGGCATTTTGCTATTATATTTTGAGACACCTAGCATAGTTCTCAACTAAAAATCCATATAAGTTCATGCTATTCTCCTGGAAAGGTACAGTCATTCATTTGAAAATATGAAAACTTGTTCAGCATTTCAGGTTGGAGGAGCTGTCAGAGGGTTACAAAGGTTATCATAACATATATGACATGCTTTGTAAAATTTTTAGATTTGCAATGAAACTGTTAGTTAAATAATCTGCAAAAGCAGAGTAGAGACGCATTAACGTGTACCGGGGTCATACTACCATCCTGCAGGGGTACATGTCAATGATTTAACAATTCCGGCAGTAACAGTAATTCATACCAGGTGAATTATTTTTTGTATTAGAGAAACAGAAGGAGTGAGGCACAGATTAATGTTGGGTCTGGGAAATCTCAAAGTTCTTGTAAAGGGAAATGGTCCTGAAAATTTTACCCTGAACTTTAATGTGAGATATTGCCACTCACAACTTCTGAAGAAATTTTACTAATTTGTGCAATACAGGGATATGATATTCAGACGACACTGAAATATGTAGTTAAATGGGAAAATAGTAAGAAATTTTTTTCCAAATAAAACTGCTAAGTTTTAAAAGAAATACTGACTACCTTCACTACATTCTACCTCACTGTCATGGTCTGTGAGGATAATGTTTATGATAATTTCATAAAATATATGTTAAGCATATATAAAAGTTTGGAGGCATCACCACATTTTTTAAAAATTACTCTTTCCAATGGGCACAATTACTAGATTCAATTGTACAAGAAGGATTTGATGATCAGAAGGCTGGAGCACCCCTCCTGTGAAGCTGAGGAAACTGGGTGTATTCAGCCTGAAGAAGAGAAGGCTGCAGACGGACCTTATTGTTGCCTTCCAATGCTTCAAAGGAGCTTATAATCAGGAGGGGAATAAACTTTTTACATGGGTAGACAGTGATAGGACAAGAGGGAATAGTTTTAAACTGAAAGAAGGGAGATTTAGATTAAATGTCAGGAGAAAATTTTTCACTGAGATGGTGGTGAGGGGCTGGAACAGCTTGCCCAGAGAAGCTGTCAATGTCCCATCCCTGGAGGTGTTCAAGGCCAGGATAGATGGAGCCCTGGTCAGCCTGATCTAGTGTCTGATCTAGTGGGTGGCAATCCTGCCTACAGCAGAGGGGTTGGAACTTGATGATCCTTGGGGTTCCTTCCAAGACAAGACATTCTATGATTCTATGATACACTGAGATAACTGTCCATTATGCCCCACTCAGCACAAAGTCCACTTCCAAAGTCACTGCTCACATTTATCCATTTTCAATAATGTGAATCTGTGAACTCTTCATTATCACAGTATAATTGGTTTTATACCCTGTATACATTTTTGAAACTTCTTTGATTACCTTAACCTGTCTCATGTCACCACTGAAGATCTAAAAGCCTTCCAAAATCTAGCTTTGAGCTATCATTATAAACTTATCATAGAATCATAGAATCATAGAAACACTAGGTTGGAAAGGACCTACAAAATCATCTAGTCCAACCGTCCTCCTATCACCATCCCTACCCACTAAGCTACTAAATCATATCCCTTAGCACCTCATCTAGACGCTTCTTGAACAGCACTAGGGACGGTGACTCCACCACCTCCCTAGGCAGGCCATTGCTGTGCCTGACCACTCTTACCGAGAAAAAGTTTTTCCTCATATCCAATCTAAATCTCCCCTAGCACAACTTGTGGCCATTCCCTCTCGTCCTCTCATTAGTTATCGGGGAGAAGAGGCCAACCCCTTCCTCACCACAACCTCCCTGCAGGAAGTTGTAGAGTGCAATGAGGTCTCCCCTGAGTCTCCTCTT
>WBMW01003824.1:75521-94507 GCA_013396635.1 Penelope pileata
AAAAAAAAAAAAAAAGTGATGAAAAAAATCAACCTGAAGTAGACACCCAGTATAGAAAATGGAAGCTTGGATACTTCACATTTGAAAAAATAATTAGGAAATGGAAATGGAGTCATATAAAGAAATATCAGGCTACCTCAACTGTTGTTTGTTATAAGCACATATAAGATTTCATTCTGTATTTCCATTGAAAGACTAAAACAGTTCATGCAGGCATATAAAATCTCTGACTCCTTCCAGTACCTGAAGGGGGCCTACAGGAAAGCTGGGGAGGGGCTTTTTACAAGGATAGATAATGACAGAACAAGGGGTAATGGTTATAAACTGGAAGAGGGCAGATTTAGACTGGATATAAGGAAGAAATTNAGATGATCTCTAAGGTCCCTTCCAACCTGAACCATTCTATGATTCTATGATTCTATGATTCTATATGTGCGCAGATGCTACTTTCAAGAAAGAATCCAGACATGATGGAGAAGTATAAAAGGCTGCTCACATTCTTCATTCACACATGGTACAAAATATAACACACCACACAAATCAGGACATGTTCCTTTCCTTCTCTCTCTTAGTTAATCTGTGCTTTTTCCTGAAGCATTAGTAATGTATATGCAAGACCTTAAAAAATGAACATTATCATAAATCTTACTAAAAAAGAAATAGTATAACTGAAGCAAATCAAACCAGACCAAACCAAAGCAAAAAAACCTAATCTACTTAACGTGTTTTGGTATATTGTTAGAGGCAAAACTGTATTCCATGAACTTGCTACTCTTAATGTAGTGCTTATACCTGTAACTGACTCTCATCATTACTTTAAATGTGTTTTCTAGTTTAAACAGAACTGTTTTACGTGCTTTTTTCTCTAAAGATTTGCCTTTCTCATATATGAAAAAATTTGTTATACATGAATTTAATAGTTGGCTAAGTGAAGTATTAACACCACTGTTAAGAGATAGATAATGGGCGGCCTTTTACTATGCCAAGTGTTCATATAGATCTCCCATTGTAGTTCAGGTCTGACATGCAAATGCAGCAGTTCTGTCTTGGCTTATCAAACAGAATGATGAAGTGTTACAACAATCTGCAAAACTTATATAAACACACAATTTTTGTTTTTAATTGTTACTGTAAATGTCATTCTTAAATGTCTAAAAGAAAGCCTTTCAAGAATTCCAAGGTTTATAAATAAATATATTCATTTTATTGATATCGAGAATTTCTGTTAAAGACTGAAAAGGTTCAAGATAACAAACAAGAACTGTTCAGTGTAAATGCCCAGTCTGCCTACGTATTTTCTGCTGTTGTTATTTTTGTCAAATAACATCTTCATTATCATCAAACAAATTTAAGAAGGCATTAAGATTGTCCGCTTAAGTCATCTGGGTGCTAGTTTCCAGGATCTGTGTATCTTGAGGAGTTGGAAGTAGTACATATCTGTGATTTGTTGCTGCTTAAGGTAAAAAAATGTAACACTTGTTTAAGGATTCAAAATACTATTAAAAGCAACCCATTTCTATTGTTTAGAACTATTTCAAGTAACATCAAGTTCAGAAATACAAATATTCAAGTGTTTGGCTGAACAACGTATGAATGACATAACAAAATTAGACTGCTGAGATTATTCCTATTCATGTTACATCACAGTTTCCTTTAAAACTTTGATCTTTTCTTTCTAAACATACTTCTAATAATTTTAACTTCCAAATTAATTGCTATTGATTGGTAAAATACAACTTCTATTAAAGCAGAAATTTTAGTGGAAGAGATTCTGATTCTGGAAAAATAAATTTAGCATATTCTGAGTATTACTAGAATGCAATAAGTGGTTGCCAATGCATTTCCTTTTTCATTAATTTAAACAGTGTTTAAATTGTATTTTTCAGTATTTAATATGATAAATAAAAAAACAATAGAATACTGACAGTTCCGTTGGAATTCTTATATTTTTATTTCCCATACAAAATACTTGTTATTGTTTAACTGAATCTAGTAAAGCAATACGTTTAAGATAGACTTTTAAAATTATTTTTAATTTAAGAAGTAATTATTATGTAAAAACACTCAACAACTACTGCCACTGGACAAATTGCTTTCATGTTTTCAACTAGTAAAATAATTATTGATATAATTGAGATATTTGATCTCGGACAATTGTATTCAAAGTCACTTTAAGAGAAAGATAATTTTTGAGCAGAAAATATCAAATTTAAAAATATATTTATTTTAATAAATAATCCTTACTTTAATTATTGGGATTTTATAATTATTTGTAAACTAAAAATTTGAATTTAGAATTTAGTATCATGTTAAAAGAAATGGAAATTCTTTAATACATAGAAATGCAGAGGTGAACCTCCACATGACATTAATGCACTGTCCCTTATTACTCACGTAGGCCTTGGGCAAAGAACTCTATACAGTTCTGATATCAATGGGAATATTTCCTTTTCTCAGACAATTTGCATTCCTGATACTGTCTTCCACAACTGTCCTTATGAACTCTGAGTATTGTGTATGACAGATGTCTTCATCCTGTCACTAACATTGAGGATGTTACAGCATATAGCAAATGTTTGACATGTCTGACTAAAATCATTTAGAATCTGTCTTGGGGAAAAACTGCTCAGTTCATGTAGTTTTTATCAAAACAGGACTGAAGTACTGTATTGATTTGCTAAGAGCGTGATCAACCAGCAACAAGTAAACATTCAGACTTGCTGAGACACAATACTAGACACACAGAAAAAGTTCATATATACCTACAAATTCCCCAAATCCAAAAATAAATCTAAAAATCCAAAATAATAAAATGACTCATTCTCTCACTCATATCTCTCCACCTCCTCTGCTCTGCCCAGCCTCTCCCACTCCTTCTGCAGGTGATGTGAGTTCTCTGGTTCCAGGGCTGCCCACTGCTGCCCTAATGCCTGCTGCCCCATGGCGAGAAAACCTCTCTTGTCAAGGCACGTGGGCACCCACACAGGTGCGTTACCAACACATACTCATATTTCTGAATGATTGTTCAGTAACTTCTGGCAAAAATGGCTGAGAACAGGAAAATATGTCCTCAGGACACTCTGATTACATTGCTTCTTTTGTAATGTTCACTGCTTCTTCTATACGTTCTTCTCTTATTATTTCCTTTTTCTGGCTACTCTTTTTTTAGATGTTCCTAACAAGGTAAATCCACAGGCAGAAAATAAGAGAAATTTTTTTTCAGAAAATAAGGATTTTCTGCCTCATAAAAGAACCACTTTGCTAAGCAGAAATTCTAGTCCAATTTCAGTTTGCTTTCACTCTATATACTGAGGATTTTTGTTTGTTTGTTTGCTATCAACAATATTCATGAATATTCTCAAGCCATCTGTCTTAGTTTCTAACAGAAGTTACGCTTCTCGTAGTGTCTAGTATGAATTTATCTTGTACCTCCGAGATACTGATANCTTTTCTTCTCTGCTTCAGATTTTTTACTACACCAACTCAAACTCACCATCTGATGTGGGAATATGATTCAACCTGTGTTACCTTTCCTTAAGCTCAGACATAAGAACTCAAAGTGGTAATACTGTCAATTTATCCATCAGGATTTCATCATCCTGTGGGAATATGAATGTATCTGGCATCTCCCTATATCTTGAAAGTCCGTTGTGCATTGCAGGAAAGCAGAAAGCATGTAAATTTCCTCTGGATGCTGTGATTCAGAGATGAGATGGCTATAAACAGTTTCTATCTATATTCATGGAAATGTGTTATTTATCTTAATCAGAGTGATTACCTTCTAAAAACTGTTAAAGTCCTTTGATAGAAAGATTTTTATTCAGCCGAAGCTCTTGTCTAATTTCAGGATATATTTCAACACAAATCCGAGATGTAAGATGTAATTATTATTATTATTTATTATGCTCTTTGCTGAATTGAAGACCCATTCTATACTAAATACTTTTATCATGTGCACCTCCATCTCAGCTCCTGTTGATTACAGGGGAACTGGGAATAATTAGCCATTTGTTAAGTTTAAACTTCCTTTAAAATTTTGACGACTATAGATATCTCAATGGGGCTTTCAGCAATCTGATCTAGAGGAAGCTCTCTCTGCCCATGACAGGGGTTTGGAACAAGGTGATCTTTAAATTCCCTTCCAACCCAAGCCATTCTATGAATTCTGTTGCAAGAAAATAATGGTACTTATAAGCTGTTGTCAGCCTCCAAAGTACAGATTTATGCTGTTAATTTAAAAGCCAATTCTTCTTCTATTTTCTTGCACTTTGAATTCTCAAAACATATGGCAATATTGCAATTGTCAAAACTTTTCAGTATGTTTATAACATGCCAGGCATTTCATTTTTTTTTATTTTTTTTTTACAGTTTCTCTTACAGCATGAGAATATCTGACTTCATACTGAATAGCACCAAGAGTTTTATCAATGATGACTTAAGGCTATGTAGTATGTAACCACTTAAACATCTGTGTAATGAGAACCATGTGCTGCATCTCATGTAATGTATCTGAATGGTAATGTACAGAATAATCATGGCCTCTCTTTTAGTATAAGTCAGAGCATGTGGGTAAGCCTCCTTCATGTGCTCCTTAAGCTAATATTTATCTTAACACGACAAAATGTGGGATAGCGTTTAAGTCAGGGATTCTCTTATTTCTGCCATGTAGAGTAAGCTGATTCTATATTTGCAGAAAACTTCATTTCTTTTAAATTTTGATTTACATTAGTAGAGCAGCACATCATTCTCTCAGTGTCTACTTTATCATGTTATTCATCACACTGTGCAGCTAGTATCAATCTGATGATCCATTCATATTCCTTCTTTAGCTTTGGAGTAACTCTGATCTTTGTTCAGGGTCAGAAGTGATACTCATGTCATTTTACAAGGGTAAGTATCTCTAATCTATCATATGTGCTGGATTCATTTATGGAGTTCTGTTTTGTCTTCTCTGCCTTCTGTTTCCTTCTTTTACCTTACTGTATAGAGTGACACTAGTCTTCTGCTATGCTTCTCTTTTTGTGAACTGAAAAGTGATAGACATTCAGATAGTATTGAAAGAATAAAAAATATCCTTAATGTACACTTATTCTGTGATGTACCAATGTTAGCATCAAATAGATTAATCACTAGAACAAAAGAGTTCTTCTCATATGTTAAATGCTGAGCTGTTAAAATCAAATAAACTTCAATATACAGTACATAAGCAAAGATAAAAATAATCTAGCTAAAATATGAAAAGTAGTCATGATGATGATCATTGCAGTGGCTTAAACAATGAATGTGCTAGACTGGGGCAAATGTTCAGAAGGGTTAAGTCTGTGGAGCCAGCTGTTTTGCTAAATTATCCTCATTCCCATCTTAATAGTGTGCTGTGAAACCATGTTTCTTTTCCAGATCTCAATCCCGCTGGTAAAATGGGTTGCACAGTATTTGATTACAGACTATAATCAATGTGTTGCAAAACTGAGTGAATAATTCATAGTGTGTCATTTATCCGACAAGTTTTGCCTCTGTTTCTGTTTGCTAGTTGTCAGTGAGCAGATTATGATGTTCTTAAATACATCCCTTATTTAAATTTATTTGCTGAACAATTTACACAAATGATTCTTATTCTGTACCTCATCCACAGACAGTTTGTTATGAGTGTTCAGCACTGGAAGATGCAGTTATTTTTATTTATTGGGCATATGGATCATGTGATATTCCTATTTCGTGAACAGGTGACAACTAGAATGAAATGAAATGAATCCTCATGATCAAAATCCTGCATTCATTTCCTACCAACATACACCTAAAATTCCTGGGTTACACCCAGCATGACTACAAACTCTACAAATCTACAAACTCTAGGCACAATCTAAGAACAAGAAACTGATCCATTGTTTCTCAGATCACCTAAAGTCACATAAATAATACCAAAATATTTGAGTTCACGTTTGTTTTTCACCTAGTTTTCTCTCGTTAACATATGAAGACATAGATTTTAGTTAACCTAAGTCTGTTGATCTGCACTGAGTCAATGAGTGACCAGTACAATGTGTGAACAAACTATAGCTATTGGGGATCTCACCCTCTCAGGTGTCTTCTGAAAGTAAGTTGTGTTAAAGTTGCTACTCAAAAAAGTGAATGTTTTCACTTTCTTCACGTTTTGTAAAATAGCCTTACGGATAGATAACTCTCCACTGGGAGACTGCATCCGAGGGATATCTGCTTGTAGAGAATGATTAACCCATACTTTATAAGAGCAGCCAAAACACTGGGTATTACAGTTAGAGACAATACGTTGTCATCTCCTGGTTCCTTTATTTCATGTTGTACAATAGGTCAGTTTCCATAGAAGAAGAGCTTCCCATTCTTCTTGATTTCCTCCCAGGATACTTTGAGGAGTCCGCTAAATTTTCAGATTTCTTTTTAGGATTTACCATTTGGATGGCAAAATGGTTCTTAATAGGATATGGACCTTGCTGTGTTATAGAATGCATCTGAATAATTACAACTACTCTTCTAGGTAACATCCAGCTCAATGGGATTGTGTCCAGTGAAGCTAGCTTTATTTAAAGTAAGGTATGTCTGCAACGTAATACAGAGTGGATCACTGTATGTGATCAGACCTCTTTAGTGGTTCTGTAGAAGATACGTACAGGAAGATGAAGTTAAAGAAGGTTTGGTTAAAAATGTAATTGGGCATTTTTGGAAATATGTATTTTTTACTCACCTATCTTTACAATTTTGTAAGAACTTTCATATTTGTAGTGGCTTAATTGAAAGATTTCACTTTAAGAATAAAAGTCATGTGATGCTTTTTTTTTATTATTTTCTATTTATAACCAAATCCTGTAAAACATATTGTACAGACCCTGACTGCTAACACTTTTTTCTTTGATTAAACCTTAAGACCAGAATAACACTTTCCATGTAGAAAAAAAGATGTCTTTAAGAGATACTGTTGTAATACATATATAAAAATGAAAAATCCTTTAAATGTTTTTGGGTTACATCATAAACTTTGGCTTCTGTCTTCACAGATTGTCATAGTCTGGGTACCTCCATGGCCTGGGGTCTGATACTGACCTGAAACTGATGTCTATTTAATGGAACAGACCCAACACCTAAATTTTTACAATTCTAAAGGGAATTCATGTACAATTCTTCATGGAACAGACATAAGACAGAATGAGGGACAACTCTGTAGTCTCAGGCTGTTGCGTATACTTCACTGTTACCCACAACTTTCTTTTGTAAAAAAATGTCATTTTTAAAGAATCATCACTAAGAGCTGTTGTATAAATATGCCTTTTTACAGAGCTTGTGCTCTCTGAATTTTCCATTACTGTACCTACAACTCATCCATAACTGTCTGTTCTGTTAGAATCTTAAATCAATCACATCACTAAATAAATGTACCTTGCTTTGCACAAATACACTTAATTTTATTTTGTGTAACCATTACAATAGGCCAGATTATACTACCACTTTAAAAGTTAATTGATTTTTGAGCATGTAATTCTTAGCTGAATTTGATTTTGTATATATTTGTGTATAAAAATGGATATATTTTACCAGAACTTAACTAAACTTTTCAGTAGTCTTCAGCTTTATCAGACTTCATTCAAAAGCCTATTTCTGACATCTTGGGATAGTGAGAGCATAAACCAAGTTTAAATTGAACTTCCTTCGGATTGTAACATTCCTACTTATGTATTTATTGCTTTGCTACTTTGCATATCAACCTGTTCTCATTGCCTCTCAGATCAGAATTACTGATAATTGACATAAATCCTAGAAGAACTCCATTCTACCACTGCACTGATGGCAAAGTGATTTATATTCAGTAGCATGAAAAGGGATTGTTAAGAATAGATTTAAATGGCTTTGGAACATCATTCAATCTAAATGTAATTAGAATGACATTCTGCTTTCTTGAAATACCTCTTCTAAAATTAGTGAAATTCTGGAATAAGAGAATCTCTTTTCTTGTGCTTCATCTCAACTCAATATAAAGCTGTAGACAGGTCAAGAAAAGTTTGGAAAGAGCTAGTCTAAGGGCTTGCAAATTCAGTATTATTATTAGGGATGGGAACTTTGCAAGGCTACATGGTTACAGAATGAATGCAAGGTGAGGACCATGAGAATTCCTGAAAACTTCAAAACATACCTGCCTAGCCCTGTAGTATCTATCATTTCTAGTAACAGGCCTGAATTTCTAGTAACAGTATTGAATTTGCCAGGTCTGAGGCTTGTAAAGCTTGCTCTGTCTGAACTTTTCTTGACCTGCCTATAACTTCATTTTATGTGGTTTACCTGTGAGAGCAATTTCTGTAACTGACCATATGTCAAAGGTTAATGTGTTTACTGTATGTTTCTTTTCTGTGATATGACCATAGTTTTACACAGATAATAGTAAAAGCAGTTATTCTACCTAGAATAAGATATTCATAAATCTGAGTAATGTAGTGTACAAGAATACATCCTTAGACTTCAAAAGTCAAAGGGTGAACACATAGTATACAGGATAGAGTGGGGGAGCTCAGATGATAAGTGATGAAACGCAGGATTGGTACTGGTATGAACAGACAGCTATAAACAACCTGGTAATGATCAATTACAAGCACCACAAAACTGGAGGAGCGCAAAACTTGTTTTGGGGCTAATAAAGATTATGAAGAAATTGTTTCTGACATATGTGAAAAGTACTATGAGTATGTGAGTTGGGATGCTACATAGTGCTGCAGATCAAAGAAGAAAAAGCAAACGTATAATAGAGTGTTAGCAAATACATAAATTTAGCCAGAGTGGATTTCTGAAGGAGAAATTAAAAAAACACATGAACATCAGATTCCTTTTGGTGTAGGACTGAAGATGCTGGCAACACACCATAACTACCCTCACCCCTATCCAATCACCACCATTATGAAACCACTGACATTAGGACCCAGAGAAGCATAGGAGGGATGAGCATGACACCAGGAAAAGGGTAGAAACTGTGTGTTTAACTGAATTGTTTTTCTTTCTTTTTCTAAAACAATTACATCTGAACTAAGAATGTAAAAAAAACGACAGAGTGAGCTGGTAGTATAACATTGAAAATAAGAATTGCCACAAAGTTCAACAAACTAAAGCTTAAAATTTAAAGAGATACTATAATATTCCTTATAATAATACCCTAGAAGCAAATAATCTGGATTAAATTCCAGGGCAAAAATTAAAAACCTTCTGCCAGAGTGATGAGTGTAAAGATAAAACAGGTCATAATCAATTTAACAGCTTCTTTGTGCGTTGTTGTATATACAGATGATACAAGCAGTCCATTTCCAAGACATGCAGTCTGCTGAAATTTTTTAAACTACTGAAAGGTATCACAGTTTTTAGCTTTACATGATCCCCCAAAAAATGAAAAATAGAGAAGATTTATCCAGACACCAGGTAGGTCTTTTTCAATTTCCAGGACATAGAGTCCCCTTCTATAGCTATGACCTTTTAGTATCATTGTGGTGAAAATAATAACTCAGCACAAATCCATGCTCACATAACTGTTGTATCTTGAATATTATTTTGCAGAGTTTCTCAATAAATTAACAACGACAATTAAGCACAGGTGTTTTCAAAAGATCTCCCTAGCTGTCCAAGATACCAGAATTTATGAACAGAATGCTTTCCTCTCCCTATGAGAATTCCTATTTAAAAAATCGAAGATACTTTCCAACTAAATGATAAGTAACTGATATAATGAGATTTGACAGATCACAACTTGTTCCTTCATCCTATTTCAAAGCTGTAGATTTCAAAAAGTTTTAAACGTGTTTAAATATGCAAAAGAACTCAACAGGAATTTCCTGGTTAAAAGTACCTGCTAACTTCACCTGAACATTCAAAGTATGCAAGAAATAAACCCTTAAAGTTCATCTCTTGATATACTGACAACAGATATTCTGAAAATATCTAGACAAATGCATGTTTTTAAAATGTAATCATATCTCAGATAAGATTGCCTGATACTTCGTAATTCAAAAACATTTTTATAAATGATTTAGCACACAAAAATGACCTTAAAATATAAGCTATCACTGTATTCTCATAAAAAGAAACAAGAAAAATAACACATCAAAATATATATTTTGGTAATAGAAAAAGGAATGCAAGTGAAAAAAACTCATCTCTATCAGTGTTGGAAAACTACTGTTACAGAAATGTATTATACTCTAAGAACAGCCATTTAAGTATTTCAGAACATTAACAAGGATGATTTCATACTTTTTTAATATATTCATTTCTAACATTTTTAATAACTAAGACTATAGGAAGGAGGGATTGCTAAACTGAGTTCTGATTTAGGTTAACTTCTACAACTCCTACAAAAAAGATTACTCCAACTATTGAAATAGTGGGTAATAGGAAAACACAAATGCCTCTTTCAAGCTGAAAGCATTTAGGCAAGCTAGGATGTCAGAGAAATGAAATAAATAAAATCCTCTGTTTTCCTGATATCAAATTAAGCTGAACATGACTTTCTTCTTAAGGCATGTTTCTTTTTGCTGTTGTTGGGTTTCTCTTACAATGTTTCAACAGCAACTCTAAAGGTGTTTTAAAGAAGCTTTCAGTTTCTATTTTGAAAGCTGCTTTTAATGTTTCTTTTAACAGAATCTGTCAGTACAATATAGAAGATAAAATAGTTTAATAGTGTTTATATTTTGTACTTGTTAGTGCTACATTTAAGCTGAATACCCATTCCTTGCAAAAAACAAGGCAACATTTCTCAATTGAAAAAGACAAGTGATATAAAAAGACCAGTGCATCTTGCTAAAGATAGTTCTTTATGGATCATCAGTTTCTTCATAACCATGGTTCTAATGGGCCATCACAGAGGAATCTGTCTAACCATATTATAGTCTAATCAGATGTGGCATCTGTCAAATGTGCCTGATTTAGCTCTAACAACTCTTAGACTACATATCAGGATACAAGTTGACCAGTTAACAACAAAATTAAGTCCAGACAGGCAATAGAATCAAAGACAGAGAGAATCACAAAGTCTGAAAACAGATGTATTTATTTCTGGTGTAGATATGAAGTAAACCAGAGGTGTATCTTATTACAACTTATATGGTACAGCTATCCTACTTAATACTTCAATTGCTTAATTATTTATATTATTTTCTCTTTGTTCAAGAAGAAGTGCCCTCAGTCTTCAGCAATGCTAAAAGACAACTGAGCTACTTTATTTTTAAGTATAACTTCGGGACAGTATAGTAAGCGAAAGAAAGCTAGGTTAAATATTTTCTCTGATCTGTGAATATAAAGTATACATTTTCTCTTTTATTCTGCATTTCCTTCTGTTATTTCTCCTTTTTCCCCATTCTCAAGATCAAATAAATCTTCCCAAGTGTCAGGATAACAGCGTAAGCACCTAAGAGAATGAAAGCATTTGAGTGGGACTGTTGTAGATCAGGATTCTGACTTGGGGCACTTTGACATCTTGATCTTCTTGTGTAATATATTAGAAATATAAGAGCAAAAAATCATTAGTGTGTGTGAAAATCTTCAGGATAAGATGTCTAATCACAACGCTTTTCTGGCTTTCAAATAATGAGCTCATTCCTCATGTACCGCTATTGTAACAAGTCATCTCATATTCCAGAACTTCAGCATCTCAGGACACATCTTGCTAATTTTAAACATCTGCAAAACTCCTTGTAGTTTTTAAAACTTTACTGGATTCTGATTAAAACTCTAAAAGACAGAGAGATGGCAGAGTGGGGAGAGAGAGAGAGAGAATGGGGCAGAGTGAAAGAGCTAGGAAGAAAGGCAAGATGAAAGAGTGGGAAGAAGATACAGGTAAGGAGAGAGATACAGGAAGATAGAACACACATTTACTGACTACATTTGACATAAACACATTGTGTTAAATGTAACCTTGAATTGCCTCACTTTGATGTTTTCTGCATTGACTACATTAGAATTGGAGTGGGTTTATCTTTACTATGTAAATATTGCAGGAACACTAAACTGACAGTTATGTCTTGAAGGTCTGCTCAAAGACTGATTTTAAGCACAGATTTTAGATAAAGTAGAGAAGATTACTCTTCCAGACACAAATGCCTAACTTCTGCCTACATATCCATTTTATTTGGAGTATCTCTCATATTTCTGTCATATTTCTTACAATCTTCACAGTTGTTCTCAGACACGCTAGATATATACACATGCAGTATTTGTATTTAAAATGGCCAAGAACCTTGGATCATCTCAATTTGCATTGACTACAGGACTTGGCGGTATACATGGATTCAGAGTGTCTTTTTGTTTTTCCAAATCAAGAGTTATGCAATTACTCAGGGCCTAAGGAGTCAGGAGCAGGATTTAGATCTACTATGAGAATGTTGTATGTTTCTCATGTTAAACGCAAGCATTTAAGAGAGAATTAAGTTACAAAAGCATGTGTTCCTTCTATCATCCTGTTCTTCTTTCAATCTTTCCTTGTTGAAGCTTTTCTTTTTTTAATGAATCTTATTTTTCTAAAGCGAAAAAGAGTGTAAGTGTGACTTTGTTGTAATGATGAAGCGCTAGTTCCGTGACCATAGTCATGAAGCCATATCTACATCACTGAAGAAAAATAGGAGACTATAGCAAAAGTACAAGAAGACACTTTCAAAGAAAAATCATAGGCTTGTATCAGAGACAAAAGAGGTATGAAAATAAATGTCAAATGAGTAATTACTGGTAAATGGAGCTTTAAAAGCTGTGCAGTATCCCAGTTAGGGAATAATTTGGATATGTTAGAATTGTGTAACATGTAATTGATAATGTAAGTAGAAAAATGTTAAGAATATCTAAAAAACAAGAAAACAAGCTAAATGAAGAGATGTCTATTTTCTTCAGAACTGGATATGCAAAAACCTGTCTGATATGTTGTATTTACCTACATCATTATTATCATGAAAGGGAATTCTACCTCTCTTTCTTGAATTGGTACAAGTAATAACCACTCAGACTCAGTTGTAAGTGGCATACAACTCAATCTATGTCACATCCTTATGGTAGTAGCATCTTCAAGAACCTTTTCAGCAGAGTTCGTTGGAAACCAGTCAGAATCTGAAGCCTGGTCAAAGTTATTACTGCTTTAAATGTTTTCTATAACTTAAAAGTGCACAATTATTTATCCAGATTGCTATGAATATTTATTTGGTTAATATATTCATAAATATATTGCAATGTCTGATAGAATTACAGAACAGAATTAAAAAAAACTGAAAATAGATTACTGTGGTTTAACAAGTTATCAATGGTAGGTCATCTGCTTTATGCACATTTTTCATACTGTGGCAATAGAAAATAATCTGACTTTGCTTACCAATAAGCCTTTGTTATTTGATATTAAGCTCTGTTAGTTAATTTACATGTAAAGCACACCAAGAAAGTACAGGTATTACCACAGTTAAATGATGATCTGTTAAGCAATAATTTTACAAGTCCTGTTTTAAATTTTCAAAATGTAATTGAGATTTGCCATCTCAGAAAGAAATGAAGTAGTTACAAGCACAAACACGATGAAATTTTTTGAGTGCTCTCTTTCAACATAACTTAGACAGAAACGTACATGGTTCATCTATTTTGATTTTTGCGTATGATAAGGGTGTCAGGATTTTCAGTTGCTGAAGATTCCTACGGAATTTTTTGAGACTTCTGAATATCAACATAGTTCAATGATCCAAAAGAAAACTCTCCTTTGACAAGTCCTTCAATTTTGGCTTTTCTACAATTTGACCATCTGTTTGTTCTGGACCTGGATTCCTGTGTTACTGGCAATGGCCAGTATTGTCTCAGGTGGTGAGTGGAAGAGACGAAATGGTGACATATGGAAGTAGGATGCTTAATCCAACCAAGCAAAAACAAATTGTACTACATAAAAGCAATTACATCTTGATTTTTATGCACCGAACATACAGAATGGTATTTTAAAGATTTTAGTGACTTACGTTTTTAAGGGCTTATTCAAAATGTACTAAATGCCTCTAGGCTGAAAACAGATAAAAATACTTTTGCAATCTGCATTCCAATTACAGGGAGTAATAAGAGCTCCTTGGGTTATCAGTTTAGGTCTTGAGCTTAGGTATAGTGAAGAGCACAAAATGATTTACTTCATAGTGAATAGAGGTACCTCAAAAGAGACATTTAGAACATCTAGTTTAAGTTAAAGATACCTTTCTTAAAATACTCTTTAAATTCCTTTAAAATACTCTTTATAGTCTTGAAGTAGAGAAGCGTTAAATATTCTAATGTCCCCACAAGATCCATTCATTTTCAAATTCATACTTTTTGGTTATCCGTAGTTTTTGGGAACAGGATATTGAAACAGACTTTAAATAACTGAACTGTACCGCCATTATGGTCTATTTGCAAAACCAGTTTTAAAGCTGATTCTATAAAGCTGACAGGTTTTGTATAGTAATGCAGATCAAGAATGTCTTATGTGTTGGAGTATCATGCTCTATCCTACTCAAGATAAATGATTTTTGAATTAAATCCTCCCTCTGATACTTCATCAGTCAAAGCAAATCATACCCAGAGATTGATACGATAATTTATTTTTATATATTCTAAAATCCAAATGTGTAGAGAAGTCACACACCTTGTCAGGAAGAATACAAAAAAAAAAAAACACCTTGTAAAGAAAAAAAAAAAAAAAAAAAAAAAAAAAAAGAGAGAGAGAGAGAGAGAAAGAATTAGTGCACAAGAAAACAAAAACAAAAGCAAAACAACCCTTCAAACACCACATTGAAGTCATAGAAAAAAGATCTGTCCAAAGCCTCTGAAAAAAGTTTATCTGTTTAATGCTTAAGTGCTGTAATGAACTCTTAATTATCGTTTCCACGTAATACATTTTGTATAGTGTTCTACATTCATGTTTTCTGAAGAAATGGCTCTATAGATATAGCAGATTCTAATACCTATAACATTTTAAGGGTTGGGCTTAGGGCTCAAGACGATGAAGTGGAATGACATTTACTTACTGATGTGCAGCCATTCAGTTCAGCTAATTATGATCCCTGGAGTTTAGTCATCATATGTAATTAACTTTTACTTTCATAAAAGCTTAATGTGCTGCAAAAGTAGCAATGGCTGTGAATGTTACCCTTCAGGATTACTGATAGAATTCAAAATGAATTCTAAAAGACAATTTTTCTCACTAAGTGTTAATATAGCCATCTGCTCTTAAACAATGTAAATTTGTTTTAATAGGAGTGCAGATATCATTATCTATGATTTTTTTTTTATTTTTATTTTTTCATGGTCACAGCAACCACAATATAAACAAGTGGGAGAATAATTCAATCCTGGACAAAGCAAACATAATCTTTTCAAATAAAGCCACCAGAAAGACCAATGAGTAATATTTTAAAGGCCAGCTAGGTTGTGTTATGTGTTTTTTTGTTTGTTTGTTTGGTTGGTTGGTTGGTTAGTTGGTCGGTCTTCAGTCCCTTGCAAGGGCTCAATTCACAGAAGTTGACTCCACCCCAGCATGTTAAGAGAAGTGGCTGACATTATTGCAAGTCTGTAATCTTTGAAAAAGTTGTGAAGATCAGAGGATATCCCTGATAACTGGAATAAAGCGTATGTCATATCCATCTATAAGAAGGGCCCAGAAGAGGATCCAGGAAACTACGGGCACATTAATTGCTCTTTAAGCCCTGAGAAAGTGGTGGAACAAGCCCTTTTAGAAACTATTGCAATCCAAATAAAGCAGGTGACTGGGAAAATCCAACAAAGGCAAATTATGTCTGACTTACCTGATCACCTTCTGCAACTGTCCCGCTCCAATTATCGGAGTGAGGGGAGATTCTTTAATATACCCGAAGTGAGATTAAGACACAAAGGAGGTCAAATGTTGTCTGACCAGTTTAATAGAAATTCTGGTCAGTTAGGGAGACGGGGATGGGGAAGCAGGTGATGGTAAAAGGATAGGAAATAAGAGCTAGGGTTACATATAAAAAAGTGGGGACTGTCACCACCATGGATCCCATGCCTTTATATTGGTCCAGGAATATCTTCAGGCCCGTGTAGGAGCGAGGGAACAAGAGTGCAGGGGGAGCAGCAGCAAGCAGGCATCAGGCCGTCAGGTCTCAGGCAGCAGGCATCAGGAGACATCATCAGGCATCAGGCCATCAGGCGGGAAACAGGAGCAACGAGCAGGCGTCAGGTAGCAAGGCAGAAGGACCTCATGTCTCAAGCAGCAGGACGTATCAAGTAGGCAGGCACCAAGCAGGCATCAGCCCAATATCAGTCAGATATCAGTCAGACAGGAGCAGGTAGGCAGCTCGCATTTCCCCGTTGGAGGAGGTCTTCTTATCCTCCTTTTCGGCCAGCATGGCCTTCCTGGGCACCCAGGTATGTCAGGTATCACACGAGCAGGCACGAACGGGCTTGCACGTCTCCTTCGGTAGTTGCCTCCCTCAAGGCGCCAGTCTGAAAGGCTGCTAGATGGCCATTTAGCGGCTGCTTACATCTCATTGCCTCTGGTCTGCAAGCCTTCCGGCAGCAGGCAGGTGGGCAAACTTTGAGACAAGAGAGTTCTCACAGCAAGCTTTGAGACAAAAGATTCCGAAACAGTCTCAGCAACAAAGGAACACTCAGTGAACATGGAGTGATCAGTGGATATTGTTTATCTGGATTTCAGCAGAGCATTTGACACTGTATCCCACATCCTCTTCCTAGAAAAACTGCAAAGATGTAGTTTGCATGGGTGGTCTGCAAGATAAGTAGGAAATGGGCTAGTGGGACACACTCAGAGGGTGATGATCAATGCTTTTCACTCAGACTGGAAGCCTGTCACAAGTGAGGTCCCCATGGTTCAAGTCGGGTCCTCACATGCTGTTCTCTATCTTCATGAACAACCTGGATGATGGGATTGAAAGCACCCACACCAATTTTGCTGACAATGTTAAACTGGTAGTCAAGGTGGATATATCAGAAGGGAGAAACACCTTACAGAGACATGGACAGGCTGGAATAGTGGATAAGCAACTTGTAAGTACTTGCATGGAATTTAACAAAGACGAGTGCAAGGTTCTACACCTGTGACATCATGACCAAATAGATCACTACAGGTTAGGATCTGTGTGATTGAAGAGCAGCCTTGCTAAAAGGGACCTGGGGGTCCCAGTGGACAAAATGCTGAACATGAGTTAGCAGTGTGCTTCTTCAGCAACGAAAGCAAATAAGATCCTGGGTTGCATGCACAGTGGCATTTCTAGCAGAGTGTCTTAGTTTCTAACAGAAGTTACTTCTCCCACAGTGTCCGGTATGAAGTTATGTTTTGTTTTCAGAAGAGAAACAAAACTGATAACACCTGGCAGTGTTGAACACAGCCAAGGACATATTTTGTTCCTCAGTGAAGCCGTTAGAAGGCATAAGGAGCCGGGAACTGGGAGGAGACAGGACCAGGGCAGCTGACCCAAATTGACCAAAGGGATATTCCATACCATATGACATCATGTAATATAAGAAAGGGAAGTGAGCTGGGAGGGCCCGTTTTGCTTGGGGATTGGCTAAGCATCGGTCGCGGTCAGTGAGCCATTGCTTTGTACAATCACTTGTTTTGTATATAATTATCATTACTGTTATTTTACTCTATTTTCCTCTTTCTGTTAGTAAATAGTTTTTATCTCAACTCACGAGTTCTACCTTATTTCTCAACTCTCTCCCCCATCCCAGCTGGGAGGAGGGGGGGGTGAGTGAACGGCTATGTGGGGTTTCCTGGCCTGCCGGCTGAAACCAGAACACAGAGGTAGAGATGTGGTCATCCCACTCAGTGTCTGTCAGGACACACCTGGAGCACTCTGTTCAGTTCTGGCCCCCACAATTCAAGAAAGATATGGACAGACTGGAGTGGTCTGAAAAAGGGCCACAAAGATTATAAAAGGGCTGGAGAACCTGCCTTATGAAGAAAGAATGAACAAGTTAACTCTTTTCTCTCTGGGGAAGGCTCTCATCACAGTATTTGAGTACTTAAAGGGTAGCTACAGAGAGGACAGAGGCTCTTTCTTTGCAAGATGCCACTTGGAGAAGACAAGAGGCAATGGGTACAAGTTGCAATGTGATAAGTTTTATCTTGACAAGAAAGAATTTTTTTTCACAAAACAATCAATCACTGAAACAGCCTCCCCAGGGACATGATGGAGTCCCCATCACAGGAGGGTTTTCAAGATATGACGGAGCAGGGTGCTAGATAATCTCACCTAGGTATCCTTTTCCATAAAAGGATGGATAAGATGATGCTATGATGTTTTGAAGTCCATTCCAACCTACACTGTTCTATGATTCTATGAGTAAGCAGAGCCTCTGTTTCTCATCTCATTTCAGATCTGCGATTTAAACTAGGGCATACATCTGTATTAGAAGTTCTGAAGCATTCCTGAGCTTTATGATTGTGTAGTAGGCTTATCAGGCTTTTGGTTAAAAAAAGTGGAATTCCATTTAGGATCTATTGAATCTTAATATCAATCAATCTCATTCTAAACTACCATTTTATCTTTTTCTACTGGAAATTTGACGTCATCATTTATGATGTTGACCATATCCTGATGTGACAATCTGGCCAGCTGGATGCACTTTAGTGGACCTTAGACATTAAACTTAACTAGCAAATTCTCTAAACATGCTCAAATATTGTGTTTATATAGCAACTATACAAGCTAGAAAGTGTTTCTTTCTATTTTTGTCACTGTTATTTCTTACCGTGCTCTTTGTACATAAGACAGCGTACCAACTAATGCAAGTCTTGGTATTGCTTTCTCATCACATTCTCTAAGTAAAATACACTGCTTTATTCAGTGAATTGTTATCATATAGGCTCAACAGTTTTCTTGCAGTTTTCTTAAGAAATTGAAAGAATATCTAGTACCTCTAGAATTAGCACTGGGAAGTGATATTTTATTGCTGCTGTCTATCAGTCACTATGCTAATAAAACAAATCATAGAATCATAGA
>WBMW01003825.1:906-15001 GCA_013396635.1 Penelope pileata
CAGCACCGCCCCCGGAGCGCGGAGAGGAGAGGGGAGGGGGCGGCCCTGGGGGAGCGGTGCTGGGCGGGGGGGTTCGGTGCCCTGAGCTCCTCCCGGGGGGAGCGCAGCGGGCTAAGGCAGCGCCAAGTGCGGCCGTGGGGGTGCGAGGCTGGCAGCTGGAGGGGAGCGGGTGGGGGTGCAGGAAGCGGGGTGCAGGCGGGGTTGCAGCAGGGATGCAAAAAACGGGATACAGAAAGCGGGATGCAGAAAGCAGAGAGCAGGCAGGGATGCAAAAAGTGGGATTCAGAAAGTGGGATGCAGGCAGGGACGCAGCAGGGATGCAGAAAGTGGGATGCAGGAAACGGGACACAAAGTGGGATGTGGGCAGGGATGCAGGCAGAAATGCAGGTAGGGATGCAGCAGGGGTGCCAAAAGTGGGATGCAGGTAGGTTTGCAGCAGGGATGTGGCAGGGATGCAGTGGTGCAAAACTTTGTGGTGAGCACAGCAGGAAAGCAGAGCAGGGCTCAGCACAAGGTCACTGCTCTGGGCACGCTGGCACCCACCTTGCACCCCTCGCAGCAGTGGTCCTGTCGCTAGTGTGGCTGTGCTGGAGGTGAGTGGGACTCATAGGTGTGGGGGAGGAAGAAGAAGGAACCCCGGAGCTCCCCAGCTTTGTTAACCCCTCCCTCCCCACCCGCCAGTGCCAGCACCGTGCCTGCCCTTGCCTCCCCGCTCAGGGACAGAGAAATGGGGGGAGGCAGCACAGGAGCTCTCAGCATGGCCGGTCAGGGCAGGGTGACACGGTGCCTGGGAGGGACTCAGCAGCACCAGGGTCCCTTTGCTGGGTGCTCATATATCCCCAATGGGACCCACGGAGCATCCTCATCCCCAAGAGCTGGGAGCAGGTGGGGCTGTGGTCAGCATCCCCGCAGCATCTGCAAGGTCGCCGGAAGCAAATTCTGTGTCAAGCGCGCTGCTTTCCTACAGATCACAGTCTCTGTTTTTCAGGACCAGTTTTCTTTTTTCCCTGCTCTCAGTCAGACCATAAAAACACCCTTGTTTGAAGAAACCCTTGCAGAAGGCGCTTCCCCTATGCGGGCCCTGGGGTGGCACACAGCCAGCTGCAGCCAACTGCTTTCCCTCGCTGGGACGGGGCAGGTTCCTGTCCCCGCCCACCAGCACGGCTGTTGCCTCTGGCACAGAGGGCAGTGGGCAGACTGAACCCTGAACCACAATCGCTCAGCCCCTGGCAGATGGCGCAGCAGGGCTCTGCCATCCTTTGATCCGTTGGGGCAGCCCATGGCTGCTGGGATGCACCTTGCACGGCTCCTCCAGTGCAAACAGGCTGGCAGGGGTCTGCAGGCACGGGAGCGCTGCTGGCTGCTTTGTGCCTCAGTTTCCCCAGGTAACTGAGGGGGACAGCCAGGTGCAGTGCAACCTGGGCTCCTTGTTCAGGCAGAAGGTCGTAGCCTCCCTGCGAGCTTCCTGCAGTATCCTAAACCTCATTTGCCTGTGTTCTCCATTTCTCTTCCAAAAGTGTTCTTCGTTGTGGTCTATTTTTGAGCTACCAGCTGCCACCCAGCCAGCGGCACAGCTGAACTTTCCATAGAGTCCCTTCAGCCTTTCCCTTTCCTTGAGACTGTGGCTTCACAATAGACAGAAGATGAATGAGCATTTTTCTTCCATTTCTAACATCCCTGGATTTGTATCGGGGCTGTTTTTCCAGAAGTCAGCTGTACACAGCCTGGTCTGCTCATGGGATGGTATCTCACGGTCCCACACAGCCCTGCCCTGGGGCATCGCCACCCATTTACCAAGGAGAGCAGTCCTGCTAGAAACCAGGGGGAGAAGGAGCCCTGGGGTGAGTGTGAGCTCTGCAGAGCCACCAGGGCAGTGCCAGAGGGGAATCAGGGCCCCGTTTCGTTGCTGATAGGCAAAGCAGAAGAAATAACCTCTTCCTTTCCCAGGGCTGCTCTCGTTCTCCCAATGCTGTTGCAGAGACAAGTTTGTCAGCTTCATAAACATACATACAGGCAGCACAGTTATAACCTGGGGGCAGTTCCCTGCAAGTGCCGTGAGAAGGCTTTACAAATCACGAGATCAAAAGGAAGGTGCTGTTAATGTTCTTGGATTATCAGCCAGCAGCTGCGGGGCTTTGTTAACCACAGGGAGAAAAGGGAAAGGCAGCACTGAGAACCTCGAACATCCCCAGGGCTGGAGGGAAAAAAACACCAGGCATTGTGTTACTGCCCAGCAGAGAAGCTGGTGTTGCTCAATGGTCTGAAGGGATTTGGTGGGGCTGAGCCTGTTTTGATCAGATCTGAGCTCCCACAGGACACCAGTCAGCTCCTTTGGGCTCGGCCATGAGAGCTCTCAGGTCTGCCTGCCCAAACGCTGTCCGGGAGCTGTCAGCAGCAGCTCTGGGAGGCCTCCGAGCAAAGCAAGCAGCTGTTTCTCAGCTGGACGGGAATTGTGTGGGTCCCAACCCAGTGCTGATACTGCTGGTGCTGGCTGAGCACTGGACAATCCTGGGAATGGGTTTCCTGTTTTCCTTTTGATTATCAAGCTGGCTGTGTTCTAACGTGATCTACCCCTGGAGATTTCACGTGGGAATCCCTCACCCTGCCACGGTGAGGGCTGAGCCTGTTCCCCAGGGCGTGCAGTGCAGATTGCTGCTCTCAGGGCAGCTGTGCTGGGTGCAGGGCCCTGGGGACTCCCCAGCATGGGCACCCAGGGCCGTGGGATGCTCTGCCCACCCATGCCAGGGGGATGCCAGAGCCGACAGCCAGAAGCGTGGGCCAGTCCTTCCCACATCCACTGAGCCGTGACACTGAAACGGTGATAACTGTTCAGGGACTGAACGGATTCTCAAGGATTCAGCACTCTCTAGAGGCATAGGAAAAACATTTTCTCTGAAAAAGCAATGCATTGGCACAGACTGCCCAGGGAGTGGGGCAGGCACTGTCCCTGGGGGTGTTCCAGGGCCATGGAGATGTGGCACTGGGGACACAGCTCAGTGGGGATGGTGGGGATGGGCTGAGGGTGGGCTGATCTTTAGTCCTTCATGGGATACAAAGTGTTTTCTTTTTTGATTGGTGCTTTGTTGGTCACTGGTCAGGAGAGCTTTTCAGCTGTGTCAGCGCTAACGTGGAAGTAGAACATGGCAGCCAGAAAGGCTCGGGAGGCCGTTTCCTCCCAAAAAACCCAGAGGGGACTGACACTGGTGCTCCAGGAAGCACACTGTGGTGTGGAGGAATGAAGGAATACCTGGGAATCTTCACATAGAAAATGTCTAAAGCAACAAAAGGCAAAACTGATACCACTGACGTTTGGGAGAGAAAGGGCAAAGCTCCCGGTGCCGCTGTTGGGCTCAGCATCGGGCATCGGAGTCCATGTGGAATGGAGGGGCCCAAGCAGAGCCCAGGCTCATCTGAAAACGTTTACAAGAGCTGCCATGAGGTACAGATCAGCTCCGTGAATGGTTTGGGTTCACCATGGGGCCCAGACTACTGCAAGTGACACAGCCGGCTGCGAGGCTTAGCTGCAGCCCATGCAGGCCAGGACGTGGGCCTGGGGCTGGAGGCAGCCTGGTGACCCCAAGCAGGGGCTCTGTGGCACCGCAGAGAAGCGGGGAAGAAAGGGAGGAGGAGGAGGAGGAGCTGTTGTGGCCGGGAGCTGCCCCAGGCCTCCCTCAGGGCAGCCTCCTGTGGCCTCCCTGCTGCGGCCCGGGCTGGCAGCGCGCTGCCCTGGGGGCTGCAGGCCGTGGCCCTCACCCAGCGCCCGGTTCCCCAGGCAGGGCCCGCTGCGGTGCAAAGGCCGCTCCACCTGGGGCCTCCCCTCAGCCAGGGCTGGGGTAAGGGGCACTGAGGGGCCTGGCAGCACCTCAGGGCTGGGCTGGGCCTGTGCTTGGTGTGTCCCTCCGTACTCCCACCCCTTCCAGCTGCGTGGCACCTTACCCTGTGACAAATGAGCTCTCACTAAGGGTTCTAATAACTTTTCTTTCATTCCCTTGCCTCCCTAGGCTGACGTTCAGGAAGAAAAGAAGATGTCATTAAAACCATTTACATATCTGCTGCCCGAAACGAGGTTCTTCCACGCAGGCAGACGTGTGTATAAATTTAAAATCCGCTACGGCAACTTCAAGAGGTAAGGAAGGGAAACCTGGAAAGTCAGCTTTTCAACTTCTTATAGCTGTGTAGCATTGAGTTAATGAGAGAAGCCCAGTGCAGGTTTTGCAGGCTCATTTCCTGACTTCTTTCACTGACCATGGAAGCTGTCACGCGTTGCTGTTGCACGTTGATTTTTTGCACACATTGGTGTGGCAGAGCAACCTGAGCCATAAAACATGACCCTACGTAATTCTCCTGCATGGGTTTCTTCCCTCAGTGGAAAAAAACTGTATTTTTACAGCCAGTGTTTTGAAATTTTGTGTTTAATTTAGAACTTGAGATCCACATTTGGCGTGTGTTCTTATGTATTAGGCTGCCTTTGGTTAGCAGATTGCTTCTTGCTTCTCTCACAATGACATGTGGGGATGTATACACAGTCTTTAGAAACTCTCACTGGTTGGTGGCAGTGCACGTTTCCTTTACCCTCTCGGTTTTTTCCTCTCAAGGCTCCCTTCCCTTTGCCATTCCTATCTCACATGTTTGAGACAAGCCTGTTGTTTGGAAACGGCAGCACTCCTGTTTGGAAACTCCTGCAGGTAAAGGAACTGGGGAGGACTTCTCTGAGAAATGCCTCTCAGTTTCTAGAAGGTACGGTGGTGGCATACCTGAGAAATGAGAGCAAAGGGACAGTGTGTTTGTCAGCGTTGTGAAGATGTGAAGCCCTGTTGCTCTTCCGTTCTGCATTGTGGAGAGAGCTGAGACACTTTCTGCTGGCTCTTTCTTTTTGTCCCTTAAGTAGAACAGCTAAGTGATGGTTGGAAGACTGAGGCGTTAGTTTCAGGCTATCTTGTCAAAAAAAATCATAATAGTTGCTGAGGATTAACTAAAAAGATCTGATCTCTTGTACCTCCACACACACACAATGCAAATAGTCAGAAAATTCAAAAGAAGCAGTCCTGGAATAATATGTATTTTTAAGAACAATATTTTAAGGATTCATCTGCTTGCTGAGTACTTTCTCTATGCAGTGAGAATGTTCTTTGCTCTTGATGTTTTGTTGTCACTTAAACTCTGTCAATGAATGTAATTCTTTTGTTTGTTTGTTTGTTTTACTGAGGTGGGACTAATTCTCTGTGTTTGTTTCACAGTGCTCCTGAACTAGACAACACCAAAAGTGTTGCCAAGGAGTTGGAGGTAGGATGTGAAGCTTATTTTTGTTTACTGTGGGACTGTGGATGTTACGTCAAATGAAACATTTCTGATTCTAGTAATGGGGAACTTGATCAGATAGTTCAAGAGTGAAAAAATTACTTGAAAAATTTTGTAAAAATGCACAATTAACCCAGAAAATAAGATTAATGCTTTTATTTGAAATATTTCAAAGAGGTTAATGAATTGGACAAATGAAAACTCATGTATGTGAAGCTAGCTGTGCAGCACTCCTGTCTGATTCCTGTTCAGATTCATTCTGAAGTAGAACTTTCCAGTGGTTTCACTCTTAGTGTAGGACCTGAGCACTGTTTTTAACTACTTGGGCTTCACACAGAACCAGCCAAACCCAAACCCTGTGGCTGAGAGGCCTCCCCTCAGCCTCCTCTGCTCTGGGCTGAGTCAGTTTAACATTCAGAAAAAGAGGAATACATTTCTTTTTGAAATAGATAAATACTAACTGTATTTTGCTGAAAAAGGGAACGCCTTTAATTTAAAAGCCTGTCTCATTTTAGACAAACAAGTGCTTCTATGTTAATTCAAGATGTCTATTCCCTTCAATTTCTGTCAGTCTCTTACTGTAGTGCAGTTAAGGTGATACAGAGGGAGTAGGGAAAAAGAGAAGCAAAGCTGTATGCATGCATCCAGAACCTACTTTTCCCCAATTCATGCAAACTGTAAAGTTATTTTAAATTTTTCCTAAGCCACTGAACTTCACAGTGGAATTGTCGATGTATTGTTAATATTATTTCCTCACATCTTTTTTTTTTTTTTGGTCTCTCCAGGAAGCAATTCGAGTCATCCTTGGAAATCTTGATGATTTACATCCATTTTCTACTGACCACTTCACTATCTTTCCCTGTATCCTTTCCTACTCATAAAAGAAAGATTCTGTGAATTATATATGTTGGATATTGCTTAATTCAGTATTCATACCCAGTGCTTTGCAGATCTTCAACTACTTTGAGCTTCACAATTTTACATTAGCTGAGGATCCACCTCAGTCGTCGCCTTCTCCAAAAAATTGATATGAAATAGTGTTTTGCAGTGTTTTTAGGTCAGTGACCCTGCATTCCAAGTGAGATTTAGCCAGAGAAAATGAAAGCACACATATAAAGTCACAGGAAGCCCACCAAATGCAATTGCAAACAAAGTTAGTACATTGTTTTAAAATGTTAACGAAATGAAAAACATCCCTTATAGACTCAGCAACTTTGTCCCAGCGATAGAGGAGATCGCAGTGGTTTTCTGGTAAGGTACATGAGGATTAAATCACAACCATGAACTTCTGAGGATGGATTGCCCACCTGTACAGCTGTCCTCAGTCTGTAGAGGAAGAAGTTTGAGCTTGGCCAGAATCATCCATTCTTGCTCATATGTGATGGCTGTCATATCAGTTACCTTTTTTCTCTCATTTTGAGCTAACAAGTAAATATAATGATGCTACTCCTATGAATCCTAATCCCTGACAGAGAATGTCAGGACTTGAGCCAAATACAGTTAATGAAACACAACATATTAATACAAGCTACTGATGGATCACCTGGCTGAGTGAAAATAACGTTAGAGGTGATTTTACACAAAATTAATTACACACAGGTTGTATTTACTCCTTTATGCACATGTCCAGTGTGGTATTTAAGCTTTACAAGAAGGCATTCTCTGGACTCCTGTTATTTTGGAACAGTGCTACGTTCCTAAGCCTTAACATCACTCTCAGATTTGAGTAAATGGGAGAGCGTATCAAAAATGAGGTTCAAGCACAAGAATGTACATCTTGTGCCCTATCCCTACATGTGCACAATGTATCTAGAGCTCAACTCATTTCAGCAAAACCTATCTGTTGGTGAGTCTGTATGGTTCTGTTTGGATAATTTCTGGAAACAAATAGGTGTGTTGCACCGTGGTGCCACTGTTGCTCTTAACTAAGAGAATACTTTGCAGAGTAGCTCCCCACTTTCCATCAGTTTGCGTTGGAAAGGCTTCACGAGTCAGTTTCTCTCTATTTGTGCTCGTGAGCTGTTTTCCCCTAAACTTATGAAGATGCTTTTGAAACCTTTTCCATTTTACCCCTGCAGCATCATGTACAATGAATTTCAGGATATATTACATGAAAAAAATCCTGCTGTTTGTTTTACACTTGCTGCTAGATCATTGTGTTTTCCCCTTTGTTCTTATTTGAGGTGCAATAATAAATAACAATTCACCTTCCCTTTCTGTGTTCTTATCATGAATTCCTATCAGTTCTGTTCTCAGTTACGTTTCATTCCAAACTGAAAAGTTCAGGTCTGTTGCAACATCCTTGAACAGAAGCTTTTCAATACCCATTGCTCTTCCCTTTCTATTTACCATAACTTTGAATTATGAGGGAGCAAAACAAAGCATAACAATGTGTTCTGTTTTGCTTTGCTAAAATTTTCTGAATTTCTATTTGCTTTTTAAGTCACTGCTGACTATTATGAAGCAATACCCAATGACTCCCAACATTTACTCCTTAATGTCAGTAGCTGGGTTGGAGCCAGTACATTTATGTTGTTTTCCTTCTTGTGCTTTAATGCATTTGCTGACATTGAACTCCACCTACCATTTCATCACAATCTTTGTTTCTGTTTTTATAAAGAAAGAACATATTTGTTTTTCTAATTAATGATAGTAATAATGGTAATGTCTTCAGGCAAAGTGCATGGATTCCATGCAGCAGAGGTCAATCTTCTCTGGAGCCTGTGCTCCAGGTGTCCTTGCATCTTCCATCTGATGCCCAAAACACAGACTGATGCTAACAGTTTCTGATGTAACTGATGCTCATTATTCTCTTCTGAAGACTTCCTTGACCTCTTCAAGAACAGCAGTTGCCCCCATACCCATCGACACGTGGCATTCATAGGCAGGAGTTCGAATCCTGAGGGAGTTGTGTTTATAGTTTCTCAATTTCTGCACAACAAATGCAAATTCAGCATGAGTCTTGTTCTCAGAAAGCGAGGTGTAAGGCAAAAATGTACTTTAAGCTGGTTGAAGAAACTCCAGTGTTCACCAAATTTTGTAATACCTCTGTTACAGGTAAAGAAGTAAGCAGCGACACTTATGAGCCTGTAAGTTGTGTGTGTTTTGAGTTGTTATATTGCAAACAATCTGGAGAAGCAGAATATATAGATTCCAGGTCACAGCCAAGACATCTTTCAAAATAGGCAATGCTAAAGTTCTGTAATTTCTAGGTATCAGTCAGGCAATTAAAATTGGCACCGAATTCTCACCTAAAACCATTCAAGTCAAGTGAAATCCTCGTGTTCAAGTTGTTCCCTAAGTGCTGTATGTGTCATAAACAGCAAAGTTAATCTTATCTGGAAAGTTTCTGTTTAATGAGAACTTGGGGTAGGTTTGTTTTCAATACAGGCATGTTGTCTGAAGATGGAGTTAGTGAAGATGTCCTGTCCAAATTCTCCAAAAGAAAACCTATGATCTCTGTTAGGATTACACTCCTGCTAAAACTGAGGCACTCCTCTAAAGGCAGAGCAGATATGATGTCCTGGGAAGTGCTATTTTTTTCTTGAAGCTGTTGAGCATCATTCTCCGGATGGCTTCTCTACTTATCATCCCTTTGAATAAAGGAGCTAGTATTTTATCCATGAATCTTTGTTTGTTTTCATTATACACACGTGAACAATTTTACTAAACGTAAATGTATATTGACTCTGAATTTTGTTAGAAAAGTCATAATCGAATGTTACCAATGCAAAGTTTGCCATGTTTTGAAGGTCAAGAGAAGAAATGAAATGCCTGAAACTACTGACATGAAAGAAACAGTGAAGAGGAGAAGAGCTGAAGGTCAAGCAGAGACCCCATACCCACAGTTAAGTCTTGACAGGTCAGCTGACTACAAAGTATTCTTGTAGGCCATATATAACTGTTCTGCATGTGTCATTGACCTTCCTCGTACATCATTACTGTGTAGTCCTTCGCCCTACTGTCCTTCCTTCTCTTTCATAGATGACACTTTTCCTAACTTTGGGTTTCGTTGAGCTGTCAGAATTTCCAGATTCCTGGAGATGCTGATCAGCTCAAAGAGCACTGTGTTTTATACTAAGACAAGATTGCTTCTGCCCAGATGCATCACTTCATCCTTCTCTGTACAGTTTTCTTTGCCACTGTATGTCCCCATGTCTGAGCCTTGTAAGATCCTCCCGTGGTTCCTTGCTGTCTGCCCTTCTCTTTATGTCAGTAACCTTGTATGATCTGCAAGCTTTCTCAAATCGCTGCTCGTCCCCTCTCTCTATGTCATTTAACACTTTTGCTCTCTTTAACTGCTTGTTGGTTTTCCTAGAGGAGCAGAAGGCCTAATACTGGAATGTGTGCATATTTTCATTTTAAAAATGACAATTGGAAACATGAGTGCATATATAAGTTAAGGGTATCTATTTTGTTGGCTAGAGGTACTAAAAGCCTGACTTGCAATAAAATACTTACAAGGTCCATTTACATGATTGCTCCCTTTTTGTAATTTTTTTTGTAAACTCAGTTCTTATTTATTTGACCTATTTTTAGACCTGGAGCTGAGAGCGCTCACCAGATAAATAAAGCAGAGCATGGATTTGAAAAGGTAAGCTTCAGAATATTCAGAAAGACACAACAGCATTTGCTTAGTCCTAGGTTCTTAAGATGGCAAGCATAAAAATGCCTTCAAATAGGCTCTTCCCCTTTTCACTTGCATCTGTGATAGAGAAATTTTCGACTGCTGCTCATCAAAATTAGGCAGATGATGAGAGACCACACGAGCTGTGCTGGTTCTCAAGATAAGGATGCTCAGGGTAAGCTTCACCTCTCAGATGAACCTGAAGAACATCCTACCTTGACTTCAAGACTCCAGTTGTCTTCTTTTACCTCAGATGCCTCTTCATGTAGGACTCCATAAAGGGCCTGTAGCAGGTGCTGGCCTTGATACCGACTTCAGCGTCAATTCTTACAGCCCACCACAACTTTCTCTGTGCAGATGGCCTTGCAGGCACCTGCCTCTTCTCCTTAAAACGTCTCATGGGTTTTCTCACTATGTCATTGGCAGCCATTCTGATGAGGGGATTGTTCCAGAGGGATTAGCACTTGCTTCCTAAACCCACTCTTCTCAGAAGGCCTTGTGAGGAGGGCAAGATTCTTTCTCTCCTGGCCTTCAAGCAGCATTTTGATGGTCAGCTGTCTGATGGGCATGGCTGGAGCTCAGCCTACGCCTCTTTCTGCTTACCAAGGGCACTGATGGAAGTTGAACAAATGGAGAAAGAGAACTGACAGCTGATCAGCCTGTTGCTGAAGATAATTTTCCTAATTTACTTAATCCTCTGAGACTAAACTGTAAAGATCTCAGGCCATCTAATCTTTGGAATTTTTCAGAAACCTGTGCTCAGTGCAAGAGATGCACATGTAGGGAGTTAAACGATTCTTATATTATCTTCTCTCTATGACGAAGTTATTTTATTCTCTTTTAAATAAGCATGCATACAGATTTTGTTATTTGTGGTCCTTTGTATTTCTGATACCCTAGCTCACTTCCTGCTCCTGATACTTCTCATTTGTCCCTTACCTGTCACTCTATTTAACAGTACTGTGCCTTAGCAGGACTAGTGTCTAGGGGCCTGTATTGTCCAGTGGCCATTTCCCACTGCTCCTCTGGTCATGCTTTTTTAAATCTCTGTCTACACCATCCCAGCTATTCTTTAACTATACAATATAGTGAAGTCTACTAAATGAATTACAGCTTTACTTTAGGTCTATGAATGTCCTGGGGAGGGCAGATAGGAATATATTGCTGAAGAAAGTCCTCAGACTAATGGAAAAAAAAAATAATAAAAAAAAATAACCACAGAACAAGAGAGCAGACCCTGCTGTTACAGTTCTTAAAGCAAGCAAGTAGACAAAACTCTCCTGTAAAATAGAATTTCACATTGTATAACATTGTTTTTGTGTTTCTTTTCCTTTCAGAATTATTCCAAGGAAATTCAGCATGAGCACAGCCCAGCATCCCTTACTGTGGGCTGTAACCAAGAGAGTTCACGTAAGTAAGGAATTCTTGGATTCTTTCTTACTTGAGGCATTCAGGTCAGCCATACTAAATTAACTGCAAGGTTTACATTTGCATTGGTTTTGCCTTTAAAAAAAATCATATTTGGTATCTTCCAGTATGTGAGATTAGGAATTGAGACCACAGTGGGCCACAAATGGTTTTGGCTGTGCCTCTCATCCAACGTAACAAACTCCCACCCACAGAGACAGGCTGCATGGCTCTTCCAGAACTAGGCTGTGAGCTGGGAACTTACTGTCTGTATTTACTGCAGTTCCTTTGAAACCTCCCAGCTGTCACTTCAGTCACTGCTTGCACCTATCACTCAGTTTCTGGGTCTGTCAGGGAGTATGGGAGCGAGGTCCTATTTTTGACCTTGCTCCTGTTTCTTACAGGGAAACCTATGGAATATAATGTGGAACAAAGCACAGACACCAGTCAGGCTGAAAGGGAAATGCAGCCATTGCAGCCAGCAGACCAAACCCCAAGCAGAGGAACTGTGGCATCAGAAGGAAAAGGTCTCTCAAAGTTCTGGAAAAGGTACTACCACTGCAGCTATGCACAGTTCTTACTGGAAGCTGCCTCACAGTGCATCAGTTGGTTTTCATTAGGACCACCTGTTCTCTTATTTCCTAAATTTTAAAGGAGAACTACTTCTGGTGGGCAGAGGTTGTTTTCATCAACCACTGCAGGGCAGAGATACTCCAGCAAGCTTTAAATGAGCTACTTGGGTGTGAGAGGATGCTTCAGGTGTGACAGGAGGGAATAAGTGTCACAGGAGCTAATTCACTCACATGGGCCTCTTGGGCTTGTATGTCTTGCTGTGTCATAGCTTGTCCTTGCTGTGCCTGAGACTGATTCTGGCAGTTCAGGTGATTCTGTGTGATCCTGAAGAGCAGATACAACTTTTCTATGGTTGAGCCAAGGTAAAGAAACGTTCACTCGTGCTTTATTCTTGTGGAAAGGTGCACGTTCTCATTAAATGTCCCTTTTCTTAGTTGTGTTTGGGAAAAAAAAGTCCCCAGGGCAGTTACTGACCTCAATCAGTGCCCTTATAGCAGACAAAGAGTGCCACCTACAGCCGGGTTTGTAAAAGACAGAAACACCTCCCTAGGAGCAGCCTCCAGGGACTCATCTTCAGTCCCATTAGGGTGAGTATGAGTTTATTTGGTCACTTGGCAACTTCGCCCTGTTCAGCTTTGACTCTAGAAGACAATTTTAAGCAAGTTAAAGTGACCATGTAAAGTAGTTTTTGGAAATAGAGCTAGGAGTGTTCTAAAGCTGCAGAAACCTCACAGCACGAGATTACTCTGATCACTGCACACCACAAGTTCAGCAACCACAGTAATGGTTCAGTAACAGATTTGGAAGAAATAAAAATCCTCATTGATCACAGTGGATGCCAGTCCCTTTGGCTATTGAGACTGGACCACTATGGCACGAGTTATTGTGTTGTTTTTTTTCTCCAGTCTTTCTCTGAATTATTTTGTGCTGGCAGTTGTGTCATTCTGGACAGAAGCAACCTTGCTATCACAGTTCTCAGAGAAGTGTTTGAAGTATAATGTGCTCTTTGGTTTTTGTTTCCCCAGGGTATTCTTTTCTCCACTACAGCACCTTTTTGGTGGGAAGAACTGAAACACTGATCGTTGTGGAAGGGTGAAGTTCTGCTGTGAAGAGCAGGTTGTGTTGTTTGTGATTCAGCTTTTCACATTGCTTTTCTCAGCTGTTAAATGCTTTAAATTAAATGATACTTTATTTACATTTTTGAGTTTATGTAATGAAGATGTTGGCTTAGATATTGTTGCCTTCTTCACAGCCTACAGGTTTTGGATAAAGCCCAGGAAGCTTTAAGATTTTGATCTTTAAGTGTGACAAGTAGGGAATTTTACATTTAAATATCACCATATGAGCTTCTAATAAAACAAACATCAACTTGGAACTGTGTATTACTTTAACCAGCTTTAGCCAGGCAGAAGAAAACTTTCTCTCCAAGAAGCAGCAGAGGTTTCTGGTGTTAGATGGATTCCTCTACCATGGTTCAAAGAACTGAAGAGGTCAAAAATGGTGACAATGTCTTGGAGTTGCTGCACAACAGCAGCTGGGAGAGAGCTGTGAGAAATGGGAGAGGAGTGGCCCTGCAGCCACCCTGGGCAGTGCAGGAGGTGGCATGGGGGCACTCCTCCTTCTGCTCCCCAACGTCCCTCATGGGCATTCACACGCCATGGTGAGCGATTCCCCACCTGTCCGTCCGTCCATCTGTCCATCCATCAGCCTCTCCATCCTTCCGTCCATCCTTCCATTTGTCTCTGTCTATCCATCCACCCCTCTGTCCATCCATCCAGCCATCCACCCATCTATGTGTCTATCCATCCATCCGCCCACCCTTCCATCCATCCATCAGTCCATCCATCCGTCTGTCCATCCCACCCACCCATTTACTCATTTAACAAATAACGCAACAAACAAGAGAAATGCCACTAAACAACACATTCCCCCCAATCCCCATCCACAGGACCGTTCCCCCTCCAACAACCGCCCCATCCGCGTTATTCCCCCCAGGCCCACGCCGTAGCACACAGCCGATATCCGCCGGCGCGGGTACGCGGGGCCGCTCCGCCCCTTCCGTGCGGCTGCGCGGGGCGGGGCACCGCGTGCTTCCGCCGCCACCGGGATGGCGCCGCCGCACGACCGCCGCCAGCGCGGCCCCAGCGGGGCCGGGGAGCGGAGCCGGGGGGTGACGGTAGGGGCAGGGGC
>WBMW01003825.1:15602-39124 GCA_013396635.1 Penelope pileata
AATCCTCATTGATCACAGTGGATGCCAGTCCCTTTGGCTATTGAGACTGGACCACTATGGCACGAGTTATTGTGTTGTTTTTTTTCTCCAGTCTTTCTCTGAATTATTTTGTGCTGGCAGTTGTGTCATTCTGGACAGAAGCAACCTTGCTATCACAGTTCTCAGAGAAGTGTTTGAAGTATAATGTGCTCTTTGGTTTTTGTTTCCCCAGGGTATTCTTTTCTCCACTACAGCACCTTTTTGGTGGGAAGAACTGAAACACTGATCGTTGTGGAAGGGTGAAGTTCTGCTGTGAAGAGCAGGTTGTGTTGTTTGTGATTCAGCTTTTCACATTGCTTTTCTCAGCTGTTAAATGCTTTAAATTAAATGATACTTTATTTACATTTTTGAGTTTATGTAATGAAGATGTTGGCTTAGATATTGTTGCCTTCTTCACAGCCTACAGGTTTTGGATAAAGCCCAGGAAGCTTTAAGATTTTGATCTTTAAGTGTGACAAGTAGGGAATTTTACATTTAAATATCACCATATGAGCTTCTAATAAAACAAACATCAACTTGGAACTGTGTATTACTTTAACCAGCTTTAGCCAGGCAGAAGAAAACTTTCTCTCCAAGAAGCAGCAGAGGTTTCTGGTGTTAGATGGATTCCTCTACCATGGTTCAAAGAACTGAAGAGGTCAAAAATGGTGACAATGTCTTGGAGTTGCTGCACAACAGCAGCTGGGAGAGAGCTGTGAGAAATGGGAGAGGAGTGGCCCTGCAGCCACCCTGGGCAGTGCAGGAGGTGGCATGGGGGCACTCCTCCTTCTGCTCCCCAACGTCCCTCATGGGCATTCACACGCCATGGTGAGCGATTCCCCACCTGTCCGTCCGTCCATCTGTCCATCCATCAGCCTCTCCATCCTTCCGTCCATCCTTCCATTTGTCTCTGTCTATCCATCCACCCCTCTGTCCATCCATCCAGCCATCCACCCATCTATGTGTCTATCCATCCATCCGCCCACCCTTCCATCCATCCATCAGTCCATCCATCCGTCTGTCCATCCCACCCACCCATTTACTCATTTAACAAATAACGCAACAAACAAGAGAAATGCCACTAAACAACACATTCCCACCAATCCCCATCCACAGGACCGTTCCCCCTCCAACAACCGCCCCATCCGCGTTATTCCCCCCAGCACCCACCCATTTACTCATTTAACAAATAACGCAACAAACAAGAGAAATGCCACTAAACAACACATTCCCANCGGCCCCCGCGTGCCCGCGGCTGGAACCGGCGTTCCCGGTTCCCATCTACCCGTGTCCCCGGTCCCCGTGCGCTGATGTCCCTGGTGTCCCCTGTCCCCATGTCCCAGTGTCCCCAGTACCGATGTTCCCAGTCCCCATGTGCCAATGTCTCCAGGTGCCAGTGTCCCTGGTGTCCCCATTCCCTGTGTGCTGGTGTCCCTTGTTCTGGTGTCTCCAGTCCCCATGCAACAATGCCCCCAGCCCCAATGTGTCAGTGTCCCCAGACCTCATGTGTCAGTGCCCCCAACCCCCATGTACCGGTGTCCCCAATCCCCATGTACCAGCACCCCCAGTCCCTGTGTGTCAATGTCTGCGGTGTCCCCTGTCCCCATGTGCCAGTGTCTCCAACACTCATGTGCCAGTGTCCTCAATCCCCGTGTATGCATGTCCCCAGTGTCCCCAGTACCTGTGTGCTGGTGTCCCAGCACCAGGGTGTCCCTGCCCGCTGCCAGGCCAGCCCTGCCATGCTCCTGGTGCCACCCAGCCCCACTCACGCTGTCCCCATCCTGTCCCCAGGTCCCTGAGACCCCTCTCCCCGCCTTCCCCACGGCCGACGACAGGGATGATGCCACCGCCGAGGACATGCAGGCCATGGTGCGGGCACAGAACAAGAAGAAGAAATCCGGGGGCTTCCAGTCCATGGGTACGTGCAGCGTCACCCCACCCCGCGTCCCCTCACCGCCCGCGTCCCCTCACCGCCCCCATGTCCCCGCAGGCCTGAGCTACCCCGTCTTCAAGGGTGTGATGAAGAAGGGCTACAAAGTGCCCACTCCCATCCAGAGGAAGGTGAGAGGCGGGGGCTGTGTGGGGACGTGCGGTGCCGCGGGGCGCTGACGGGGCCGTGTCCCGCAGACCATCCCGGCCATCCTGCGCGGCCGCGACGTGGTGGCCATGGCACGGACGGGCAGCGGGAAGACAGCCTGCTTCCTGCTGCCCATGTTCGAGCGGCTGAAGGCGCCCAGCCCAGCCGGGGCACGCGCCCTCGTGCTGTCACCCACACGGGAGTTGGCCCTGCAGACCCTCAAGTTCACCAAGGAGGTACGGGGCGAGTGGGGACCACGGGGTCTGTGCCCCAACGCGCCATTAACCCCGCTGTGTTCCCTTCTCACCCCGCAGCTGGGCAAGTTCACAGGCTTGAAGACCGCTCTTGTGCTGGGAGGTGACAAGTAAGCCGTGTCCCTACCCTCCTCGTCACCCCGCTTCCCTCAGACAGCCCCACATCCACCCAACTCCTCCCCTCCCGCAGGATGGAGGACCAGTTTGCTGCGCTGCACGAGAACCCCGACATGTGAGTGTGGGTGCAGAGAGAGGATGTGATGGGGACACGGCTCCCGGGGTTGGATTTGGGGTGGTGCTTCCCCACCCCTCATCACCATCTGTGTCCCTCCAGCATCATTGCCACCCCCGGGCGCCTGGTGCACGTGGCGGTGGAGATGAACCTGAAGCTGCACAGCGTGGAGTACGTGGTGTTTGACGAGGCCGACAGGTCTGTTTGCTCAGGGTGGGCAAGGACGGCGGCAGGGTGACACCGGTTGGCCGTGGTGGCCGTGCCATGTCCCGTGTCCCACATCCCCTCCCTGCAGGCTCTTTGAGTTGGGCTTCGCAGAGCAGCTCCAGGAGATCCTGGCTCGGCTCCCAGGCAGCCACCAGACCGTCCTGTTCTCTGCCACGCTGCCCAAGCTGCTCGTGGAGTTTGCCCGTGCCGGTGAGCAGCATGGGGCCACCACTGGGCTGGGGCTGGCTGCAGGGCTCGGGGACCCTATGCAGGTGGCAGCGTTGGGTGGAGACATGACCCAGTCCCACAGCTGTGTTGGCCATGGGGATGGAGAAACCCATCTGGGTTGAGGCTGGGTGTCCCCAGGCTGAGTGCTAGGGCTGGGCCCAGCAGCGTGTCCCACGTGCCACCACATCCCGCAGGTCTCACCGAGCCGATGCTGATCCGTCTGGACGTGGAGTCCAAGCTCAGTGAGCAGCTCAAGGTGAGCTTTGTGCCCCCTACCCCTGCATGTCACCCCGTGGTGGCTGCAGCCTCCCGAGGAGCGACCTTTCCATGTGTGTGACCAAGGGAGCGGGCCCTGCGAGGTGTCCCCAGATCCCGGGGACCCCAGGGGGCTGAGCGCTGTGCTCCCGTTGCAGCTGGCTTTCTTCCACGTGCGCGGGGACGACAAAGCGGCCGTGCTGCTCCACCTGCTCCGCAGCGTGGTGAAGCCCCAGGACCAGACCGTCGTCTTCGTGGCCACCAAGCACCACACGGAGTATCTCAAGGAGGTGGGTGGTACCTGGGGTACCCGGTGTGTGCCCCTGGAGTGGCATTTCCAAGCGGGTTCTGAGCTTTTTTCCCCCATCTGCAGCTGCTCACAGCCCAGGGCATCCACTGCACCCACATCTACAGCTCTCTGGACCAGACCGCCCGCAAGATCAACATCGCCAAGTTCTCCCAGGGCAAGTGCCCCGTGCTGCTGGTCACAGACGTGGCCGCCCGCGGGCTCGACATCCCCATGCTGGACAACGTCATCAACTACAGCTTCCCTGCCAAGTCCAAGCTGTTCCTGCACCGTGTCGGTGGGTGTGGGCACCCGGTGCAGCCTGGGGTCCCTTGGGGTGATGGGGACAGGGTGTGGGTAGGCTGTCCTGTGTCCCCTGTTTGTGGAGATCTGACCCCTGAGCCCCACCAGGCTGGGAAACGTGGAGAGGAGGTGCTGACCCCATGAGTTGGTGGTGGTGGCGTCTTTGGGGTAGGAGGTCACAGTGCTGTGACACTGGGAGATGAGCTGGGAGCACAGCAAGGGGGGTGATGTTCCTTCTCTCCCCGCTGGGTTGGGGGTGCTGTGTGGGGCAGGGCTGGTGCCTTCGCCTGGTGACACATGGACCAGTGGCTCCATGCCCACAGGGACAGGCTTGGGGCAGTGGCAGGGCAATGGCACCACGGTGCGCTCCCCTTCACCCCCTTCCCCAGTGACACCCAGCCATGTGCTTGGGGTCCTAGGCCACCTCTGGGTCCCTGTCCTGGTTGGGGGACAGCTGGGCTGGCGCTGCCTTCCCACCCTCCTCCTCCTCCTCCTCCTTCTCCCCAGGGCGCGTGGCCCGGGCTGGCCGCAGCGGCACTGCCTACTCGCTGGTGGCTCCGGATGAGCTGCCCTACGTCTTCGACCTCCACCTCTTCCTGGGGCGCCCGCTCATCCTCGCTGGCACCCGGGAGCTGCCCGCAGATGCCGACGGGGTGCTGGGCCGTGTCCCGCAGAGCCTGGTGGATGACGAGGAGTGCCTGCTGCTGACGGACCATGAGGGCTCGCTGGAGCTCCAGAGCCTGCGCCGTGTGTCCGACAACGCCCAGAAGCAGTACCTGCGCTCCCGGCCCGGCCCCTCGCCTGAGTCCATCAAGAGGGTGAAGGCCATGGACATGGCCCAGCTGGGCATCCACCCGCTCTTCAGTGCGTGCTCCGGGGTGCTGTGGGGTGGGACCCCTCTCCGTGGTGGCTGAGCTGAGCCATGCCCCCTCTGCCTGCTCCCCAGGTGCTCGCTTTGAAGACGCTGAACTGGAGAGGCTGAAGATGGTGGACAGCATTAAAGCCTACAGGTCCAAGGCGGTGAGCTGAGGCCCGGGAGGAGGGATGGGAGGGAAAGGGGGGATGTCCCGTGCACCCCCGGGACTCGCTCTGTCCCCGGGCACAGACCATCTTTGAGATCAATGCCACGGCACGCACACTGGCCAGCAGCGTCATGCGCTCCAAGCGCCGCCGCGACCATGCCCTGATCGAGAAGTTCCAGCGTGGGCAGGAGGAGAAGCGGGCGGCAGCGCTGGAGGGACAGGGGCTGTGCCCGGCCCCCCCCGAGCCCAAGGAGGGGGATGAAGAGGAGAACCTGCAGGTACTGGGGCTGTGTGGTGGCTTTGGGGTGGGCATGGTGACCGATGGGAGAGCCCCCAGCCCTCTGCCACCCCTTCCAGGATGTGTTCTCCACTGTGGTGGGACGGAAGCGGAAGCGGAGCCGCGCTGGGGGAGACAGTGCCAGGAAAAAGCCGCAGCCACCAGCACAGCGAGATGAGGACTTCTACATCCCCTACCGGCCCAAGGACTTCGAGAGCGAGCGGGGGTGAGTGGGGAGCGCTCCCCGTACCCCCCCCCACCAACCCGGGGCTGCTCTCATGGCCCTGTGCCCTCCGTGCAGGCTGAGCGTGGGCGGTGAGGGCAGCGCCTTCGAGCAGCAGGCGGCAGGGGCTGTGCTGGACCTCATGGGCGATGAGAACCACAACATGAACCGAAGCAAGCAGCTTCTGAAGTGGTGAGCGTGGCTGCGGGGAGCGGCCCCGGGTGGATGATTCTCTCCCCCCAGAGGCTGTGTCAGATAGAGCTGGGTGGTGGGTGCTGTTGGTGCTGTGTCAGACAGAGCTGGGGTGCCCAGCGAGGAGATGGAGGGGGGGCAATGGCCCCTTACTCGGGAACCCCTCACCCTCCTGGCTCCCTCTTTCCCAGGGACCGCAAGAAGAAGCGCTTCGTGGGGCAGACGGGGCAGGAGGACAAGAAGAAGGTGCGGACAGAGAGCGGGCGCTACATCAGCAGCTCCTACAAGAACAACCTGTATCCTGCCTGTGCCAGGGGGGTCATCACCCTGCAGCCGGGGGACACTGAGCAGTGCTGGGGGGGGGAGTGAGCGATAGGGAGCGCTGTGCATTCCCTTAACGCGCCCCAGCTATGAGAAGTGGAAGCAGAAGCACAAGGTTGACGAGCAGGATGATGAAGACAACGAACATGGCCGGGAGCAGTTCAGAGGGAAGCACAGACGTGGGCACGGTGAGTACCCGAGCAGCAGCCCCCACATTGTTCCCCCCAGTCTCTCTCTGACCCATGGCCCTGTGGGTCCCGCAGCCCCCCGGCAGCCCCCCACGCAGGGCAGGGTGCGCTCGGAGCTGAAGAACAAGCAGCAGATCCTGAAGCAGCGCAGGGCAGCGGCCAAGCGGCGCTTCCTGCAGAGCGGTGGCCTCAAGCGCCTGAAGGCACGGAACCGGCAGCGGGTGCAGGAGCTGCGGCTGATGGCCTTCGGGCGCCGCGTGGGAGCCGCCAAGAAGGGCAAACTCCGCAAGCGGGTGTAGAGAGGGGGCTTCCCCTCTGCCTGGCGAAGGGGACATTAAATGTCAGCTGGTTTGGTACCCTGCGTCCTCTTTGTCCTTGCTGTGAGCATCTCATGCGTGGGGTAGTCCCTCCCACAGGTGCACTCCTAAAAGAATTTGGTGCTGCAGGGCCACAGCTGGGTTCTGTTTTGATGAGGAGTGGATTTATCAGTACCAACAGCCTGAACTTGAGCAGCTGCTCCCCTTTCATCCCTAGCAGCTGGGTCCTACTGCCTGCATGCCCCTTGCAGGAAGGCACTGGGGGGCTGGGTTCTGCCCCCTGGGGTGCTCCCCATGGCCCTGGCGTGCTGCTGTCCGTGTGCTGGACTTGTTGGGGAGCAGCTTCTGTGCTCCATTGTCCCCAGGATCCATCTCTTCCTGGCTTGGAGGCACCGTGACAGCCCTGTGACGCTGTGGGCATGTGGCGGTGGTGGCAGGAGGTGGATGGGGACGCAGCTCCAGCCCTGTGGGGCACAGCTCAGCACAGATGGCAGCCAGGTCCTGCATGCAGAGCAGCACCTGGGGACACGCAGGTCTTGATGCCATGGGGACACTTGTGGGGACACCCATCTCCCAGCCCCACCACTGAGTGGCTGCACTCACCGCATCCAGTTGGGCCTCTGTGTCCTGCAGACCCACAGCTGTGGGGACGTTCAGCTGTGCAGTAGCGAGCTGGAAGAGGCCCAGCACCGCCATCCGGATCTGCCCCAGCTGCAGTGTCCTCTGTGCCGCAGCACTCCGGAGCTGGGCCCAGCGGGTCTCCTGGGGATAGACACGCAGGTGCAGGGCCACCATTGCTCTCAAGGCACAGCCCCTCGCCCCGGGGGTCTCGCAGCCCTTACCCCCTGCAGCACATCATGGCGGGCAGCCTCCAGGCGTGCACGGAGCTGCTGCATCTCCTCCTGCTCCCGCTCCAGCTCTGTGTCAGCCTCCTCCTGGTACTGTTGGAGCCAGGCGCAGCCCTGGGCCAGCGCCTCCTGCCTGGCCCCCACCTGCTGGAGCAGCATGGCCCGCACCCCCGCCAGCGCCCCAAAATGGGCCAGCACCGAGGGCACGTCCTGGAAGTGTCAGCAGGAGACATTGCCTGGAGGAACACGGGGACCATGGCAGCCCCTTGGGGACAGGGACCCCACCTTGCCACACTCACCTGCCCCATGGCAGCCTGCACGGCCTGCAGGAAGTCACCGAAGATGCGGAGGCTCCGCAGGCACTGGCCCAGGCGCTCCCTGCGCTGCTGCAGCCCCCCCAGCTCCTGCTGCAGTTCCATGGCCTGGGCTTCCTGACAAGCTGCCCGCGCCCGCTCCTCGCCTGCCCACCGCAGCGCCCGCACCCGCCTCGCTGACATGGCCTGCGGCACGGGGACACTGTGAGTGGGGACACAGCAGGGATGTGGCAAGGAGCCCGGCTCCGAAACCGCTCACACCTTGAGGAAGGCGTTGAATTTGAGGGCGTCCTCACGGAGCTGCGCTTCCCGCTGGCCCAGCCGCTGCCGGCGCTGTGCCAGGAGTGCCATCCTCTGCCCGAATTCCTGAGGGACCGGGGGTGGCCAGAGTGTCACTGCATGCCCAGGGGATGGGGACAGAGTCACAGAATCGTAGGGGTTGGGAGGGACCTCTGGGATCCTGCAGTCCAGCTGCTCCCCATTCCCCAGAGCAGGGTGCACAGGGACGCGTCCATGTGGGTTTGGGTATCTCCAGAGCAGAGTCCCCCACCCTTCTGGGCAGCTGTTCCAGTGCTGGCACCCTCACAGCACAGCAGTTCTTCCTCACATCTATATGGAGCTTCCTGTGCTCCAGTTTGTGCCCTCTGCCCCATGTCCTGGTGCTGGGCACCACCGGACAGAGCCCGGCCCCATCCTCCTCACCCCACCCTTCAGATATTGATCAGCACTGATCAGATCTCCCCTCAGCCTTCTCTTCCCCAGGCTGCACAGCCCCAGGGCTCTCAGCTTTCCCTACCAGGAGATGCTCCAGCCACCCTATCTCTGCACCCTCCATGGGGCTCTCCCCAGCAGTTCCCTTCTGCCTGGAGCTGGGGGCCCCAGTGCTGGGCCCAGGGCTGCAGATGGGGCCTCCCTAGGGCAGAGCAGAGGGGAGGGCACCTCCCTCACCCTCCATAATACACCCCAGGGTCCCATTGGTCTTCCTGGCCACCAGGGCACGCTGCTGGCTCATGGAGTCCACCAGGACCCCCAGGTCCTTCTGCACAGAGCTCCATCCCAGCAGCTCAGCCCCAGCCTGTGGTGGTGCATGCAGCTGTCCCTCCCCAGCTGCAGGACCCCACACTCGGCTTCATTGAACCTCACCAGGTCCCTTTCACCCAACTCCAGACCCACTGCAGCCCCAAAGGAAAGCTGTTTTGGTCCCAGGTTGGAGGGTTTGCTGATGGAAAGCAACCACGGGCAGGGGGCAGGTGGGGGCAGGTACCTCCCGCTGGGCCTGCAGGGCCTGCTCCACCTCCGCCACCTCCCTCCTCTTCAGCAGCAGGCGCATGGAGGGCAGCAGCGATGCCGAGTCCCATGCTGGCATCGTCCTGTGGGGTCACACAGCCTGTCACAGCCGGGACCCCCGTCCTGAGGGGCCCCCCCTATGCCTGCCCAGGCTCACCCATGGCACTGACCTGTGTGCAGGGGCCTGCCATTAGCCCTACCCCACCTTCCTGGTGCCATGCCACAGCCCCCTGCCTGGGGACCTGTCCCCAGCACGGTGCCACCCAGCCCAGCACTACCTGGTGGGCTGCAGACCCCCCCACAGATCAGCTGCCCAAATAACCCCTCGCTGTTACCGGTGGTGGGGAACCGTGGTGCAATGGCAGCACACACGGGGAGGACGGGGACACTCACTGGAGCCGCAGCTTGTCCTGGACAGCCCTGCACAAACAATCCTCCAGATCCAGGGATATCTTGGGGACCGCGTCCAGTTCCTGCGCAGCCAGGGGCTGGGGCGGAGGAGCGGGATGTGGGGCAGCCATTGCAGGGCAGCTGAGATGGCAGCGGCACACAACGCTGTTGCCAGGGGCAGCCGGAGGCTCCCGCAGCATCCTGGGATTGGCAGAGGTTTCCCTGCCACAGCCCCAAGCATTGCCTGCAAGGGTGGGGGCACAGCCTGGGGACACCTATGGCAGAGGACAGCAGGGACAGCGAAGGTGGGGACCCTGCCCCACGGTCAAGGAGAGCTCTGCTGAGGGACCCTGGCTGCTGTGGGGCTTGCCAGAGCTGGGGCTCCGAGCTGGGAGTCCTGAGGGCAGGAAACAGTGGGGTGTCCGTCCCTGGGACATGTCACCCCTCTGGGCTCTCCAGGGCCCCCCACCCATGCCCTGGACCCCCTCCCAGCCCTCCTCATAAATCTTCTGCCTAGGCTCTGCTCCTCTGCAGACGTCACTGTGCACAAACAGACCCCAACTGCTGCCCTGCACGAGTGCTCCAGTGCCCCCACACCTCTTCACTCCCCTTTCACACCGTTCTTCACATTCCAAGAGGGGCTCAGCCCTTGTTCCTTTGCCCATGGTGCACTTATACGGCAGTTCTCCATGCTTTCCTTTCCCTCCCACATCTTCAGTTCCCCTTCATTCCCCCCATGTGCACTCAAATCCCCCACATTCCCTGTGTGCTCACATCCCTCTGTTCCATCCCTCTGCTTATTCCTGCAGAGGCTCAGCTTTGATCTGTCCCTCAAGTTCCTCCTGCATGCTCTCATCCCCTTTGTGATCCACCCTACAGACCCCTCTGGGGCTGCACTCCCTCCCTGTGGGTCCTGCTCCCCCTTTCCCTCATTCCCACTGTGCCTTGTGACCAAGCATCCCCATTAAAGCCACGTTGCAACGATTCATAAAGATTTGAGAAAAAAATATTTATAATAAAAACAATTATCCCCCACATCCTGCCCCACACCCCAGCTGTTTCTTCCATCACCCCAGGCACAGCCACTTAGTGGCCCCAAGACGACTTTCCCCCTCATGCTCCCGCTGCCCTGGCTGAGGGTGACAGAGCCAGAACCCATATCGGCACCCGAGGCTGACAGCCATTGAGATGAGCAGAGCACTGGGACCTATTTCCTGAGCTCTGCACCTGTGCTGGGTGTCACCTTGTTAAGAAGGATATCTGAGACAAAGAGAAACAGGAGAAGAGAAGAAGGGGAGAAATGAGGCGAGGAGGACTGGGGGAAAGCTGGGGGTGCTCTCACTGAACCGGGCAGCTGGAGGGTGCTAACACCTGCGCTCAGCCACACAGCAGTGAGGAGGCTGGATGCTGGGCTTCCAGCTGGAGCTTGGCGTGCTTCTGTAAGAAGGAATGGAGATTATGTGCCTTGTGTCTCCTCTGTCCTTGTCTTCTGCAGGGGGACCCCGCTGCGCTGCTCGTCCTCGTCACCTATACAGGGCACAGAGCAGCAGCACCTCAGCAAGAGCCAATGAGCCAGAGAACAGGAGTTCCCCCCTCCCTGGCAGCTGCTTCCAGAAGACCCACAGCTTTGCAGCTGCAGCCCCAAAACCCGGCCAGTGAGCAGGCACCCGGGCTCACCTTCTGTAGGGCAGCTGAGATAGGCAGCCTGGGTGCCGTTCCCATTGACCAGCGCCATCACCTCATGCTTGGTGGAGCTGCTTGCTGCATTCTCTTCCCCCTTCCCCTCATCTTCATCCTCTGAGTCCACCAGCACCAAGACATCACTCGAGTCCTGCCTCCTGCGAGCAGCAGAGTGAGCAGAGGTGGGCTGAGAGGCTGAGAACAGCTTCTCCTGACCCTGTCCCTCCAGGCTGCGTCTCCCCTGGCTTTGACAACTCTGCACACCAAAATGACCGCTTTTGGTGGACTCTTCCAACCCTGCACTAACCGTGTTCGAAGAACAGCTGGTTTCAGACCCTGCTGGCAGCACCACCACCAGCAGCACTCTGCACTGCTTCCCATTCGTCTTCCAAAGTCCTCCAACCATCTCATGAACATTCATGTACTAAACTGCAAGAACCCCTCCCGAGCGGAGTTATTCTCCCCTCCTGCACAGATGGGGAACTGGAGGCACTCAGAATAGAGTCTTCCCATGCCGCAGCACCACAGCTGTGGGAACAGAACCAACAAGGGCAAGGACAGAGAGCAGGGATAGGAGTGGGAAGAGCAGGAAGTAGAGAAATCCAGTGCACCAGAATCCCCACAAAGGTACTTGCTTACATGCAGCTAGCAGACATCCCCCTGAGGGAGGGAAGGACACAGTACAAACACCCATGCAGAGAAGAAGGAGATGGATGGCCATTCCACTTTACTCACCAAGTTTTAGGGTTCACCTGCACTGAGGAGAAGCTCTCCTGCACAGCCTTTCCCCATGCTAACACGTGCCTTGCCAGGACCACCTTTGCATGCCCAGAGGCAGTGCCAAGTGCTCTCCTCATTCTCCTGCTCCCTCATCCATGCCAAGGCTCACCCAGCCCTGCTGAACCCCTCCGCTCCCCCCTAAGAACAGCTCTGCTCTGCCCTACTGGAGACCATGGCTGCCAGGAAGGTGAACTAATGAGTCTGTGCAGGACTGGACGGAGGAAAATCAACTCACCTGAACGCAGCACCTAAATGGGAGAGAAGGGAAAGGAGAAGAGTGTTAGAAACCACTCCCAGCACCTGAAGCACTCAACTAGGGAAGGGCCAGCCCAAGAGCTAGGGGTTGTCAGTGGCTGACTCCAGCACATCAGCAAGGGCAGTAGCTTAGGGCTAAAGCCCCCTCCCTGGCTTGCATGGAGGAAAGCTCCTACCTCTGAGGCACAGGAGGGGATTGTAGTACAAGACAACCCCGGAGATGGTGAGAATAGCCATCAGGGACAGGACCACCACTGCACCCACAACTCCAACTATGTTCGTTGGTTCTGCAGAAAGGGGAGACACAAGAGGCCAGCTTGTCACTGGGACAGGGATGGATGCTCCCAGTTCAAGTGACAGAGGTCCCAGTGCTACCTCAGCTCTGATTTCCCATCATTTCAACAGTCCCATCACCACATGAGCTGTGAGCTTCAGGCATCCATGATTCACTGACAAAGGAAACACCACTGCAAGGCCCCTGTTGTTGCGTTGTGCATTCAGTGAAAGCAAATCAGCTCCTGCCTGTTTCAGCTTGAGTGCTCTTCTGCCCCCCAAACCAACAGGAGGGACCAAGGAGCAGCTGTGCCCCTCTCTCAGGCCCACTATGCCAAGGTGAGGGGAATCAGCCCTATTCACCGTGGGATGAAGGGACCTAGTTCTGCATCTCAATTGCTGCGAGAGCATGGAAAGTGTCAGTGGGCTCTCAGTGGCAAATGGAGCCCCTTGGGGGCTCTCCAGCAGCTGCCATGAGCTGCCTCCCTCTCACTCCCTTCCGCAGCAATACCATGCAGCCCTACTCACGCTTCACCGTCAGGCAGACGAACGCCTCCCTCAGCCCCACAGGGTTCTGTGCCTTGCAGACATAACAGCCCCCATCGATGCCCTGGGAGCAGTTCTGGATGGTGAGCCAGGACACGTTGCCCTCCTGGCTGATGAGGTACCTCCCTCCGGGCTCGATCTCTGGCTGGGTGATGCCCCGCAGCCAGGTGAGCCTTGCTGCAGGCACGCTCTCGGTCACACGGCACGTCAGGGTCACGTTGTCACCCACAAAGCAGGTTTTTGGGGGCTCCAGTTCCAGCGAGGGGATTTCTGAACAGTGCAAGGGGGAAAAAAAAAAATAGAGTCAAGGAGGGGATGGAGGAGTTTAACGTAACAAGCTATCAGCCAACGTAACAAGCTATCAGCCATCATCTGATTGATTAGTAATCATTAATGGAAGGAAGCATTTCGGCTGAGACTTGAGCAGCAGCCTTGCATGGAGTGATATGAGCAACTTTCACATTGCTCAATCCTATTTTTGACTCCTGCCTTTTCACCCACAGACAACAACACTTGGAGGGCAGCCAGTGGGCAGATGGCAGACAGGAGAAAGGCAGCCCAGGGATCGTCCTGGGGACCAGCAGAATGCTCATGTAGCCCTAACAACCCTTGGAGGGTTGGTTACACAGCTCAGGCTTTCAAAACTTGGTGAATGGAGATTTGTCAGCCCAAAACACAACTCAGCAACACCTCTGCCATGCTGGATGTCACCTGCAGGATTTCTGTGCCTCACGCAGTCACCTCTGCACAGCCAAACCCTACTGGGCTGCATCATTTGCATCCCCCCCAGCTGCAAACACCAGCAAGCCTGGCTTGCCTGACCACTACCTTAGCGCTCTGGAAGGAAGAGAATGACCAGGGTACCTGTCTGCCCTACCAATAGCAAGTTCATTAATAATTAATACGCTGAGCAAATCAACTCACTTATCTCCACGGAGCATGAAGGCTCCTCCTGCTCGACTACGTGGCTCCCGACGCACTTGAACACTTTGCGGTGGGAGAGGTGGGAGCTGTTCAGCGTTTCCACGTGGGTGTCTGAGGAGCTGGTGGAGCTGATGAGCCAGCTGGAGTTCTCCAGATCGTGCCCCTCTTCTCTCCAGTGCAGGGTGGGGTGGGGATACCCCCCGGGCCAGCTGCAAAACAGCTGCAGCATCAGCCCCGAGGAGGAGCTCTCAGCCCAGCACTTTGGAGTGGACTTTGGTGGACCTGTCAGCAAGAACAGCAGGCAGTTAGAAACACATCCAAGTCACCACTCTTGGCATCCCAGGGCTGGAACTCCAGCAAAAGCTTGGTTTTGCAATCATCGTCCTTGAAAGTCTCCATGGTTTTTCTCTGCCTGTCTTGCCCCCTGACCTGCATGCTACAGCCTCAGGGGAGCAGAGCTCTGAAGCACAGCCAACAGGGACCAAGCAGGAGGCTGCCCTGCAAAAGGTATCACAGCAACCACTAAAACACAGGGGAGGAACACATTATTGCCACAGCTTTGTTTGATGGAGACAGCTGTCACTGCCCTGTGGGGTCAGACTGCCTCACTCAGCCCCCTGCTCTGTGTCTGCATCACACCGTGGCAGTGGGGACAAACTCCAAGAAAAGGGAGGCAGGGTAAGGCACTGCTGGCTTCATGCCAGGGGCAATCCCTGAGTAACCAAAGACTATGTTTGTTATTTAAATGCAGAAAAAAACCTAACTAACTGATGGCAGGATCAGGGCAGAAACCAATAGAAACCCAGGGGCAGTCCCATCTTGCAGAGCAGAGCTCACATTTCACATAGCTTGTGTTCCTGCCTCTCTCCCATCAGCTGGTTTCTTTACATTCCTGAGGCTGCCCAAGAGTATGATTTTGGTGCAGAAACTGTAACATACGCTCATGCACAGATACACACACGTGTTCCTTTAACAGCCATTGGGATTCTGGACTCTGATCCAGGCAGAAGTAACACACAGTGCCCCTGCAGCTGGCTTGCTCCTGAACAGGACCCCACTGAGAGATCAGATGCCGCCAAGCCCCGAAGAAGAGGTGTCAGAGGGATGCCTGAGGTTTGTTTTGCAGAGCATTTGTTCAAGTGACTTGAGAGATCACACAATTTGAGTAAGGAATAAATAAAATCACAGCAAAAAGCCACGTGAGCTCCAACAACATACCTTCTTGGGGCTTGGCCTTCCAGGAGCAATATAAGTGCATCTTTTATGATCTTTGAAAACAGCCAGCCGTGGAAAGGAATTTCTCTGTGACACTTTCTCTGTTCCAGCTCTGGGGAGGTCTCATAACTGACCCTGAATCCTGGCTGTGGTCAACAAGAGCAACCCGTCCCACACTGAGAGGCAGACACAGCCAGGATGCTGTTGTAAGCATAAAGAAAACTTTGTGGTGCATCCAGCATGAGATGGGTTGAAGATCATCAGCTGGTGACTTCCACACAAAGCCTACAGATCCTGGGGGCCTCTTTTAGGGTGGTGCTGTGTCTGTGCTGAAAAGGTTCACTCCAGCCCCAGCCAAGTTGCTTCTATGGCCAACAAGGTGTGAAAAAAATGGGAATTTGCTTCCAACATTAAGTTCACAAGCTTCATCTTCTAGCCTTTGCTGATGTAGCTTCTACTGAACTCAAGCAGCACCTGAAATGTCTCTCCCACCTACTTAAGGACACTCCAGTGACACACACCACCTTTGTAATCTTTGGAAATTAACTGACAAGTTGCATATTAACAAATTAATTTCAGAGAGTGGCGCCAACATTTGGCATGCCCACAGAGCGTCAGAAAGAAAAAGAAAAGTAGTAACATATGGAAGCCTTTAGACTTCATCATTTGCACTCCCAGCGTGGAAAAAGCTCAAAGATTTTGAGCGACTCTCAGAAGCAGTGAGTGGCAGCAGCATTGCTGCTCATTGGCATCTTTTGCTCACAAGCATTTTGCTTCACTGCTCAAGATGTAGGGCTCTGCCTTTCTAAGCCTCATGCCTACAAATTCTCTGTAGCAGGCTGAGGTTTGATCCCTTTGCTCCCATCCTCTGTAACCCTCCAACCCCACCTGCAGGTTCATTGCCTCAGGAAGGGCATTTTCACCTGTGTGAATGTTCAGAGTGTGAATATACAGATTTAATCTGTACAAAACAGGTGCAACGTTTACAACACACACCCGTCACCAAACACTGACAAAGAAGGAACACCCTGAACGCAAACAGAAAAAAGGCATCACAATGCAAATGTTGACAGAAAGAGCAGCAAGAAAGGAAAGGGACAGTTAAACACAGAGCGCCCTGAAACTGGAAATCTGGCAGCAGCCTTTCCCTCTTCCAAGCCCGGGAATAAGGGCTGGGTTGGTGTGAAGGACAGCAGGTCACAGTCCAGGCCTGAGGGGCCTATGAAGATTTCTAAGAGCATGAATAGGAATGGAAATGGAACCTGGGAGGAAAATTCACAGGGATGGGGCAGGCTTACTGGCTACCAGGAGCTGGACCCTGTGCTCATGGTCCGTCTTGTTCAGCACTTCCTTGCAAGTATAGTTGCCCTCGTCCTGCAGGCGCAGCTCTGTGATGCGCAGAGAGCTGTTGTCAACCAGGGAGAAACGGACATCGGGGGGGAAGGCGACTCTTGAGGAGAAGAGCGGCGGAAAAGAGTGCGGATCCCCTTGAAACCAGAGCACCTCAGTTGCTTCTTTGGAGACGTTACGGCACATAAGGAGGATGCTTCCTCCGACCTTCCCAAAGACTACTTCTGCTGTTCCTGCAAAACAGAAAGGGCATCATCATTAGGGAACCTGCACAGCTCCCTTTTGGCTACAGACTTTACAGCAAAGACAGAGACAGATGGTGTTTTGCAACACCAGACCAATGGTCTTCATCAGCAGAGGATCCAGCTCCTCCTCTGCAATAAGCAAAGCCCTCTGGAACCTGTGAGGTGCCTCATCGCCACACCAAAGCCGCTCCTCGCACCTCTCTGCTCACCCAGGTTCGCCTGCCAGTTTGGTGCCCAGGCATCGGCTCCGGAATCCTGCAGAGCACCTGCTCCAGGACCTCACCACCTCCCAGTGGCCACGGCAATGCCCACCCACTGCGCTGCTGCACCCCTGCCTCCTCCCGCCCCACCGGCTCCATCTGCCCGGGGACGGGAACAGTGACAGAGCCAAAGCCACCCACGTGGGTCTGCTGTCGGTGACCACAGAGGTGACGGAGCTCAGACAGCCACAGGTGGACGGAACTTGGCAGGGAAAGGAGAGCTGCCCAGAAAACCAGTCGCACTGCGGCGCTGCCGCCCCTCAGGACCCGCCCCCGCCCCTCACGCGGTACCTGCGGCGTCCCGGCGCGGCACCTGCCCCCACATGCACACGGCGAGGAAGAGCTGGGCCAGCAGCGTCCCGCCAGGGAACCGCATCGCCGCCATCCTCCGCCGCCACCTCCCGCTGGGGCCCGGCTCGCCCGGGTAGGCGGTGCTGCCCGGCCTCCGTCCCGGCCTCCGTCCCGGCCTCCTCAGGGGCACCGCCCCTGAGGGGCAGCGGCGACGGGCTGCCGCCATCTTGGTCGCCCCCCGCCGCCATTTTGAGTGCCCCCGGCCCCTCCCGCCATTTTGGGCGCCCCTCAGCGCGGCGAGGCCGTTCTCTCGGTTACTTCTCCCGTTTGTTTTTCTGTAAGAGTGCTGTTCCGGAGGCTTCCTAGCAACAGGTGGCTTGTAAAGATGTTCTTGAACGAAAAGGGGCGGAGGCAGTGGGCATGAACCCAGTGCTCAGCACCGCCAAATTGGGGTTTGGCGATGGAGCTGCCGCTGGGTGCTGGGCTTCACTGGCCGGTCCCAAAGCTGGGAGCTGTTCTGTGTTTGCTGTGAGTCCTGTGCTGCCAGGAGTGTCTGTTTCAGCCAAATGGAACAGAAAGACACCAGAAAAGTGAGAACCTTGCCCCGAGGATCCTCCTTCAGCTTGGTGTGCAGCTGCTTAAACATCCCAACAGAAGCGAGGTGGGGAGAACAGCCAGACATGAACTATGAATGCCCCAAACTGTATGGTCCTATGGGGAAAAACAACCCAAAGCTAGGCAGGAAGGAAACACGGAGACAGCAGCACAGAGGACTGGCAGGAGGCAGCGGGTGGCAGAGGCAGCAGACGAAGCTCTCCATGCTGGAGAGATCATGGAAGCAGCAGCCCCAGGGAACAAGGAGAGAGAAAGGTACGAACGTTTTCCCTTTCTTTAAAGCTGACCCTTGGATTCCTGTGGTTGAGTGCAGTGCTGCACAGTGAACACGCTGCCAGTTTCCAGCAGCAGTGTTTGAAGTGGTCACAGCTGAGCACTAACGTGAAATGGACCAATGGTCCCTCCAGCCTGGGGCCCTGCTCTGCATCCTCCTGGCTGGCGGAGGAGGCACCGCCTTCACCCTGCTCACAGCACAGATGGGTTTTTTTTGAGGGGAAGCTCTGCTCAGCTGCTTCCTCCATTGGGGTGGGAGCTGCTCCTGCCCTCTGCCCTTCAGCACAGGCACCTGCTGACCGAAGCCAGCCCTCTATCTGGGGCACACCGAGAACGATCCTAGCTGACACCTCCTCTTTCTCATCTCATCCTTGCAGACGAGAATGGATATGGGGATTCTTAGTAGGTCACTTAATTAACAAAGCAAATGAGGGAGAAGGAGGCTCAGACAGCTTGGTTACGCTCAGCAGACCGAGGCTTGACATCCTCACACAGGCACTCCTGGGGGTGCACGTGCAGCCTGGACCTGCTGCAGAGTGCCTGCCGAGCAGCGGGAGCTGCTTACAAGGACCCCTTCTCGTTGGGGCAGGGAGGGTTTCTGGGATGGGTGGCACCTTGAGCGCAGGGTGACACCAAAGCAGGGTGGCCAGGAGCAAGCACTCAGTCCCCAAGTTCAGGGGGACACACCTCTCTGTGCCAGGATGGAGCTCGGCAGGCAGCAGCACCCTGCTTGTCCTTTACGTCTGTCTCAGAGCTTCCTGTTCTGGCCTCGTTCCTGCTCCAAAATGAGAGCGTGTCACAGCCGAGCAGGGCAGGCTGGCTCTCCTGGGAGGATGGAAGATGTGCCTCTGCCTGCAACACATGTGCCCAGCCCAGCAGCAGCTCACCTGTGCCAAGAATAAGTTAATTCATTGCAGGGCCAAGGCCAAGCGGGGCGGCTTTGGGCAATCATCGCGTGCTGCCAGCGCTCAGCATCTCCTGTGCCAGCTACATTGCCAGCTCTCAGCCACAGCCCCTGTTTACAGCCCAGCCGGGTACAATTTGTGCAGTCAGGGATTGCATCGGTGTGCCACGCTTACCCGGCGTGCCCCCTGTAGCGCGTTTATTGCCCACGAGGGAACAAACAGAGCAGAGAGCGAGCCCCGAGGCGTTCCTTCGGGCAACGACCTCCGGGCTGCGGGGCTGCGCGCCTGGAGGCAGCGGGACGCCGCCAGCGGGGGGCGCCCTAACAGCTGGAGCGGGGGAAGGGGACGAGGCCGTCTGGCGCGCCGCCGCTAACGGGAGTAGAGCGTAGCTTTTACGCCGCCAATGGGAGTGGAGCGTGGCGCCGCCGCCACCAATGGGAGCGTGGGGCGGGCCGAGAGGCGGTGGGAGTTGCGCGGCTGTGGTGCAGGCCCGTGCGCAGTGTGCGGAGCGCGGTGAAGCCGGCGGCCATGCCGGTGGATCTGGGGCTGTGGACCGGGCCGCTGAGCCTCACCGAGGTGGAGCAGAAACCCGCGCACCCGCTGCGCGTCAAGTATGGCTCCGTGGAGATAGACGAGCTGGGCAAGGTGCTCACGCCCACTCAGGTGAGCAGGGGGCGGCCCCGCTGTCAGCGGGTTTGCTGCCCCTCCGCGCCACAGAATGGCGGGGGGCGGCCGGGCCCCTTGCTCCTCTCCTCTCCTCTGGGGGCTCCGATTGGAGCCCTCTCTGGTTGCGGAGGGAGGTGCCCCGCTTTGCTGTTGCCTCTCCTGCGGGGCCAGCCCCACCTGCGGGGCTCTGCGTGTGGCCGCTGTGCTGCAGGGGAGGGCCTGGCAGCCCGCATCGGCTGTGGGTGCGGGCTGGCAGCGGCGGCCTTGGGCGCATGGGGGGTTGCTGCCTGCACCTGGCCTGCTGGTGCAGTGCAAGTGGCTGCTGACTGCCATCCCTGCAGGTCCAGCATCGCCCCACCAGCATCGAGTGGGATGGCTGCGACCCCCAGAAGCTCTACACCCTGGTTCTCACCGACCCAGATGCTCCCAGTAGGAAGGATCCAAAGTTCAGGTAATGATAACGGCAATTTCCTGTCTTCCCTGGGGAAGACGGAGTGTTACCCTCAGACTGAAGGGCTTAAAAGGAGGCGGGGAATGTGCTCTGCCTGAGTAGCAGCAGTGAGCCCTCGCTGCTCTCCTTGAGTCAAGGATGGTGTGGGGCCGAGCAGCTCCTTCTGCCAGGGTTGTTGGAGGCCTTCCGCAGCTTAGGGAAGCACAGAGTTGTGGTTCATTGTAATGTGGCGTGTGCATGGGTTGGAGTTAGGTCTGTGCAGTGTGGTTCTAACCCGGGAGCAGCTCTCAGCTCAGGCTCAGAAGTGCATGCAGTGCTCACTCCTGGGGTCAGGTGGGGGTGCTGGAGCTGCAGGGCAGGCTGACAGCTGCCTGATGGGCTCTGTGTCCTGCAGGAGGCACTGCCTGCTCTGCTCCTGGTGCCCTTTTGATCCACAAACCAGGACTGGCAGTGCTTAGCTTTGCTTGTGCTACCCTGACAGCCCCACGGGGAAATGGCTGCTGAGAGCAAAGAACAGTCTTACCTGGGGGCTGTTGTGCAGCCTGAGTGTTGGGTTTTTAACCTTTTTTCAGGGAATGGCACCACTTCCTGGTGACCAACATGAAAGGCAACGACGTGGGAAGCGGGACGGTGCTGTCGGACTATGTGGGCTCGGGGCCGCCCAAAGGAACAGGTGGGTGCCTGCCTGCAGTAGCCACAGTGTCCTGGGCCTGGTGGCACTGCAGGTGGGCAGATGCAGGCTCAGGGGGACACAGTGCCACAGAACTGGCGCCCGTGGGCCTGTCTGCAGCCACGGCCAGTGCTGGTCACGGATCAGCAGCACCCCTTGGGTAATGGGTGAGGGGCTGTGTTGTTCTGCCAGCATTCAGTAGCCAGGAGGAGCACAGGCTAGGCATGGCACGAGCCATTCAAGCATCTCTAGTGCATCTGCTTTAAGCTCATTTGGCTCAGTCAGACTTATCCTGGGGAGCACGGGGCTGCCAGCACCCCCCAGGTGGAGGCAGGCTTGTTTCCTGAGCTGCTGGCATCACTTCAGAGCAACCCCGAAGCCCTGGCCTTGCAAGCAAGGTGCACTCGTAACGCTGCCCTCCTCCCTGCAGGGCTGCACCGCTACGTGTGGCTGGTGTACGAACAGCCCAAGCAGCTGAGCTGCACCGAGCCCATCCTGTCCAACCGCTCTGGCGACCACCGAGGGAAGTTCAAGGTGGCGAATTTCCGCAGCAAGTACGGGCTGGGGGTGCCAGTGGCTGGCACTTGCTACCAGGCCGAGTGGGATAACTATGTGCCGAAACTCTACGAGCAGCTGTCTGGGAAGTAGGGAGGGGGGGGCTGAGCAAGCACTGTGCAGCATTCCCTGTTCCCCTGGAGACCAGCCTGCTCTAAGCACTTCTCTGTAGCTTTGTTTGCTTATTGCGTTGAACCCAGCTGCTCCTGCACTGACTGCCTGAGCTGCAACTTGAGCCATAACCCCATCACTGCCTGTGAGCTGAATGTTTGGTGTCACGGTGGTCCAGATGTGTGTGCTGCTTCAGCTGACTCCAGTGGGTACGGGCTGTAGCTAGACAAGCTCCTGAAGAGCTGTCGCTGCGAGGGCCCCAGGCTGACCTGCTCAAGGGAAGTCAAAGCCTTTGTGAATCAGTGCCACTTCAGTGTCTCTGCTGTACCAAAACAGCGTTAGGCAGCAGTGGTGAGGGTACAGAACCACTTTGGCTGCTGCCAGCTGTGGAGCCTTCTCTTTCCAGGAGGGGAGAAGGTGACAGTCTATAAGGGAAGTTGCTTTTCTCCGTCCCCTCAAGTATTTGGCCAGTGCCTCTGCTGCAGTGAACCACTCAAGTAATGAAAATAATTAGTAGAACGAGGCAGGGAAGCTGGTTTATAGCACTACTATCTATCGCCACTCAAAGTTGAGAGGCTTCGTTTTGTTCGAGTTCTTTTGTGACCTAATGTTTGCTCACAGTGCAATTAAAAACTTACCAAGGTGGATGGTGTGGTTGTCTTCTTGGGGGGGGAGGGGAGCGCGTGCAGCGGCAGCATGATGTAGCGGGGTTCCTTCCCTCCTGCTCTCAGGGGAGAGGCTGGAGCCTTGGGGTGGGAGCTCTGCCACCCGGCAGTGCTGCACCCCTTCACAGGGCAAGGCAGCCTTCTTCCTGCTTTGAAGTCACTTCCAGAAATCCCTTCACGAGTACACACAGCAAATTGCAATATTTACATCCCCGATGCAAGTGGCTGGTGGATTAAAGCTTGAGGTTTGCTCCGGTTGCTGTCAGGTCCATGTTGCAGAAGTCTCCTGCTAGCTGGATGGAAAGGAGCACGCAGTGCAGGGTGTCTGCCAGGGAGGGTGAGGGAATGAGCCAGGTGTCTCAGCACAGTAAGTTACTGTCAAATAGCAATGGTAGGCTGTCTGCAAGTGTTGAGAGGAAACTGCTTTCTCAAGGGTGTCTTTGAAGCCCCTCTCACTCATCTCAGGGCAGTGCAGCCCTGAGGAAACTCCCGCTGCATTACCACCATTTGCATGCCTTGCAGCGAGCAGGGCAGCATGTGCTCACGGGTTCCCCTGCACTGCAGCTCCTGTGATAGCACCGCCGTGTTACTGACCTGGAGGTCCTCCCCAGCCAAGCTCCAGGGTTGTGGGGTTCCTGCTCCCACCAGTGAGGCCTGCTGCTGTGTCCTAGGCAGAAAACAAACCATGGCTCACGTCATACGCTGGTCTTTAGAAAGATTTCTTAAAATGACGCTAATGCAATTCTGCTTCACAGAATTAGAAGCCTTACCCCTTCTTGTAACTGTTTCCTTTTCTCAAAGGAACTGCTTTTAAGGGGTGTGAAAAACATGCCTTAAAGGTATTACAAACATCATCACCAGCACTGCCCTGTAAAAGTCCTTTATTTTGTCCTTGCCCCCAGAGTGGTCATTTCAGCTCAGCCCTTTGAGCACTTTACCTGCAGTTACCGCTGTTGTCCCTCCAGCGAGGTGTCGGCTTCTGCACATCCAGAGCTCTCCAGTGAGCACACAGCACCACTGGAAACCACTGCAATAACTCCAGCAAAGAAGAACGTCAGGACCGACAGTTTTCAGGGAAACACGCCCACAGATCAGCCAAGACCCACAAGCCGAACCACAGCAGTGGTGCAGACGCGACGCGCAGTGCAGTCACTGAGGGCTTCTCAGACTGAGAGAGAAGCACAGGAGCTGAGCAGCAACCCGTGAGTCGAACATCTCCCCTGCCCCTCCACAAAAAGGGCTGGAGCAGCCCCCAGAGGGTCCTGCAGCCCTGCCCACGGAGGAGAGGTGCTGCTGAAGGAACTGGAACTGGCCCCCAGGTGCCCCCAGCCCAGCCCCCACAGGCACACTGCAGGGAGCAGCTGTGCCCCCTCCTCCCCCAATGAGACAGCGAGGCGTTGTGATGAACACTTTTATTTACAAATATAATTAAAAGCTCTGACAGTTACTCATGCTCTTCCTTGGAACCTGAAAAAATGTTTTTGCTGTTTTTTTTTTTTTTCTCTTTTTTTCTTTTTATCTTAAAGTGCATGCAAAAGAAGTAAAGCCTTTTT
>WBMW01003825.1:40279-54698 GCA_013396635.1 Penelope pileata
TAAAAATCACCAGGGCTTCGCCCCGCCCCGCCCACCCCCAAAAAAGTAAGAATATGTCACCACTGATATGTACAGCACGATTAAGTTTTTTTTTCTGTAAAATGTATCAAATTTTTCAATCTTTAATAAAATTTTTTTATTATTATTATTTAATTATTCCTGATGAATAAATACCAAAAAAATAAAAAATAAAATAAAATAAAGTTATGCAGCAGCTAGTTCAGGTAAGGCTGCGGATTTCAGTCTCTCTCCCCCTGGGTTCGTCTATCTCGTTTGATTCATTTTTTTTTTTTTGCTTGTACTTTCATCGATTGGTGGAAAAAATGAGTGATTGCTCAAAAGCAACATACATCCACTTTTTTTTTTCTTTTTTTTTTTGCCATTAAAATCGTCTCCAAAGTTTTCACTGAAACATTTTTAATCATTGCACAGAGACATCAATACTGTGACATACTATGGAAAAGACCGCCAGGAGCTGTCCTGCACTGGGACTTGACACAGGGGGAAAGGGGGCCCCTGATGGATAAGAATATACAGGCACTAGTCCGACACGATGTCAGTAAGAGAGACAGAAAGAGAGAGAGCACGCCCGTTAACATGGGGAATGTTGGTTTTGCAAGTTTTGTAACTATTTTGTTTGCTTTTCATCTTTTTTTTGTTTTGTTTTTTTGTTAAATGGCAAAGAAATTTCATCTCATCTATAGTCCTCCTTGGGATAATCTAACGTGACCAAATTCCCAAAGCCCATTCGCAAGCTCTCCATGTCAAACGTCTCAATCTCTCGCTCCTGCCTTTCCAACAGAAACTTGATCCTCTCGCTGCGTTCCTTCTGGAGGGCGGCGAGCTCCTCTTCGATCTGCAAGAAGCACAGTCAGCAGCCCCTTAGCAGCGCCCTCAGAGCACGCACAGGGCCCCAGGAGCCCGGCACCGGCCACGCACGAGCTGAGACGGACGCAGGCAAAGGGGCAGCAGCTGCCTGCTCCTGGCAGCCCAGCCCACACCTACCTTTTGTTCCAGATGTGCCCTGCGCAGTGACACCCTTTGCTCCAGCTTCTGGAGTTCTCTTTCATGCTGTGCTTCTGTCTGCATCTTAATTTTGCTCTGGTATGCGTTGAGGAGCTCCATCTCCTGCTGGAGCTGCAGTCTCAAGGCTTGGCATTCTGCTTCCTGGGCCTCGTCCAGCCGCAGCTGTAAGACAGAACAGGGCGTGCTGCAGGGACTGCCCCACACCTCCCCGGGCCCAGGGCAGGCGGTGCCGGCACTGCACCTACCGCCTGCGAGGCCATCATCTCGTTGATGCTCTGCTCATACTGCTCTGCCAGGATGGCAAGCTTCCTCGTCTGCTCATCCTTCAGACTCTTCAAAATTGTCTTGTGCTCACTCTTTGGAGTTACTTCCAGCTGGTGATTCTTCAGTGCTTTGTACTGCTTAGTTTGCACTTTGCACGTGTCCTGGAACTGCTTTTTGATCTGCATTTCCATAGCCTGCCAAGGAAGGAACGATGTGAAGAGCACAACGAGCTTTGGGGATGCAGAGTTGCAGTGTGCCCAAGCGGACAGGGTGGCGAGGCACAACCACAGCTCGCCCTGCTCTGCGCTGCCTCCAGCCCTGCACCTGGCTGAGCAGCTGCCCCGTGCACGCAGCCACCTATGAGCAGCACCAGCCCAAGCCCAACTTCAGCACCTGCTGAGGTGCTGCTGACCACGGGCCTGGGCCAGGAACAGATCCACCAAAGCTCCTTAGCCCAGGGCCTTTCTGTCTTCTGCTGCTGCTCCCTGCAGCTCCCAGCCCGTCCCCTTGCCCCCTGCCTCCCAAGGAGAGGGGTGGCCTTGCTCTTTTGGTCGCTCCCATTTTGCTGCCCCACAAATGCCCGCCCAAGCTGCCTCCCTCACCGTGACCACATGCTACGTGGAGATCTGAGAACCTGTGAGAGTGTGACAAGGCAAACAGCAGCCCTGTGCTTTTTCAGACATTCTGAGGAGCAGCAGCAACCTCCGAGGGCAGCTCAGAACTTTCTACTCAACTGAACTCGGAGCACAGAGCTCAACACACTCATGTTCGCTCCCTTTGTGGATGTTGAAAGCCAGGGAGCACCAGCCAACCCCTTTCCACGCTGGGGTTTGGAGGCTGACATGAGCAAGGGCCTGAAGCCAGCCCAGCTCATCAGAAGCAAATCCCACCATATTTTAAGGACTAGCCTAATTTTTATGGAGTGCCTTAATTAACACAGCTCTTAACAAAAATTCTCAGCGAGCTCTTTGCTACAAGAACTTGCAACTTCCTTCTACCAGCACAGCTCTGAGCCAAGGAAAGGGACGCAAGGGAGAACACCGAGTGCTGGTGGAGAACGCTGGCTCCGCGGCATGGACGCTGCGTGGGGAGTGGCAGAACACAGCCGCCTGCCCAGCAAGCAGGGCAGGACACAGCTTGGAAGGGAAGGAAAGCTCCCAGCACCTTCAGGTTCTTTGGTTGCTGCCGGAGCTCCATGAAATGCTTCCTGTGCAGCTCCCGCTCGCGCCGCTTGTTGTATTCCAGCTGGTTCTCGAGCTCAGTCTGGTGCTGCAGCCGGATCAGGTCCATGCGCAGCTTCTGCAGCGTGTGTAGCTGCCTGTACTCCAGCTCACGCGTCGACTCGTCGTGCCGGATCAGCATGGCGTGCTCCATTTCTTTCTGGGTCCGCTTTTTGTTTAGCTCCTGCATGAGAGGAACACAAAGAGAAGGTGAATTCACAAGGCCGGGTGTCCCCATTGCTCCTCCAGGTGGCATCGAGCACCTCCAGGTGCCACAGAAAAGCACAAAACCAGCAGCACGATGGGATCACGAACAAAGCTGCCACCTGGCATCGCCCTGTAGCCCCTCTGGAGGCAGCTCCCAAGTCTCCCAGTGGTTCTCCAGCAGGTGGCACTGGGGCCACATGAGAGTCCCCAAAGCTTTTAACACATCCTGGGGTACTCAGAGCCGGGGGTGACTGACAGTGATGCCCAGAATTGGGGCTTTTCTGTCTGTTTTACATCATCCTGAGCCTCTGGACAGTGGGAGGTGGGGTTCCTTACGCACCACTGATGCCAGAATGGCCAAAGAAGTCATCAGCTCCAACATATGCCAAGTAAGAAAAACACCCTCATCGACCAGCATGTCTCGGTGATTGCTGGCCTCACATACAATGCATATTGTAAAATCACCATGTATTCCAGGTCCCTACTCTGCAATAAACACAGTGCCCTGCACTCTAGGAAAACCTTCACCATGCTGTAACCAAGGAAGAGCAAGATAACTGATTCCCTCCCTGAGTGCTGCCAGTATTTGTGTCTCAGGGAATTGCCAACAACCCGTAGAGCCTGGAGCTGACCCCAGCTCAGGTGGGCAGTGAGTCCAGCTGTGCCCCTCACCGGTGCTTTGGCGACCTCACAGACGTGCTAGTTCCAGCCCTCAGCCTACAAACTCAGCCCTACACCTCATGCCAGAGTAACACACAGCAGGCACTGCTTTGCACTACGTGTGCTTACAGCACCCAGCACAGGGAGGGCCCAGTGTTGGCTCACTCTAAAAAGAAGCAAAATAAAATAAAATAAAATAAAATAAAAAAATAAAAATAAAATTCTGAGCTGTTGCTTGCGTGTTGTCATCCTGTTGTGCTTCCCAACATCAGCACCTGCAGACGCGCGCTCCAAACCTGCTGGCTGTAACTGAGATGTGCACGTGTTCATGTTTAAGTAAAACTGCACCTTGACAGCCAAAATAAAAAAAACAGACCTACTGATGGGCTGAAATGTTTGCCCATTTGTGCAAAGGCAGTGAGCACCCTCAGCACATAGCAGTGACACTGCTTTCGTTGTAAGGCAGGCTACCCAGCTGCTCTCGTGCCCACTGCACGCCTGGCTTCAGTTCAGTGTGAACAAGTGAGGGCACTCCACTTCTCACACTTTCCCATTTGCACAGAAAGAACCTCTTGGTTACTTAAAACATCAAGGAAAAAACACCAACATTTTAAAAGTGTTATTTACTTCAGGTTCCTGATCTAGCGAATCTGAAGTAATTAGTAGGGACACAATTTTCAGCCAATGAACACCACTTACATCATTCTGAAAATCAGAGCTCTTAAGAGCTGCAATGGAAGAGCTCAGGGAAGGAGCATTTCCTGGTTAAAATACACTCCAACACCATGCTAGGTAACTCAGTTCTGTCCTCATCCTTGCCACACAGCTTACGTGCAGTGATAGGTGTGCCCAAATCTGATTCTTAACAGTCATTCATGTTCAGGGTGTCCGAATTGAGACCTCTGGACATGATTTGCAAAGCAGCTGAGCAGCCCCAGGCACAGCTACAGTGGAGGGCAGCAAAGCTCCAAGCAAAATACCGGGCAGCTGAGGATGGTGGAGCATTTGATGGTAGCAGACTGAGTGTGTGATTATCAGAAAATGGTGACCACTTGCTGACTCTCAGCCTTTACTAGAACACCTTCCCATCTCACAGTCCTTATCCAAAAATAACATTCCATGAAGAATTCGGATGCTACACTGATGGCCACAGGAAAACATCCAGAAGGATAATTCTTTTTCAGAAGTGGTATTTGAGTACATGCAGCCTGTAGGGCATGGGTTAGGAACAGGTGAGGAAAACCAAGCTGCTGAATAGCTTCTCCTTAAGCTATCACCCATTCTGGGCATCCTGTGCACTAATCAGAGTGGAGCAAAAGCAACTTCCGATTTTTTGCCAACACTCAGAATACAGACACAAGGAAACTGAATTTTCGGTATTTCTTACATTTGCAGCGTTTTGTTCTGCAACCTTAATATTGTTCTTTTAAGGTTATTACTGTTCTGTTACACATTTTAACTGTGTGTTTCCTTCAGCCAACAAGCAGAACCCCTGTCTTAGTTTCTAACAGAAATTACATTTCTCATAGTGTCTAGTATGAAGCTATGTTTTAGCCTCAGAAGAGAAACAAAACTGATAACATCCTGGCACTGTTGAACAGAGCTGAGGACATATTCAGTTCCGCATTCCTCTGCCAGTGAAACAGTTGCGGGGGGGCATAAGGAGCTGGGAACTGGGAGGGGACAGGACCAGGGCAGCTGATCCAAACTGACCAGAGAGCTATTCCATACCATATAACATCACGTGATTGGTGTTTTGGGATCTCCTGTTCCTTTTGTTACGGAAGGGGTTAGCTGGGAGGAAGGGTTGCTGCTGGCTGTGAGCCCTTGCTCTGCGTATCCTCTTTAAATATACATATATATATTTACTGTTATTTCTTTTGCTTTCTTCACTATCGTAGTAAATAGTGTTTATCTCAACCCACGAGTTTTACTGCATATTTCTCTACTTCTATCCCCCGTCCCATTTAGAGAGGGGGGAGGGTGAGTGAATAACTGTGTGAAACTCAGCTATCTGCTGAGTCAAACCACAACAACCCCTCACATGATGTCCTTCTTTCAGCCATCCTGTCCTACAGGTGGCCCTGATGCTCAATGGGGCAAACACCGCCCGTCTTGGGAAAGAAGCCCAACAAGCTCCCCCAAAAACCTAAAGGCTCAGATGAATCCCTCTGACCTACAGCGGGTGACTCACACGTTTCTCTCTGCTTGCCAGTTATGCCCCCCTCTTCCATTAATAAATAGAAGCAGCCATGTGCCAGCCACATTTCTGTCTGGCAAAGAGGTTCCCAAAACACATTTCCTACATTTTTCTCAGTTTTGTTTGCAACTGAAAACAAAGATCTAGTATCACCCAGTCACCAAACTGCTTGACAGACATGAAGCTGCAACAGTTAAAGAAATGTCTGGGAAAGCAACTGAAGAGTGCATACTTCTCTAATGTTCTGCTGCTCCATCTCATGCCTCTTGATCATCGTTTTTCTCTTGAAGAAACGGCAGTTTTTGTCGTAGTAGAGTCTCTGCTGGCTGAGAAGATGGGCCTCCTCTTCAGCCTGAGTGTGCTGCAGGTTCTCTTTGTGTTTGGATATTCTTTCCTGCTTCTCTTTCTTCGGTGTGCTGTGGTCCTCGTTCATTTCCTGCATGCACAGGGTCAAAAACCAAGACTTGCCTTAGGATCACTGCGACATGGGACTGGAGAGCCCTCAGTCACTGGCTGCTCCTCTGCCACACAGTTCATGAAAGGAGACCCAAAGCAGCAGCTGCCAGCAGAACCTGGCGTGTCACCCAGCCATGCCCAGCCCCACTGCCCCAGAGCCGCATTACTGCCCCCAAGAGGAGCAGGAGAAGTGGCCAGTAAGCACAAACACCCCAAGGGCTGAACAGGGCAGCAATGAGAATACAGAAAACACCACTGCAGGGGAGGCTCTGTCTGTCCAGGAAAGAGAATGGCTCTAAATCCTTGGCTCCCTTCCTACCTCTGTACCTGTTTTACCAAGGAGTCCAGCCTGGGCTTAAGTTTCCTTTATTTCAATGGGACTCGAGCTCAAATCTGTCCAATCCAGCACCCAATGGGGCTCTTTGCTATCTCTTTTGTCCCCCCTACATCTGTAACAGCAAATTATTTTGCTACCTGGTGGGGACACGGTTTGGGACAGATACAGGCTAAATACTAACTTACTTTTTTTTTTTTTCCCCAAATTCATATAAGTGATCCCAAGGGTTTTACTGAAGTGACATCTTTATCACTGCACTGATTGCTTATGGCTTGAGGGGACAAACAGATGAGGAAAAGGGGGAAGAATAATTCTCCACAAATTGCTGTTTCCCCTCACCACCCTTGCTTTCAGAGATTCCATTCCACAGGAAATCATGCAGGCTCCTTTAGCACCCCTAAAGATGATTCTAGAAATGCTGCCAGATGACCCCAGTTCCCAGAAGTTTACTTGCTGGGAATCTAAATTCGCCTCCAAGTATGGCAGCATCCCTTAAACCCCTGGGCTAGGCCAGGTTAATCAAAAGGAAAGTCTAGTTCATGCTCATTCCACACCCCTTCAGCCCTGAAAATGATGGTTTCTTGCCTCTTTAATCTTTTCCTTGCAAAGCTTGTATTGTTTCTTCTGACTTTCTAAAAAGGTCGCCAGGTCTTTCTTTTGCTGAGCCAAAATCTGTTGCTGGAATTTCTTTTCATCTGCTGCAGCTGTCTTTGCCTGCAAGGCACAGAGAAAGAAAAAAAAATAGGAGTGAAGGAGCAAGTACTCAGTCCAGAATCCAGCATAAATCAGTCCTCTCTTGTGCATTTTTGGTCTGTCATTCTCCCACTGTGTGCTAGAGGAAGCCCTGAGTGTTTGGCCAAGTGAAATCTGCTTGCACAAAAATTAAAAGACAACAGAATGTCCACACACATTTAAGAGTTTTCTGTCTCTCTACCAAAGCTACCCCAGAGGACAAAAGCCCACTAATTATCATATGGAATAACGTGTTGACTTTTAAACAAACTGAATAACAGCAGCAGGACAGGTTCCAGCACCACCAGCTTTGTCAGTGCCACGCTAAGCCCCCTCCCAGGGGCCCACCAGGTGTCAGTCTTTGAGCCAGCTGCCCCTGGCTACAGCACTGGCTGATGCCAACAGTGTCCACACCCAAAACTGGCCAAGGCAGCCCGGCCAGTAACCATACTGTGTGCTCATGAACAAGGGCTGTCAGCAGTACTTCCACGGCCTTCTCCTTGAGACCCTCCATCTTCTCATACATCTGGGCAGCCCCCACCTGCACTCACCTCTTTCTCCATCACAGCCACTTGCTTCTTGGCCAGCTTCTCCAGCTCAATGGACGAGTTGTTGGCATGTGTCTCCACCTCCTTCTGCAGCTTGAGGCGGTGCTCGTCCATCTCGGCCTTCAACTTGTTTTCCAGGGCGATCAGCTGCTTCTGGTGCTGGCGCCGCATCCGCTTATATCCTGACATCTGTTCCCGCAACTCGTTCTCCTGCTCATGCTCATGGATCTGCCTTGTAACCTGACGGCAGGGAAAGGGAAAGAACTGCTACATGGCCGCCTCCGCTGCCTCCTTGTTCAGTGCTTACCTGGAGCGCAGACCATGCTGTGCTGCACCTGTAGAAGTCAGCTTCCAGGGAATGCTCTTCCAGGCTTCTCCCTCCTCATTCTCCTCTCCCCCCCCATCTTCCCAAGCGTTTTACGTGCATATCCAGTAACACAGCAGAAAATGTCACATTATGAACAAAGGGAACAGCAGGTCACCAATCACTCGGGGAAATACTGGAAGAAGTCTGGAAACAAAGGAGGCTGCGGTGCCTTCCCCAGACACAAGCCTCAAATCCTGAAGGCCACAAGGGCTTCCCAGATGGCACCCACTGCAAGAACCTCACCCCCACCCCTGGAAGCTCCCCAAGTCACCATGTTCCAATTCAGCCCCTCAATATCTACTTCCTGCTATGAGCTAACTCCTTCAAGATCTCTCCTTAAAATTCAAGGAGATAGCAAGCTGAGCTCATTGCCTACCAGAATTGAAAGTTTTCTAACAAGGGAACGCTGTTCTGGAACTGTGTGCTCTTGACAAGATCCATCAGATGGTCTAAGCAGATTTTAGACCTCGCTCAGCTGAAACAAACTCACAAGTTCCACATTCATTTCCATGCCTAAGTGCATCCATGTGAAAGGCAGAAAAAAACCCAGCGAGTTGAGCCAAAATTTTTCTGAAGAAAACACAAATGGCAATGCTTCCATTTTAAAAGATGAAAAGCGTCCAAAATTGATTTTTTTTTTTTTTCCCCAAACTGAGAATACAGTCCCAGGAACTTCACACACAGAGATCTGTTCATCTTTTATATGATAGCCCTGGGAGCCCTCAGCACACACGCAGAGCTGCAGTCTGCACGAGGGGACGGCTCCTTTCCCACTGAACAACGAGCAGCAGAGCTCAGCCCTCTGAAGGGGGTGACTGAAGCTTTAAGAACCAAGAGCCCTTCCTGCAGCCCAGCCTTCCTGATGAATCCTTCCATAGGCAGCCAAGGGAAAGAAGTGGCACCTACTACAGCACTGCTGTTGTTTGAAGGACGTTTTTCAGAGAACTTCAAGGTAAGTTCAGACCTGGGACGGGATGTACCTGCAGACCTGAGAACGCTCAAGTCAACAGAAGGAGAGTAGCTGCCTTCCTGAGGAGCAAACCAAGCAGCCCTCCAGCACTGGCAGCTGCAGCGATGGAGGAAGCTCCAACCCAACAAGCAAGTTCAGCAGCACAGCTCCATCATCCAAGGCAGACAGCAGGCTGCCACCTGGCTCAGCTCAGATGGCCACCAGCACCTGGGACAGGCATGAAGAGGTCAGGAAGAGCCTTGCACAGCCTTTACCCTCTGAGAGATTAACAACTCACAGTGAACAGCTACCGTCCAAGAAAATGATAGCCAGAGTCCCAGAATAGAAACAAGACATGTGAGGCTACAGAAATGGAAAGCCTATTTCCCCTTCACCCTCTCTAAAGACAACTCCAGAGAGAAAGCAAACATCTCTGCAAGGAAAACAGAACGAGCCCAGCTCCTGTGCTGTATCAGCTCCAGTACCAGGAAGCGATGATGGGCTCAGCATGTCAGCAAAGCCAAACATCAAGAAGTGCTGGTGCACAAATCATATCCTCCTATCACAAGGAGTTTGGGGCTGATATCTTGAAACTGGCTGGATTAAATACATGCTTACACGTTGGCAAATGGTGTAATGTGGCAGCCCTCAAATGCTTGAGGCTGGGCAACGAAACTCAACTAAGCCAGGTGTCAGGAACACATGGGAATGTAGGAATGACTAGAGAAACACAAAGCCAGTAGTAGTGGTGAGCTTCGCTATAGCTTAAAAAAGTTGTGCACGACAAGGACAGGCATATTTGCAGAAGTCAGTAGTGTTTTTAAGAACTTGCAAATTTCAGTCAAGGTCCGTGAGAAGAAGATATCTAACAGCAGCTTCCAGGTAAAGACAGTTTCTCTAAGAAGTCACACACATCAATTATAAGAGACAGATGTGGCTAAGAGACAAAAATTCAGCATTTCACACCTGTGCTGTTTGCTACAGCACGTAGCCACGTAGGACTTGCACACACGGTGACCAGCAGCAGTGTAGGATCTGCGTGGATGGGCCCTGCTCAGGCCCTGCCTGCAGCCAGCGGGTGCCCAGAAGCTGGCAGAACAGAGCAAACAGCAAGAGTGCAAGGAACGTGGATGTAAGACATCCACTGGCAACTTTGCCAGTTTAGAAAGCATTTCATAAATGTAATTCCATAGATTATGATGGGGTAAAAGATTACAAATGAATTGCTTATTGCAAAATTTGCTCTCCACATAGCCAGAAAATGTCAGCATCCTTTAAAGCAGAGAACCGTGCTTTCCTGAAGCCCTGCCTGAAGCACGTAATAATCAATCTGATCATCGGCAGAACCAAACTCTGCATAAAACAGCAGCTTTCATTAAGGTGTGACATTTTCTCAGTTTCTTATCTCCCTGCTTCCCTGGCATACACAGAACTGAGACAGACATCTGCCTTTTCCAACCTACTCTCACAGGCAGTTCACTTGCCTGTAAAACTTAATTTTGTGCAATAAAATCCAAACTTGCTCCTTTTCACTCTCCAAGATTTTTGCTTTACGTAAGGCAGTTGGGCTCACAGCTTCTCCAAACGTGCACTTCCTCAATTCCTTCTTTTTTCATCACACTGTCAAACATGACATGGAACGTTCTTCTAAAGAAGAGTTATTTTCACCTCTCGAAAACTAAAGGAAACGCTGCGGTGCCTTTGCTGGGTGGAGGCAGAGGACAGAGCCAGACACCAACCACCAGCAGCCTCTCACAAGAAGAACTTGGAGATGAGAAAGAACAAGTTCAGCATGTAAGGACAAAGATCTCCATAGGCAGCAGCCAGATGAGTTTCTTAAGAGTAACTCAGCCACATGGAGTAAAATGTCACTGCATCACCAAAGGAAGGTGCAAAGGAACAGCCACCATGAGCACGTATCAGGGTCTGCTGTCAGTCTGTCCTTGTGTCACTTTAACGGCCACACAGAGCCTGCTCCCATGCACCCAGGCATTTGGCTTGGCAGACTCAGGATGAGATCACAGAACGCTTCTGCAGGCATTTGGATTTCAAAGAGAACGCCAAGGCCTTCCATGGAGTCCTCACTACCTTCCGTGAAGTTTCAACTATGAGATCATTTCATCTGAAAACTGCAAAAGCAGCTATCGAGGAAATGCACGAGGTTACGGAGAGTGAAAGGGTCAAGGATGACCCAGAAATGCAAATCAGTGCCTCTCTGCACATATTTAAAAATACACCTTTCACTGGCAAACACTGATAGCTGCACTTGTATCAACATGCAGAACCTCCAGCCTTGTTTTTCAGCACAGCTTTTCCAACTTCAAGGCTCAGGTTTCTAATTTTAACTTATGGATCACTGATAATCTGCAAAATAATATAGAGACGTTACAGTAAGATGGAGCAGGCACCTATCTCCTCCTCAGAGAATGATTTGCCATACAACAGCAGAAACAATTAGTGTATTTCTCCAACAGCACTGTTCCATGTTGCCACAAGAGTGCCATGCCAAAAAAAAAAAATCAAAAAAGAAAAAAATAAAAATAGGGAAGGTAGTATATGCAATGACCAAAGAGGAACATGGTCCAGGAAAGAGTGACCATGACAACTGCTGCTTGAATTATGACCCAAGGCAAGCTCTTGTTTCAGAAAGCAAGAACACTCCTTCAGCTTTCTTAACCCTGTCTGCCCTCGTCATTTATTTTTATTTTTAACCTGTTATGAGTAATATCAAAGCATCACTGAAAGACTGGGAAGGCACAAAAGGCACAGCCTGACCTCTGGGTGAGGTGTCCGACCGCGGGCAGAAGCGATGCCATGTCACAGCCCACCAGCCTCAGACTGGGTGACTTTGCTCTGCTGTGCTGCCCTCCTCTCTTCCTGGGAGTTGTGTCCAGCACAGCCCACAGCTGTCTTTCTACACCCAAATATCAGCCCATATTCATGAATGTGGGGTCAGAAGCCCCATTTTCTGATACTCCTGATGCTCTGCAGTAGTGACATGGGAACTACCAACGCCTGTTGGCTCCACTGGTTTTTTAATATTGTGAGATCTGGACTCTTTTTTAAAAAACATACGATTTGAAAGAGTAAATTAACATGAATTTCTGGTTTCACACCAGGGTTCAGACACGTTTAGGTCATTCTCCCCATATCAGCTACCTTGTGTTCCCCACAGGTACTGAAACAGGAGACAAGGGGACAGGTGTGAGAGTCCTCCCTTGGCGAATGCAGTGCCAGCACCGTGCCACCACTGAGCCCATCCAGCACTTCGAAACCCAGCACCTATACTGGCATTCCTCACGTTCTAGGGAATTGGTTTCAACTTGGATTTTTTTCTACATTTCCATTTTGGAATACGCAGAGGTGGAAGATTATTAAAGGGAAAGCCCAGCACTAAATTTACTGAAATTCAGTAAATATTTCTGCTGTCAACATAATGAAATTAATCCCCCACTGTGCAACCTAAGGACACAGTAACACCTCCAATACCGAGGTGGTGGTTTGGGGAAGCTCTCGAGGGGACAGGAATGGATTTGATGGGGACAACAAAGCTTTTACATGGCACATAGCACTGCTTGCTTCTCCAGCAGCCAATGGGTGGGACTTCCCTGTGTCCCAAAGGATGCCGTGCATGGAGTTCACTCCAGTGCAGCGTGAGCCACACGGAGCATGTTCCATAGGAAACCAGAGAAAGAAAAGCTCTCCAGAAAGCCCAGCATCTTCCTCACCCGGTGTTAGTTCCGTCTTTTGGTGACTGGAACTGAGAGATTTCCGACAGCCAAGTGACTGGGGGAGGCAGAGGAGGGACCTTGGGATGCTCCAGGAAGACCTCCCAGTCCTTATCCTCACGCCATCAGCTCCCGAGGGGCCTCACTACATGAGCCACCCAGGTGGCCCAGGATGAGACATCTGAGGAAGAGAGAAGCTCTGGACTCTGCTGAAGGCAGGATAGAAGGTGCAGCTTTCCACGAGGAGTAAGAGATCAGAGGTAGGCTCAATATGCACACCCATCTGTCTTTCAAACCACATCTATGTTTGGATGATGATGCTTAAGCTGGCTGGAAGGAAGAAATGATAAATGGCTCAAGTGGATCCTACTGGTATTTGCAGAGCGCAGGCAGCAGCGCTGGCACCGTGCAGTGCACACACACACAAGGATGTGCAAGGCAGAGGGGCTCCAGGAGAGCAGGGACCCTGCCCGGGGCAGGAGAGCAGCGTGAAGTCCTCCACCACATTTCTAGGTCACTAAGTGGGGGGGAGAGCAGGAGGGGGAGCAGGGCACTCAGCCCCAGGTGCTGTCACATGGGAGCACCCCTGCAGCAGATGGAACTCGGATGCCCTGCCCCAAATCTCAGCCTGCAAAGCACCTGCTGACAGGTCTGACTGCCACAGCCTCATTCGAGGTTTTACCGGCAGCAGCATCCACCACATAGGAAAAAAATGTGGCCGTGACTTTTTTGCTCGGCTGGGAGCCTTTCGCTGTGCTCACACACAGAGATCGGGAGCTGAGCGGGGGGATCAAGAAATGGTGGTGCTGAAGAAAGAAAAAAAAAAAGCCATTCAGCCAGGGCGAAGCAAGAAGGGGAGGGCTCGCTGGTGTAATTTCGGGGTTGGTCCAGGATGATGTCATAACACTGAGCAAGTGCCAGGCCGAGCAGCGGCACTTCCCAGCGCTCCGTCCATGTGACCTGCGCTGCCGTGGGGTGGAACACCTCCCACTCATGGCCCCCCAGCCTGGGCAGCCCTCCCTGCCCCTCTCCCACTCGCTCACCCCTCCGGAGCCTGCAGCGCGCGGGGCCAGGAGGGCGGCCGTGACTCCGCCAGCACACACCCCTCTCGCTACTACAAAGGCGTCCACAGCAATCCCATTTGCAATAGTACAAATCTTGGATTCGCCCCATCCCCCTCTGCTCTTTGTAAGCCCCCTGGGCAGCCCCCCGCTCCTGCAGCCCAGCCATGCTGCCGGCAGCAGCCTGCAAGATGCAGTCACGGTGCTGCTGCTGCTGCTGCAAATAAATGAATGAATGAATGAGAAAATCGCCAGCAGCTCATCCTGCAAATGGCAATCTTATTGTTCCAAAAGCCATCTGCATCTCCATGGCATCGAAACGTATTTCACACGAGCACACAGACACGGTTATACACATGCAAATCAGCACGTTCGTTAATATTAACAGCTCTAACAAAGGAGAGAGGCGGAAAAAAAAGAAAAACAACCTGGAGATGCTATTAGCTTCACCCCCAAACGTGGCTTATTCCACATCTACTGACAATATATGCGGTGTGAAAGCACAGACATTACATACATTCTACATTTCACATCTCACACACACAGAGCTAAAATATAATTCGGTGCAATATCTAGTTGCTATGCCAACAGAAAAAAAAATATTAAGAGAGGGGGGAAAAAAAAAAAAAAAGGATTCATGACCCCTTCCCAGAGAGAGAGAGAG
>WBMW01003825.1:54798-122496 GCA_013396635.1 Penelope pileata
AGAGAGACAGAGAGAGAGCAAGGGAGGGGGCTGCTTACCAAAGACGCTGATTTGATTGTGGCAAAGCGCTCTCGGTTCCGGTAGTGGAGGGCCTGATTCTGCACTGACTGGGTAGGCCGCACCTCAGGCCTGCGATCCCTGTGGCCCACCTCATCCCTTATAAATACATGATCCTGCAGAAATGGATAAAAACAAGGAGAAAGTCCAGCTGTGCCCTTTCCTCGCCGGCTGCCTCTCTCTCAGCCCTCTTTCTGCACAAGACCGGCTGTTTGAAATGCATAGTTTAGCTCTCTGCTAGCCCCTGCAGCTCCCACGGTACAAAATGAATAAGCAACACATTGCAGCTTCGGTTCGGCGTGTCAGCTGATCGCTAGCGGGATGCCTCCTGAATCCCTGGCAGGTTTTTTTTTTTTTTTTTTTAAACCTCCAGTCTTACATATGTGCCAAGAAAAAAAAAAAAAAAAAAAAAAAAAAGGGCGAGAAGCACCAAGCAACGCAGAGTGACCAGACTCCTCAGAAAGGTCGGCCGAAAGCACCGCAACCCAGTAATCCCTTGAAAAACGTGATCTCCATCTCTAGCCAAGGAGAGGCCGTTGCCTAGGAGCAGCGGGGCTCTCTGCCTCATTCCCCTGGCAGCCTGGCTCCAGGGGCTGCTCGGTTCCGCGGCCGCTAGCTGCCGCGTGGCCCCGCCATCCCGGCCCGGCACGCTCGCCTCCGCTGCCACTCAGGGATCCTGCTTTCCAGTCATGATCCCGCATGCTTCTAGCACTTTCTCTCCACAGCCCACAAAGGATTTTTTTTTTTTTTCCCTTTAAAGCAACAGCTCACAGGTTTTAGCACAAATGGTTTCCTGCCCTGCCTTCCCCCCTCTTGCTCGCTGGCAGAGGCGTCGCGAGGAGCGGCCACGCTCCTGTGGAACCATGGGCACTGCAAACCTCCCAGGGCGAGGGCAGGGAGACCCCAACCCACAGAAACGCCCGCCAGGAGCACCGCTGTGAGCCTGCCCGCTTCTCAATTGAGATTTTTTGTTGGGGGCTGCCAACAGCTGCTGTACCTGCAGGCTGTGCCCATGGCCGCTGGGTCCCACACCGCTACCATAGGCTTGGTAGAATGGCAATGACCAACTGGAGACTTCCTGAATGACACCAGGTTTCCAGCTGCCATGGGTGCAGACTGATGGCTGTAGAAGTGAGCAGTGCTCATGCTAGGGGTGCATAGAAGAGATGCCAACACCTGCATGGAGCACGGCCATGGCAGCAGGGACTCATGGGTTTGTGCAGGGGATGTCTGTGGGTGCCCACAAGCACCTCTGCTGCCTGCCATGCCACCAGCAAGGTCAGAAAGCCCTGGGATAAGAAAGCATTGATGGAAAGAACTGAGCCACACGTTGATTTTAAGTGCTTTAAACCTGACACCTTCTCTCCAAGCATCCATTTTGAGCCCCTTTGCAGGGCAAGCACAATGGCTGAGACTGTCACAGAATCACAATCAAATCATAGAATCATTAAGGTTGGAAAAGACCCCTAAGATCGTCAGCCCAACCCCAGCCCATCCCACCATGCCCACTGAGCAGTGTCCCTCAGGGCCACATCTCCATGGTTCTTGAACACCTCCAGGGACGGTGACTCCACCACTCCCTGAGCAGCCTGTGCCAGTGCATCACCGCTCTTTCAAGAGAATAAATTTTTCCTAATACCCAGCCTGACCCTCTCCTGGCACAACTTGAGGCCATTTGCTCTCATCCTATCAATGTTACCTGGGAAAAGAGGTCAACCCCCACCTCACCACAACAGGGAGTTCAGGGAGTTGTCAAGAGTGATGAGTTTGGAAGAAACCTCAAAGACCATCACATCCCTATCCCCTGATGTGGGCAGGGTTGCCAACTGCTAGATCAAGCACCAGATCAGGCTGCTCAGGGCCCCATCCAACCTGGCCCTGAACACCCGCAGGGATGGGGCATCCACAACCTCTCTGGGCAGCTGTTTCAGCACCTCACCACCCTCCCAGCCAAAAACCTCCCCTGACATCTGATCTAAACCTCCCCTCCCCGTGGTGTCACCACACCATGGCTCCTCTAGCTATCCGAGGGACTCTCAGCATGCTAAAAGGACAGTCCTTCCATACCAATAATGGGCCTACGCAGAGGGTAATAAACAGTTGTGGTTTCTTTTTGTATTTGTCACCCTTCTGTGGGGCTTTCTGTTGCACTGCCTCAGCTGGGAAGGCAGCGTTACAGAAGGTCAATTACTGGCAATGGGGCTGATCTTACACTTTCAATTTGTGCAAGTTGATGTGACAGAGAGGGTGCTCCCAGACTTCTAGCTTTCCTGAGAAAGCAAAGTCTGAGACTATTATAGTCACACCAAAAAAAAACCTTGATTAAACATTTAAACTCCAACAGCATCACTCATTTGAGACTCATGGGTTCACTGGAAGAGTACTGATGCCACACTTTCTGCAGCTCTGCTGCACCCTCGCCTACTGAGGAGGTGTAAGGACTGAAACACAATCCCAGCACTGTGTTTGAGATGGTTTGGCAGCTACTATCACCTTTCGGTGTGATATTGCTGCTGCCACGATTGGAGCTCTGCTGAATCCAGCCTCTTGCCTTGCAAGGAGCCCTGCAGGGAGGAACCTGGCTGTCCCAGGGCTCTTGGGGCTCCTGCAAGCGTTGCCTGAAGTGCACGCAGGGGTCTGAAGCAGGCTGAAGCATGGGGAACAGAGCCAGCAACTGCAGAAGGGAACTCCGGTTACAAACTGACACTGGAGCTACTTGTATGCTAAATAAAGCTAAACAAATACCCTGTGGTAAAGACCGATACGAGACTCACATGTATTAACCACAAAGGACCGAAGAGACACAGAAGTGCACCGGAGCTACCAGACCTCTACTGCAGCTACAAAATGAAGGTGAGACAGGCCACGTATTGCCCCTGGTCATACATAACGTCTGCAGCAGCATGTGAAAGAACAAGGCTCCTGAGGTCTTCTATCCCAACACCCCAGATCCTCTACCATCCTCCTTCTCTCTGTTACGTGTATATGCTACGGTGAATGCAAGAATTTCAACCAGGAAAGGAGCAAATCACTGCTCTAACCAAGGTGGCTTGGCCGAGGTCAGCCCCTGCAGTGAGAACTTCAGTTTTGCTCTGCAGAGCCCTGCGCTGGTTCCACCACAAGCCATCTCCTCGCTGAACAGCAGGTTTTACAGTCCCTGCCCCAACGCCAGAACATCTCAGGAACATCCACCTCACTCACCAGCCGTGCCTTCTGGAGAACAGCACAGCAGCAAGTTGACAGCAACACGTTCAAGTTGTGTTATGGACATTCTGATGAGACTCCTCCCAAATAATTACACTGCATCAGATTATTTTTTGTTTCAAGTAATGCTAGGGTGAAAACACAAACATTTCTGCAACAAAGGTTCCTATATAGGTGAATAAAATTCTTGCTCTGAAAGCAACTGAATGAGCAAGCTACAGAAGCAAATGGAAAACTCAGTAGGTACACAGGAGTTGATTTTTTTTCCTACTGATGAATCAATGAGAATTTTGCCTCTGATTTTAATCACAACAAAACTGGGCAGACAGATCTATAAATTGCATTTGATGTTTACATTTTTTTCTGTATATGGAAGTGTTGAAACTCTTGCACTGGCAAAGCACTCAACAGAAGTGCAAAACGCAGAGAAAGGAGCCCCACTGTCTGCAGCAAATAATCTCCCCAAGAGCAAACTGATCGCACCAGAGCAGCCCAAAGCAGAAGCATCCAAACCGCACCTCAGAAGGAACATTCACCTGTATGCTGCGCCTTCAGCTTTGCATGCTGAAGAGATACCTTCACAAAGGCTTCACACAAGAGGATCCTCCATCCATTCGAGGACTGCCAGCTCCCCGGGAGAACAGGAGAGGGAATTTCTGAGCCATAGAAAGGAGCTGAGGTGCAGAGCACTGCGTAAAACTGCAGCGAATCCCTAACTTCTAAGAACTCGAAGGAAACAACGGTTCATTTTCATACATGGTTCTAAATGCCTCAATCATCTGCAGAGAGGTTTAAGCACCAAGGGCCTTTCTAGAAAAGGCTCTGTGCCACTGACACAGCTCCAGAAAGTGCACACAGGGTCACCCCTGCCTGCACTCTCAAGCCAGAACGCACACCTGTAAGTCACTACACCTAAACAGTCTTCACATGTCATAAAAACAACACCTTTTCCAAGTATGAGTCATAAATCTTGACATGCAGGAAGACGCCCTCGGTGTGGCCTCATCTGTAACTCTGGCACAGGAGCAGAGGCCTGGAGCAGCCCCATCCCCAGCCCGCAGGAAGGCTGCGTGTCCACCCCGACACAGCAGGCACCCACGTGCACAGGGTAACTTGGTGGCCTTGCAGAGTCACTCACGTCGTGACAGTTCTTCCACAACAACGTTGGCATATTTGTTTAGGACAACAGAGCGCAATGTTCCTGGAAGCCAAGTGTACACAAACTAATGCCACTGGTTAAACAAAGCACATGGCAAGCTAACCTCAACGCGTCAGTGAATGCGGAAAGCACACGTAGCATGGGATTGAATAGTAATTTGGTAAAAAACACCATATCTTTCTCTTCAATCAGTGCCAAGACAGAGTATCTCAAGCATGGTTCATCTTAGCTTCCAGACATGGACTGGAGGCCAAGGCCAGCACCTCGGGCAGTGCAAGGCATGGAGGCCTTCACCTCACGGGGTGTCTGCACTTCCTGCTTCCCATGGCAAGATGATTTACTTCTGCCCATCAGCTAGTGGCTGCTTGGGCACAATTCTTCAATACCAATCCCTACTGGCACTGCCCAGAAACAGCGAGAGGGACACTGTGGCTGTCCACAATGGGCACAGAATCACTGAGCATCTCAAACTGGAAGGGGCCCACAAGGATCATCGAGTCTGACCCCCAGCCCCACACAGCACTGTCCAACGCCACCCCCAATGGCTGAGAGCGGCATCCCAACGCCCCCTGAGCTGCAGCACTGGGGCCGTGCCCACTGCCCTGGGCACCAGTGCCATGCCCACCCCTCTGGGCAGAGCCCTTCCTCACCCCCACCTGACCCTCCCCTGACAGCTCCGTGCTGTTCCCTCGGGCCCTGTTGCTGTCCCCAGAGCAGAGCTCAACACTGCCCTCCACTCCCTGGGAGGGGCTGCAGCCGCCATGGGCTCAACTTCCCCTCAGCCCTTCTGCTCTGGGCCCAACAAATCATGGGGCCTCAGCCAACCCATAGGTAACGTAATGGAGGAGCACAGTCATGTAGCTACCATTGAAGAGAGAGGCTGGAAAACCAGAACTCTTACATGCATCCGATTGTGGCTTGCATGAGGGACGTAACCGATCTGAAACCTGCAAAGGGGAAAGGAAATGCTCCCAGCAGGACAGCTCATCCCAGCTGGACATTTGAAGGTCCTGTAAAGAACCTGCTTTTGTTTAGGGGATCCTATTGAGGAAAGTCTTTATTCCAAGGAAGGCCTGAAATCCCAGAAAGGAAGGATGCAGGATTTGCAGCTACACACTCAGCTAGGGATTATTTTCTTCTTTTCCAGTGATTTCTTTTCTTAATTGACAAGTTCTATTCTGCTGACCAGTAGGAGCGACCTGTGTTCCAAGCACAAGCTCACAATCATGGGGATCCAGTGCTGCCTCAGGGGCTTTGCCTTGTGGAAGGAGAGGATGTGTCCTCTTTTCATGGAGGATCTATCACAAATGCCATTCTGCACCAAACAAAACCCAAGCATCTCAGATATCAAGAACTAGAATAGAGTTAGTGGATCTTAACTAAATCAGAAGGAAGTCATTTCACTCACCCTGTGACCATAAAACATTACTTGAAGTTAGAGTGAACTAGCAGCTGTTAAAAAAAAATGTTGATTACAACTGGTTTTACAACACCAGTCCATGTGTTACACGTTGCCTATATGTCAGAACAGCCAGAGTACAGATGCTAGGAGTTCTCGGTGGGGATGCTCAAGGCTTTGACCCACCTTGGGCTACAAAGACGATGTGCCCAGCCCCTCAGCTGCTCCTGAGGCACCAAGTGGGCTCACCCCAGGTTTCTCTCCACACCAGGAGCAGATTGAAGCACTGAAGGCTGAGAACTGTATGTTGCAGTTGACCACAGGCTTTTTCATCCTACATTTTGTGGTTGCACACCCCACGCTTGGGTTGTGGAGCAAAGAAATCACAAGACCTCTGACACTTAGAGCTCTGAGACTTACAAAATGTTAACAGTTTTGGCAATACAGCCATCTTGGACATTTGCACACAGTCTGGTACATCTGGAGGTTGTTAATTAATGCATTTGTGGAATACCATAATTTTACACAACACTTTGATTTGACCCCCGTCAAAACAATCTAGTATATGATCCTATGCCCACATAATGCAGACAGCTGGCTAATTATGTTCATCTGTATTTTCTTTCTAGCCTTTAAAGGCTGATTAAATGCAAAACAAAAGCTTAATTTAAACTTGAACCCCAGGTTCTTTCCATTTTGTGATTAGGCTCTGGGAGCCGAACCAAAATCAGCACTCCCTACTTCTCACCCGGCAGAACAGAAACAAGTTGTGTGGATCAACATAACTGGTTTACAGAACTAGTTAAAGCAAGTACAGATTGAAGGGTTTTTTTAGAATAAGGAATTTTGCCTTGAAAACAGAATGGGATGTATGTGTATGTGTATATACATCCTTCAAACATCCTGTTCCAATTATAGCCTTTTCACATACACTAATATATACTTAGTACATAGACAAAGCAGTTTTTCGTTTAAAATTGCATTCCTTAAAGGAAGATAATTTTAAAAAGACGTATTAAAATTATATTTTCAAAGTGGCAATGTCCTGCTACACATACTTTAAATTCACTTTATGCATACATACAGCAGAAGCTAACATTTGCCAGCTGTGATGGCACCTACTCCAGTGCAAGAAGCCCACTGTTAACTACTTCGTAAAGACCATCAGTGCAGATCTGATTTTTGTGCTTCCAAATGTACCCTAAAATGTATGTTTTAAGTGACCTACAGGTGAGTTCTTTTACACTGCTTCCCTAAAAGTATGCAAGAGATCCTGTTCTTCCAAACCAGGCAATAAAAACACCCAGGTGGGACCACAGTTATGTTCTTTCACAGTACAAGTGTTGTCCTATTACCACGTGCAGCCACAGGGTTATGCAAGTATATGCTCCCTGCCCACAGGTACCCACAAGCAGAGACAGGCAACATTTATTTCTGTTCAGAACTTCAATATCACACTATACATAAACCATGAGTTATGGAGCTTTTAAAAGGACCCTAACTGAATTGAGCATTGTTCACAACTGAATGTCCTCATCTTACAGAACACAGGAATTATCAAAATTCTAAGAGGACTGAATTCATAACCTCAGAAATCTTCCTGTATTTGTACTTTAGAAGCACCACACAATCAGTGTAAAATGAAATAATGTTATTAAAGCAAGCAGGCACTCTACTTCTTTAACAAACGCAATTTAGATCTGATGAGAGTGGCTCACATTTTGTTTCCATCAGCTGTAATGACACTGATCCATCAGTAACATTACAATGTATTATTGTGTAAATCAATCTCTCAGACTTCTATTTTAACACATACATAAATACAACTACTTAGCAATGTGAAATCAAAATACACATTCCTGAAACCTACAGAAAAAGCTTCAACTAAAATCACCCAGAACATGAAATCAGGTCACTCTTCGTTCAGGACGGTTCCCTGCACTGGCATCTTGTACCCAACACTGTTTTTTTTTTTTTCCAAAAAGGTCTCTCTCTAAGGGTGCAAATGTGTTTGAGAAAAATGTAACCCCCTGAAACATATGCAACTTATCTTTCAATATCATTAAATGTATAAGGCAATCTTGCTAGAGACAAAATTACTTGAGAGCTCCCTTTCACAAATGCTTCAGCATTCAATCACACAAATACTGCATTTCAGAGGGAAAAAACTTGCTTACTAGTTAGTTAGTTAAAACTAACTGTAACCCCACAAATGAGAAATTCATACACAAATGAGAAATTGCTACTGTAATGTTTTAGCTCTTCTGGCAAAAAGCATGTATACACAGTGAAACTCTCTGCAAAAGCAATCACACAAAACCTACATTTTACTGCCCACTAGTAAATGACACTGCTAAGGCCAAGCCAACATTATTTCAGTCAATCTCAGATTAGATTCTGATTTAGGCAGGGCTAGACAACTTCAGTTTGATATCTAGCAGTAAGAACACAAAAAGGCAACAGATCACAACATGCAGCAAAAGAGCAGAAAAGCATTGAGTGGTATTTGACTCATAACATACCTCGTGGGAAGGGTCCAATGTTCTGCACACTTCCACTTCTCATGAGGGAAATCCAAGTGCAAGCAGATTTTAATCATACACTGTGACTGGTAAACGGTTAGCTTAGCTGCTGTGACCACTTGTCACCATACCACATAACACAGTACAGTCATTCACAAGGAAACAAGGACTGATGGTACAAGCAGAGATGAAGGAGTGCACATGCAGGGCTGGGTGAGGAGGCATGCAGTAAGTCTGCAGGAACCCTGCCTAGACACTGACAGCACTACCCTTCATTAGCAGTCTTTATTTTCAGAGATTATCTACACACAGCTTAGCCATTAAAGTAAAAACACAGAACTTGACTCTGGCAAGCCCGGCACCAGCTCCTGCTCTCAGCAGATGGCTCAGCACAAGACCACAGCACGCTGCCCATTGGGCCCTACGCAGGTGAGCCAATGTGAGCGATAGCAGGGACTGCAGGAAGCTATGGAGAGCACCAGAGGACATACCTTCTTCTGAACAACGGAGGAAGTGGAATTAATTGTGCTCTCGTCACTATGCATCATGACCAGTTCAGGGCTGCTCTCATCCAGGACCTCCTGCATGCTGCTCACACTGCTGCTCTGACTGCCTGTGCTCACAGACATGCTTGGGATGGAATGGTTGCTGCCCAGACTGTCCATCTTCCTACTCAGGTTTGATCCATGCTCACTGTCCTATAAAATAAGGGGCAGCAGTTACAAACACCGCAGAGACCACCTGCCCAACAGGTGACTGCAGTGCCCAAGGTTTGTTTTAAAGGCAGCTCTGCAGAGTTGAAGGGTTTTTGCTCAATATTTTGGCAACCTCATACATCAGAGCCCAAGCCAGTCTTTTTCCACACATCAGTGGGTCTGGGCACGGCTCTGGTTTGCATAGGAGAGATCCAGGAATACTGGATTGGTGGTGAAAGGAGTCCCATAATCAAGAAAGGAACAAGCTTCTAAGCTTGTATTAAAATAGTGTTCCAAGTTTGGGTATGCTACAACACATTTTGTGAATCAGAAGAGATGTAGGATGATGAATCCACTTGTTATGATTTGATAACTATCTCATGGTGCTTCACAGGTGTAGAGGTTTTAACCTCCATGTCCCAAGCAGTCAGCAAGTAGATTTTAAAGCTAAAAAAAGCCTTCCATCTTGTGTTTTCAGCTAAGATAAATTCTTATGTAATCTTCATTCACCTTTAAACACCTGACTCAGAAGAACCTGCATTATTATAGTGATTAAAGGTATTGTAATCTGCTTAGACACATTTAAATAATTATTCCTCACATATGACACGTTTTTTCTTCTACAGAAGAATATCAGAAGTTGGCATCTTTTTTTCTTGGTTTTATACTCATACAAGCTCAGTAATCCCAGAGCATGAGCTTAATCTGGACTGACTCAGAGAATTTATGGAGTCCCTGACGAGACTGAAGATGCTTGCAAGGAGCTCACAGTGAGGACAGAGAGCTCTGAACAGCCTTCAGTTCCTGGTCTGAAATAGCTCTGATTCACCAACAGGAGTGGCTGGCTACTGCACTCAGTTTCTCCTCGCCTCCAGAGTGAGCTTGGGGAGAATTTACATTTGAAATCAATTGACAGGGTATTCATTTTGTTGGAAACTGAAAGAAAGAAATTTGTCAGATTTATATTTGATTGTGTGATTATTTTTAAGCAATTAGCAGATCATTCAGAGCCTGTGTAAAAGCCCTTAACATCCAAAATACTATTTTACAGAGAACAAATACACAGGAGAATGAAAACATTTCCAGGATGCTTTACCATAAAGTTGCAGCAGAAATAACATGATGAAGCATCTGAGATGGGAATATGACTAACTAATAAATGTATATGCACAAAAGGGCAGAGACAAGATTGCATATATAACCTTAATATTGACTTCCTGACTTGAATGCTTTCCAAATAATCTTAACTTTCTTGCAAGAGGTCTGAGGAAAGCATTAGTATTATTGTGAGCGTTAAAAAAAAAAATGGATTTGTAATATTCCTTACACTGAGAAAGTCTAGGGTAGAAATAGGAACTGACTTGTGGCATTTATAGCTTCTGTTAACCAGTTTAGTAACTGCAGCAAGTGCTGTGATTACTTCCACTGTCAAGTTAGCAATGTACATGTGAGCAAAACAACCTCATTTTGTTGTATGCAAGCTCAGTGGTGAACCCCAGTGCAGAGCATGCTGTGCACATGCAGAGTGAGAGCTTCATTAGAAGTGTTAAATCCTCGAGATACTCTTCTTTATCCTTTTTAGGAGTAGGGGACAGAAAGAACAGAGGGAAATGCATCTCAGTCAACTAATACCACACCTTAGCTGAACAGAGGGGGGAAGTTCATTTCCTCGTGCTTTCCTGCTCTGTCACTCTCCTAAGTTTGTCACACACAGGCAGACAAAGCTTGAAGTTTTCAGTGCAAAAAAACCCTGCCATCTTCACTCTCCCTGCCTCCCCCCGGCAAAAAACCAAGGAGCTTACAAGTTGTATAGCTGGAGGGTCTGAAGAGAAGCATTTTGCAGCTTTAACCAAAGTGGTTGCTGTTCTTGCTGCTTTTGTGCACCTTCCCCAAAGAGAAAGGCAGTATCAAGCACCAGTCTCTTCCTCCTGTACACTCTTCTACCTGATACCTAGGCTCGCTCATTTCCTAAACCAAAGCTTTGGTCTAGCCTTAAACAAGCATTTGACATATGCAAGTCTCAAAGCCAAGTCCCCAAATATATGCCAAACTTTGGCATCTTACTGCATCTGATCTTGCTATAATGCAAGAAAAAGGAACACAAACATCAATTTACCTATGATTTTCGTGGTTGAGAACCAGGCATGGATTTATTTATCCAATGTGCCTGCACCAAATGACATTAATTTCCATCTAATCTCATCAATTGAGAAATGACTGTTTTCCCTCTCTAAGCCACAGTTACTGTCAATTATCATACACTGATGAAGTGGGTGGTTTATTACAAGATTTAAACTGCAGCTGAATTTTATCTTTAATCTTTCTTTCTTTAATATTAAAGAATTAAAATAAGTCTTACTAATTCGGCGATTTGCTTTTCAGCTCATGATAAATTTACTGTAATGGGCCCATGGTAATTGAAAAAATATATATATTAACATTAATCAAGTGGTCTTGATCGTGCCTATGAGAGTGAAAAGCCTGGACCACCACTAGGCCCTCCTCCGTACAGCCTGTGAGTCTGTTTTTCATCACAGAGAATCCCCCTCCAAAGGGGTTTCTTTCCCAAAGATTTCAGAAGAAGGGCAACTGCCTGAAAACACCAGTTTTAATTTTGCCATTGGAGGCACATCTACTGCTGAGTAACGGCTGCTAGTGCTCATTACCCTATCCTATCTCTGCTGATTCAGATGATATTCCAACAACATGGATTGCATCCATGCTGTGGATGTGCCTGTTCTGCCCCATAAGGACAGGAACATCTCACTTGCCCTGAAATTAAGCAGAACAGTGCAAATGGGGTAACAAAATACAAGTACCTCCTCCTCCTCTTGAGACTCAGTCAGTGGGCCATTCCGTGTCTCCTGGAAAAGGATTTTCTTCATTTTCCGGTACTGAAGGTTATCCAGTTCACGTACTGCATCTTTTGTCCTCTGTATGAGGTCTACTAGTACCCTTGGTGGTCGATCTCGGCGAACAAAATCATGCTAAATTCAAGGAAATAAAACACATGGTCTCAGACATGACGCTGGTATGTTAGATCTAAAACCAGGGTTATAGGGACTTATTCTTGCTCCCTAAGAGCCACCTGAAATGACAGTTCATGTTCAGTAATTAGTAATGCCTGTTATGGAAGACTCCAGACACACTCAGCACTGATTACACTCCCTGTGCTCATCACTGTAGCAAACAACCAAAGCGATCATGCTATGCCCTGTGAGGTTTAATGTGTAGGCTGCAAAAAGCTTTGTTCCAGAGTCAGAGGGACTGCTTCAGCACAGAACACAATAGAGTGCAGAGTACAGAGGAACGAGGCAAAAACCACTTTGCTCCTGAAAACTCGTGTGCACGTGCACATCAGTGGAAAGAGAAACACGATGGTGGAAGGAGAGGTCTGAGACCCTTGGAAAGCTCTGACTCTGACTCACTTTTTGGACCAGGTCAGGGTTGCGGGCTCTCCAGGCAATAGAGGTGGTTCCTTCCTACTTGAACCTCTTCACTTTATCAGGAGCAACACAGTGCCACATCAAACCTTGCAAAGGTAGAGGACTTAAAAATGAACAAAATGCATGAAGGATGAAGAGGAATCAATCAATTATAGAAGACTGCCAGCCTAAGCTACAAGCAGAGTACTTTGAGTACTCTGCAGCTGACCCATCCTGACTCAAATAAAACCAGTAAGATGACTGCAAGGTTTATTTGTTCTCAAAGCATTTGAAGAATTCAAAAGCATTCAAAAAAAAAAAAAAATCAAGTTCTTGCCAACTGCTGCTAAGGATGTACAAGAAGCACAGGTTTTAAGTGCAGACTTAACAATGAATTGTTCAATGGAATTTAAGTACACGATTAAAAGCTCTCCTGTGACTTATCAGCCACATCCTCCTGCACTGTACAACTGGCAAAGGGGTATGGAAGCCTTGCAGCTTTCTGATTCAGGCTCTGAGTAAGACAGACAGCCTGAGTACACACTTGCCAATATTCCACATGGGATCACCGTGGCTGGGTGTGCTGCCTAATGCATGCCATAGGAGATAGCTCTGGAGCACAAACATCATTTCTAGAAATACAAACAAGAGGAACAGGAAGAAAGTTCCCTACCCAGCACAGCAAATTCCATGACGGGCTTTTGTTAGGGAGCTCAGCAGCTGGATCCCACCTGCAAGAAGTGCTCAGGAGGATCACACCTGGCTGCCCAGCCCCAGCTCTTGGGCCCCAGCTGGCAAACTGCAGGAACTGCATCCCTGCCCTGCATCTGCTGCCATCCCTCACGCTCAATACACCAACTGGAGCTGTAGCAACAGGCATGCAAAAGCCCAGTCCTCCTTAAAACAGGAGTCTTGAATACAAAAAAGCAGAAAGGACAAGAGATCTTCTTTTAATGATTTGTAAATAAGCATAGAAAGAATCATGCCACAGGCTTATTTCTCAGTTTTAATTGAATTAAAACTATAGTGCATTTGAGTTTCGTTAATGGAGAAGCGAGTCACTTTAGCATCAATTTCTTTTCTTTAGCAGTGATGGCATTGATTTTTGAATTATAACTAAAAATTCCGTGCATTATTTCAAACAGAAGCACAATGTTTCATTCCTGCTCCTCCACGCAGATACTCACCATTTATTCTCTGTAAACAGTGACAACTTGTGGCTTATTTATGATTAGAAAAAAAAAAAAAGGCAATCATTTTTATCCCATTGTAGATAATTTTTAGAATGCAGTAACACATTTGGAACAATGATCCCAAACTTAAATCTATCCTATCTATCCAGTGTGTAGTTGCTTATGTATATTCTTTAACACTGCAAATACTCATTTCTGAGTGAGAAGCTACATGCCTCATCTTTTAAGCTACTCAAATATTAGAATGGGGCCACATGGAAACTGTAAGACAAGTGCATAAGAAGGGAAAAAAGAACCAGAAATGCTCAGTTGCATGAAGGAGCTGTCTAAATGATATCTGTAAGATTCAGTCACTGCTCTGCTAGGTACTGCAAAACTTGGTAAGAAGTGATGGCTGAAGGACTTCAGCTGGGTACTTTCTTCAAACTGTAAGGAAAGAAAAACAGACTCAGGAAGAGGTGAATTGGAAGGCAAGCAGCACGTTGGCTGGAAGGGCAACCAAGACTCTTGGGAACATCGTGCAAGCTGAGAAAAAAGTGTTTAAAATAGATTTCAATTGCTTTGAATTTTGAAAGTGAAAATATTAGTGAGATAGGTTTGATTTTTTTTTTCTCAACCAGGGTAGTAAATTGAATACATTCTCAAATATCTCTTAAAATTCAGTTCCCTTTAAGAAAACGTGGCCACAAAAATTTTGCTCTATTCCTGTTTACTATATGCAAGCAAATAACCCTTAAAAAAAAAATAAAGGTGTTGAATCTTATAATCTGACAAGCTTTAGGGAGGAGATGTTTCCTGCGGGAGGGAACATCTGGGTACTGCTCTGAAAGCCTAAAACCAAATAAAAAGACTGAATATACATAATTGAAGAATGCCATCTCAGCTCCAATTGTTTGTACCGACTCCAACCTAAGGTACTCATGAAATCATATCCTTCAATGAACTTGCACTATTCCTAGAGAGCAGAAAGACTGCCAATCCACATGAATGAATCACTCTGCAACCCACAACATAAACCTATTAGCTGGTCAAAGGACGGTCGGGGTGCTGCGAGCAGAACCAGAGAACAAAACGCCGGGTCTGTGCCACAGCACAAACGTAGCACAGGGAAAATACACCGGGCGCCGAAGAGAGAGTGAAAACAAGCTCGTTTGTCTGCCTTTACCTGGAAAGTGAAGGCATGAGGGTTAAATATTCTATATGGTCCAGGCTTAAAGCAAAGACAGAAGCGAGTGCAAAGCCAGCTATTCAGTAAAGGCTGCATGCTTTCCATTTCTCACTTCAAGAACCAAGAGATTCAGAAACATCCACGAGAACGCATTTTGCTGAGCTGAAAAAGCAACAAGAGAAGCCATAAAACAAAGGCTGAATGGTAGCCTTAGAACAGAAATCAGCATGAAAAGGCTGTCAGGTAGACACAGAGCAGCAATCGAACCTACTGTGGAAATTAAGCAAACCACCCTACGGAGCTAACAATTCCTCTGCTCAAATATTTAAGGAAAAACTGAGTCCTGTTTACCTGGTGTGGAACAGCAGCATGCCATGCAATTCTCACCAGCAGCTATGCACGGCAACCAGAGGAATAGCAGGGCCACTAATCAATTTTAAAGAAAGGAAATACTTAAAAGAAAAAAAAAAAAAAAGCTGGATGGAGAAGGGGGCTGGACAGGATTTCACACATCCCTATGTTCTAAAGGAAGGTTGTACTTGAATATTCCAAAGACAAAGCCCTGGGAATGATAAACAGTTCTATACTTCTCAGGTGAAGTGAAAGCTGATGGCTTGGGAAAGTGGAACTGACTTCTGGTTCCCTGACAGAACTCAGGGCACATCAGTCCCAGCACAGGGCCACATGCTCACAGCACTTGTGAACCTGAACAGAGCACTTCCCAAAATGGTCATTTTCAAAACAAGTTCTAATTATTTGGGTTCAGCATGGAAACAATGAAGGGATTTAAACAACTTTTGGTGGTTCATAAGGGGAAGAAGTTAACTTAGGCCTATCCTGTTAGTGCTCAGGTTCCACCTAGGACAAAGAAATGACGGGCAAATGGAAATGAGTAACAGAGAGAAATACAACATTGCATGAGTAAAGAAGCTGAAAAATGTAATGGCTGGAAATACACAATAAAAAAGATGCAGAGTGCATTTGCTAAGTAATAATCTGAGGAGAGATCTACAGGTGGCACTAAGCAGTAAATGTGAGACCTCTGAGCAAGGCAGCAGCCAGGAAACACAGCATCCCAAAGCCCACCAGGGCAGCACTGCAAAGCATGGCCAGCCTTTGCCCCACAACTAGCACATCTGGATGTGTGATAGACATAGTGCCAGAAATGCCTGTCCAGTTAGGACAAAAACAACCCCAAAAAAAGATCCAAAAGGCACAAAGGAATGATTTACAAGACTAGAGCAAAAAGAAAGAGCTGAGCTGACATCAGGCAGAAAGGCTGTGAATAGATTTGAAAGGTATGAGCCTTTGATATGATTTGGAAGGTATGAACCTATGATAATTTCATGCTGAAATTATCAATACCAGAGGAAAAAAAAAAGGGTGAGAAAACCTTCCTGAACTCCATCTGCATTGTGCTGACAAAGGTCAAGACAAGTCAGTTCAGAGCACCCAACACCTCAATCCCGCTCCGGCCAGGATATAGCCTGGGCCACCCAGTCTCTTTCCATCTAACACCTATGTTTCTTTACCTAATCAGCCACTACCTGTAATTCATTAAGAGCCTAATCCTCTGATCATGTGGAATATAACTCTCAAAGCACTTCCAGTTCTGCCAAAGATTTGCTATTGCCTGTGCAGCTGATGAAGGCTGGTTAAGTCTAGAGTTGGAGTAGCAATTAAAATGGCTTTTCAGATTTTCTTGCTTCCACAGAAAAAGCCTGCAGCAAATTACAAGTCTTAAATCTTCACTGAAGTTGCATATAGGCTTGGCAGCAAATATTGACCACTGCACAGCAGAAAAACGTTTTTCTTTACTGGAGAAGATAAGCAGGAAAATGAAAGCACACCAGCAAGTTAACAGCTACTGTACTTCACACAAAATCACACTTGTACTCCAACAAGGTCTTCTTCAAGGCAGCCTCTGGCTCCCTCTCATCTCTCTCTCTGCTCTTTCAGAGAGCACACAGTGCAACAAGGCCACAGCTCCAGGCACCCTTCTGACACCGCAGCGCAGCGGAGGGTGCTCAAAGCTCCTGCTCCAGCCATGTGTTAGGAAACGTGCTCCCACGGAAAGTACTGCTTGGCGTTCGCATCTGCAACACAGATCTAACTGATCCAGCTCTGGAGTTGTTTGATAATACTTTCTGTTAAAAGACGTGCAGCATTGTCTTGAAGGAAGAAAAAAAAATGGACACGTATATATTTTTTTCTTAAGATTCAATCCTTCTATCCCCCTCCTACTGACAGGTCCCTCCTTCAGCTGAAGGACTTGTCACAGTCTCCAGTGCCTCTTGGGGCTTGCAAGTTCTTTAGCACAACTGTAATCTCTGCAGAGCTCTGGGGAGCAGGGCTGGGCTCCTCCCTGCACTAACTCCTCGCTCAGCAGTGCAGGCATTTCACCACACTGCTCACCTCTACTTTTCTCCTGTGGTTTGACTCTTGAGTACCATGTTATAAAGGGAATTGTAACTGACATTACAGGTAAGATCAGGAAACAAACAGCCTAGAACACTCCAGCACTTCAAGCCAGGCCACCAGGCTTTCAGCTTCAGCCTGAAGGCCACAGACTTCTGCAGGAAACAACAAGAAGGACCATTCTGCTCATCAGCTCTACAAGATGTCTGAAGTGGTATTTTAGAAAGGTGAATGCAGAGAAAAGGCAACCAACTCTCAGCCTTTGGGGACAGGCAGAAAGCCAGTCTTGTAGCACCACCAAAGAGCAAGGCTTCTGCAGATTTTTCAGTTCACAGAGATTAAACTCATCTGGTCCAATAAATCATGTAAAATGCAGTCTTATTCCAGTAGGGATAAAGAGAATTCCAGATTCAAATCCTGCTAAGCAGTACTGTGGTGGCCTGCAGCAACATGCATCCGAACACATGTATTTCTTAGTTCCTTTAAAATTTCAAAAGTACCTTAAAGAAGACTCCAAAACACTACCAATACAGACAAGAGCAAAAGCAACTGTGTTTTGGAAAGGGTAAACATTTGTTCACCATCACTAGAATTATTTTGGGGCGAACAAACAATTTTTTTCCCAAATTTCTGAAAGAGATTTGAAAATTTACCCGTAATAGATCTGTTGATGATGGCCTTTCCTGAGGTATTTTCTGTAAGCAGTAATCAACAAATCCCCTAAAGGAGTCTGACCTGCAAAATAAAATAAAAGTTCTAAATGAAAAATAAGCTTAGGATCTGAAATACACACAAACTTCTAAGCAAAGAGCAGAAGAAAAATCCTGACTAGTTTGTTCTCAAGTTCTAGGGCGAAAGAATTAACTGGAGTTCTCCAGGTCCTGAGTAAGCTGATCCCACTGTTCTTTCAAGCAGTTAAATACTGTTGATACAAACATGGACACACAATTATCCCCAATCACAAAATGAAAACCAAACAACTCTGTGTACCAGCCTGTGTTTTCAATTTTACTTCAACTTCTTAAAATTAGATGACGAAGAAATTTACAGCAACTCCAGAAAGGCAAATTAAGTTAGCTGGTGAAATGTCCCTGTCTGGGAGATGCTTCCCACCATTTCCAACACTCAGTAGAGCCTCTTGGTAGATGCTTAGCTCAACAGACCTTCAGGCTGTGTGTGGGGTTGTATCACAACCTGAGAGAGGAAAAGTAACCTTCTAGGTGCCCATGGAACTCAAAAGCAGCAGGAAAGGCACCTTGCTTGCTCCTTGTGTTCTCAGAGCCACAGAGAGCAAATAGGTGGCTATAAACAAACTGTCTGCAATCAAGAATACTGATCCTTGCACTGTGTTCACATGTTGTTTCCACTCTGCATTGCAAATTCTGCACAGAAGGATCTGAGGATAGGTGTGGAGATACGAGACCAATTTTGTTAAATTTTGAAAAATGGACAAAAGAGAGATGATGAAATAAGGAAATGGATGTGGAGTGGCTATGGTAAAATGATCAGCAATGAAATAATTAGGCTCCTTAAATGCCTAACAGTATCTGGGGCAACTTCCCACCTCTCCTGGAGCTATTGCTTCCAGCCATCTGCAGACCCTACGAAGAATCACCTGATGGCTACATTCCACTCTGAGTAAAAAGAGCAGGACATGGAGCAATGCTTTTGCTCCCAGAGAACAACAAAGCACCATTGTGTCAAAGCTCAGATTCTGGAACACAAGCTTGTAGCATGGGGAGTATCTACTGGCCACAGAGCTCTGATGACTTTTGAAGTCACTCACTGGAAAAAAAAATAAAATCTAATTACCTCTGTAGCATCTCTCCTCCCCTCCTCCACATTTCTGCTGCGCTACAATGCTAACAATTCTTCTGTCAGAGATCTTTTGCAGCTGGCAACTTTACCAATGCTGAGCTAAGGCTGGCTTAATGCACCCAAGAATATTTTAATTCCTGCAGCATCTACAGCCCCATAATTATCACCTCCACACGGTGAGATTGTAGCACAGCCCAAAGTGACAGAAGGTCAAAACTGAGCCTGCCTACACAGGAGCACTATTCAGGAACGGAGTCAAATCACTCCACAGCAACAAACACTTTTCTTGTCAGACTTCAGCCACACAGAGAGTGTCACAGAGCTTTTTCAGGGAAACAAAGCAAAAAAACCTGGTAATAGCTCTCTTACCATTCATTTGACTGTAACGTAGGGGAATCGTTCTGGGCTATGTGATATAAGGCACTCATTGCATTCATGTTGAAGAGTGGAGGCTTCCTTTCAGCTAGAAAGAGAAGAGAAAGGTGTGATAAGGCAGTCTGGAAAGAAAAGGAGAAAGATATGGAAGTATGAGCAGGGTATTACTGCTAAATCAATGGTTCATTACTGTTGTCATCGTATCTAAGCCAATTATTTTAATCTTGTAGGTTATTCCAGGACAACCACTCACGGAAAGCTGTTATTCACTTGAAGTGGGGATTATACAATCCAAAAAGCAGGATGCAAATTAGGAAAAGTTTCCAATACATTTTACTTTAACTGCAACCTCCCACACCTGATCTGCTATGGTGAAATCAGCAGAAGCTGAGTAAGCAGAGCTCAGACATACAGCAAGTCACTTATATTTAGGAGTAAGAGTGGCCACCAGCTTCATTTGTCACTGGCAGTCCCTGTGGAAGTCGGACAACTTGCCAAATCCACTTGCCAGATGTGCATTTAACTCCTCTTCACCCAAGTTCTTCCTAGCCCTTGCACTTCCCAAGAGGGCAGCTAAGAGCCCCCAAGCACGGCAGCAGATTTTACACAGAAATTGGGAAGAGCTAGTTTTTGTCACTGCCCTGAGAGCTGTGCCAATCACCCCGTGATGTCAGGGTTTTTTAAGTTCATGTCAAAGCAGATCAGAGCAATCACTTGTCCTTGACATGCAGCACGCATACAAACCACTGCATTTTCTTTAAGCACTACTTACTTTTAGCTATGCAAGAAATTAAGACATCAGCATTCACAGAAAGCCAAGTGGTGCTCATCAAGAGATCTCCTGTCCCTTCAGACCTGACCTCATGCTCAGATAGGAATTGTGCAAGGGCAAAGCTCTCAGTTTAGTACTTCTCAAATCAATCGTATTATAAAAGCAAGACCATCAACTACGTAAAATTCTGCTGAGATTCTTGACTGAAAAGCTCCACAGAAATTCTAGTATTGAGAATGAATGCCTGCATAGGGAGCATGGTTCAGCCACTGAGATTTACTCCTTGAGAGGCCATCACTAGTCTAAATTCCACCCCAAAATAACAGTGGCCATGTGGAAGAACAGAAGCCTACAACTTCTGATTTTTGCATTCTTTGTATCAAAACACAGACAGTGTCAGCAAGGTGTTAGTGCTGGCACATGAAATACACCACTGGCAGGGACTGGTCATCAACACCATTACTGTCTCCACATTGGGGCAAACATTTCTCCCCATTCTGCATGGCTCCCTCTTTGCTATCCCACCTATACTTCTGCTGACTAAACAGCTGTAAATAACATCTGCACTGAACTCGCTCACGCAGTCTCTGATGTCCTGATGGTAAAGCAAGTACAATCCACACCAAGGCCATCTCTGAAAACAGCCTGCTCAGCACGTGCAATGTCAATATTCAAACAAAGCGTGCCGGATACCTGCTATCACATCTACATCTCCTCCAGGCAGTACTGATAGGCATCTTTTGCTCTTTGCAGTGCAAACCCTTTTCTTCTCATGTACAGAACCTGTCCACGTTGATTCATGTCACAAACTTTCAGCTGAGATTTTTATTTTTTTTCAGAGAGTGGGGAAGTAAGAAGAATTGAAAATTAAAGGCAGGCCCCAAGTAACACAGACTTCTTAGGATGTGGATTCCTTTGGCATAATAGCTGCTCCAACCTTCTCAAAAGCCAGCTTGTGAAACTACAGACAACAAAAAGTAGTTTCCTCTTCTCTAGGAGGTAAAACAAAAACAGCAGTACTTCGTTCTGTAGGAGAACAGCAGAAAATACATCGTATGAAGTAGGAAGAGAGATGTTTCTTAGACCTCAGCAGAAATATTGGAAGCTTGCTTGTCTCTCATCCCACCTCATGAAGTACTTCCACACTTCTGTTCACGTTTGGCCACACGTTTCTGGTGAGGTACACTAAGCCTCCCCATACAAAAGATTTGATTGTGACCCATATCAGCGTTTAATCAGTCCATACATTTAAGTATCTAGAATGCCTATATATAAACTATCTTTTGATTAAGATGCAGCAGTTTGAACACAGAACATTACTTCCACTGTTCCTAGCAGTGTCCTGAGTTCACAAGTTTGGTATTAGTCACACATACAGTTGGTAATTTCAGCTTGAAGCTTTTCCTAATGCGCTGAGCACAGGGAAAATGAGCAGGTGTTTGCCAAGCACAGATCACAACAGTTCCTAAGATTGGCCATGTCTCTGAGGATACACTCAGGACATGGCACACATACTCGTGCCAGATTCAAGCATCCATGTGAACAGTAATGTTTAGTTCTACAATGTCTCCAAGGAATAAAAATATTTGTCATACACAGAGCCTAGTCTCCATAGGCACAAAAATCCTGCTTCTCAGTGGATAAAGCCTGCCATAAGTACCCTTAGAAGAAGCACTGGTTTGGAAACTGAAAGACAGTTCAGCAGAGCCTGAAAAGGGGCTCAATATTCATGAAACAGCCCGCAAGATGTAGTCTCTCTTTCTTGAATTTCTTATCCAAACAAGACAAAAATTATCTGATAACTTCAGTGCATCCTGCTCTGCAAGTAAAAATGCAATGTCCAGAAAAAAATGTTACCTAAAATAAAAAATACAAGACTACAGCCCTCTAATTAGCATGGGAATGACTGAGCACACCAGATGAATATTAAAGCAGTGCAGCATTAGTGCCTTGCTCTTGGTCTGCCTGCCAGTAAAAGGCTTAACTCACCTCTCACTGCTTTCCAAATCAGGCTTTTTAAAGAATAAACTTTTGAGGAATAAGAATCTTCCACTTCTTCAGGACCTTCTAGTAAGTATTGGGGATAGTTCATTGTTCATTTCAGCTGTAAAGTATTCACTCACCTAACTCAATGCACGTGATCCCAAGAGACCAGACATCCACCTTTCCATCGTACTGTCCTTCATCCATAGCAAGGATCACCTCTGGTGCCATCCTACCAACCACAGTGCAAAACAGACAGGTCAGAGGATACAAACACTGACTCCCAGCACACAGTTTAAACTGAGATGGCTTCATTACCTTCAGCAGCACAGCAGACCACAACTTAAAGAGCCAGCGTGGAGCTGAGTAAAACCACGCTGAAACAAAAGAGTGCTTGCCTGCACTAGCAACTCTTCCAAGAGGCAGTTTAAGAAAAGAAAATAAATGAGAGGCCAACCTGATCATCTCACTATTAGCACAACATGCTGGCACATGTGGAACCAATCTCAAAGGCATTGTACCTGCAAGGCAGACAGCAGGGGCTGGGAAAGTCCTAAACGCTTCACTTGCACTCTCACCAGAGATGGTAGGTTTTCCATTGACACACCAGGAGAATTTTCCAGCAGAGAAATGCAGCCTGTGAGTGTAGCTATGAAGGGAACAGGGAAATCCAGAGGTCCAGGATAAAGCAGTGAGTGGGGAGAAAACAAGCGGCAGGCCCAGCCTGCAAAAATCCAGCCTCTTAAGATTTTGTTCTCCAAAGATGAAGCAGGCTTCCTGCCAAAGAGACTTTTCAGAGGTTGGGTGATAGGTGACCTCCCGTCAGTGCTTAGGGTGTCTGCCACAAAATAAGCTGAGGGTAAAGCTGTGCTGGTCCTCTCTGTTAGGAATGCCAAGCAACTCAAGTGACCCTTAAACAAGTCTCCTCAAAACAATCTAAGTAGCTGTGTGGCTTCCAGTTTGCACGGCTGGATTAACAGAACTCTCTTTCTCTGTGTAGTTGCCTGAGTTCCATTACCTATGGAAATGGTAATAATTTTTAAGCCAAAGGTATTACAACAGTCACAACAGTAACTGGTACAATCTCAAAGTGCTGCACAGTCTCTCTCTACTCCTGGGTACTGAGAAAGAACGTGTATTCCTGAAGAAGTGGACATGGGAATTATAACACAAACAAACCAACCCCATTTGGTTGATACAGTTTTAATGTCAGTGTTTTCAGACTGTGAAGTGCTGGAAATGCAAGAGAGCAGACTTATAAAGGACTGAAGTACCCCAGGCTTTACTCACCAGTAAGGCGTTCCTACGAAAGAATTGGCAGGGGAGACTATAGATGCAGACCCAAAATCAGCTAGTTTTACTTGACCTGGTTCTGTTAGAAGAATATTTCCAGCTTTAATATCCCTTTAAAAAAAAAAAAAAGTATATTTCTGGTTACAGTAGAACAACTTCCAAAATTTACAAACACAGAGAAGTCCACTAACCTGTTCTAAATTAAACGTTCATTAAAAAAAGCCCTGAAAATATTCAGAAGTCTGGTATTACAGAAAGCTAGAGAGATCAAGTACCTGACTTTGCTTGGAATGGAAACCTGACTGCACCCAAGAAGTGAGATGTGGGATGAACGATGAGGAGATGGGCCAGGGCTGCAAGGTTGAGGTTTGAAACTGAGACCAAAGAGATTCACCCTAATCCCCAGATTAAATGCCCTAAGGTCCCTTACCTTCCTGCAACTCTCAGATAATTCATACATGTAAGAGATGAATGATAATGAAGCTACTGCAATACAAAAAGCACACGACACTTTCAACACCTTTGGCACCACGCATTTCTCAGTCCAGCAGTAGGTGGGTTAATTACCAATTAACTACCCATAAAATGTTGACAAAAGGTTAACTCCATTTGCATATCTTTGAAGACACCTGGCAACAGGTCTATCCCAATTTACAGAGGCCAGTAAGTAACACTGATTTCTAATCCCTAGGATTTCTGGCCTGTTATACCCCAAATACTTATTCTTGCACCCACTGGGTATTAAAAAAAGAACTGCTTTAAGAAACTCAGTTCCAGAAATTCAGTTGTACTTATAGATTGCCAACTGAAAAATCACGATATAGTGAAGTTCCTTTATACTCTGGTTAAGAACTTTAATAACAGGGAAAGTTGTACACCAGGTACGCCAGAGCAGCCTTCACACGGCAGCATCTCAGCTATTTGCTTTAGCAAAAGCAGACCTCAATATAAATGGAATACATGCAAGGATTCATCAGCCAGGCTGCATATACCACACAGTCTGGAATGTCTCATTACTGTCTTTTCACAAAATCCCTTATATCTATATATAAACAACACATTAAGAAAAAGAATTAACTTAACTGGTATTCAACCGTAAGTCCTTAAATATCAGAAACACTTACCAGTAGTAGTAATCTCCAACACAAAAATGGTACAGCGTGCAGCCAAGCATGTTCATACTGACATTCCAAGAAGCAAGCTACTTAGGTGAACAGGAGAGGCAACAAAACTACCTCATACTTGTTGCACAGCAAGAACATATGTGGAATTATGCTACAGCAGCTGAAGCATAGTAACTTGTGCATCAAATACAAATTGAACATCACTGTAGGCCCAGAGGAGCTGAGTAAGTTTTGCATAATGCAGGCACTGGTGAGATGGGTTCATCTCCAAAGGGCAGCACACAGGACAGCAGTGCTGGGATAGCATGAGCTGCAGGTAGGCATTGCCTTACAGTGCTCCAGACTCTGCTCCCAGGGCAGCTCTGTGTCAAAACCAACATCACTGCATTTTTGGTGCATGTGCTGCTCAGATAAGTCCTGACACATCTTCATGTTTTGGGTCCATGCATCCGTCACTTCCACAGCAGGACAAGTAGGAAAAAATGTCTTGTGTTTGCACAAATGGACACATCAGAAGTACTTAAGAGACAGCACAGGTTGTCCTCTTTGCTTTACCTCCACTGCTCCCTTCATTTTACACCAACCAACAATGATTCTCAGCAGGCACCTTACATATCAATAAATACATTTGTTATCTGTTTGCCTCATATCTGCAATCTAACAGAAGATACCTCCTCCTCTGGTACCTCACAGAGAGCCACAACAACTAGGTGGTTCCAGGCAGCTCGGGATGGGAGCAGGGACTTGCCTTTTCCTGCATCTCCACCAGGTGTCCCTCCAGACCAGGTCACGCTCGTTTTGCCTTCCTGGCTGTGGGGCAGGGAAACCAAGGCTGCCCCAGCTGCCAGCTCTGGTCCTACCTCACCCATCCAGTGCTCCCTTGCTCCAGCGCTTCTGACATGCCACAGCAGTGGGCTGCTCCAGGCACAGATCCCTCCAGCTGGGCACATCAGCACAGCACACCTCCTGCTAGATAACGGAGCTAGGAAATGGCAATCTTTCACCTCTCCTGTTTCAGCCACAGCATTATCAGAATTCTCTTGACGGCCTTCTTCTCTGGAAAGAGGCCTTGCCTTCGCCTCTCAGGAATTAAAAGGCAGAATAACCCTTGGAAGAAGGCCAGTCAGAAAGGAAAGACCTGTGTGATACTGATTTTAACCTTCCTCACCATCACCCTGCAACAGTGAAACAACTTTTTCCAGTGTTAAAGAGAAATAACCATCTCTGTTCTTGATAGGCAATAAGCACATTAATGGGCAGTTCACAGAGTAGCTGAGATTCAGTATGTGAGATTGCTGACTTCACAGCACACTAGTTGTGTCATCTTAAAAAGCCCTAATGACTACCAAAAAAAAAAAAAATTTCTCAGTAGCGCCCATGCAGGCAGTTATTTATTACAAAGAAAAATGTAATGCGTTTTGAATGTAAGACTCTCACAAAACAGGCACTCTTATGCACAAATAAGTGCATATACGCAAAGGGTTAATTAGGAATCATTTGATTTTAATTTCAAAAGCTGGCATTTACGTTTAACTTAGTATTTTCCTTAAGCTTGATTTAATAACCTCATGTCAGTGACAAATAATTACTCTCTAAATTCCTCGCTCTCTCAGTCTCAAATATATTAAGAGTTGGACCTGATAATCCTTGTGAGTTCCTTCCAATGTGGGATATTCAATGATTCTAATAGATAAATGTTCTGCCTAAAGCTTGCCAGTAGGCTACAGAGAGGCTTTTAACCCCATAAATTGGTCACAAGCTGCTTCATCCTGCTGACTCCTCACTGATATTGCACTCATGTAGTTCTCATCCCTCTCACAGCAACTCCCTGATATAAAATATCAGCAGTGCCCACAGTAAAACAAAACCACAAAATGAGATCATGCAGCATTGTTGACAGATGAGTGTAGAAAATTCAGAACTTCTGGAAAATAATACATTCTAAAAGACAGACCTAGGAGCTGGCATCAATGAGCAGCCTGTTATAAATCCTCCTCTTTGTGCTTTTATTTCTCCTAAGGCAGTTTTAGCCTTGACTGATGGTTTCATCAGCTGATTTCTGGAAGCATAAAGTTTTCCTCATATGTAAAAAATTCTTAAAATGTCTTAGAAGTAGTCTAGCTCTAGCACACCACTTCAGTTGATGGATTTAGGGTGTGTACTTTCCTGTCCATGCTCACTGCCAACGTTGAGGTGTACCCTGTTACCAAGGTCTGCAGAGAAAGATGCTAACATGGAAGAGAATTAGCACTGGACTATAACCACATTGAATTATTTCAGAAGGAATGTATTTCTTAACAGCCAACAGCTTTTATTTATAAATCTACCCTGGCACTGGGTGTATTGGCAAACCCGCTGGAGGAAATTTTGGTGGGGAAACTTTTACCAAAGTTGCTTATACCACAGTGGCTTAGACAGAGAGAAGTGATTTTCAGTCTCCAGGCAGACGAAGGTGGAAGGACACCCAGCAGCAGCCTTACCTGTGAATCTTACAGTGAGAGTGCAGGTAGGCCAGCCCCTGCAAGGCACCATGGGTGATGGCAGCGATCTCCACTTCCTGAAGTGGTTTCTTGTGAACTAAGGAAAAAATTCAAGAAAAACATAAGCAGGTAAGTGCCATCGTTTCCTGAGAATGTTTCTAAAGAGGAACTCCTCCAATTTTGCAAGCTACAAGGTGAGCATCACCTTCATCATGCTGACTTTCTATAGCAGCTTTGAGTCTGTCTATAGCCTTTGTGTGCATTTCACTCATGAAACCACACTCTTCGCTGTCCGGCTAAGGCCAACAGTTACTGCTGACATCAGACGATATGCCTGCTGCCAAATGGATTTGAAATCCAACTTTTCTTTGCTAATGACTAAACTTTCCCCTTTCCCCCCTCCTCAATAGCAAGAATACGCAAAAGTGAGGAATACTAACTACGAAGAGATGCCCCAAAGCACCTTCCACAGATCCCCACATTTGACCAGCACACACCTTTCACTGTATCTTAGATACAAAACATATGGCTCTCAAAGAGTAACTGTTTTTACAAACAGTTTCTACAACTATGGTTTAGATTTCCCATCTCTCTGCAGGTGTGGTTCCACCTCTCTGCTGTGGCTTTAGTTTTGAGGCCTTATTAAACTCTTGATCCATAAAATCATCTGTAATTATTCCTATGAACTGCAAGACAGGGTTTTTATTATGGATATTCAAGGAACAGGCAGTCTGCTTCAGTCATCAAGAAGGTGCAAATTACAGGAACACAGCTATATAAATTTATAACTTCATTTTACAACTTATAAATGTGCATGCCAGCTACACGCAGCACTGGCCTTCTGGGAAAGTCTCAGCTTACTCCTAGTATCACAAACACAGACATTCTAGTCACAGAATGGAGTAGTACAGACAGACTGCCTCTACCATCTGTAAAATACCATTTGGTGAGAAAACAGCCTCCCACTGTACTCAGAAGGGGCAACAGAAAAAAGAAAACCAAAGATTATATAAAACTCACCTTCTAGTAAATCAGAAGCTGATCCTAAACAGTACTCCATAACCAACTGCAAGACAAAAAACATGTATTTAAATAATAGGATGGACACTCCTCCATAAGCAGTTGCTTCTGCTGCTTCTCAGCCATCCAAATAGCAAGTAAAAACTGAAGTTTTAGAAAATGCAATAAGCAGTGAACAAAATAAAATGCTCCAAGCAAAATCCAGCAAGGACAGACATCCTACATTGTTGCACAGAATGTTTAGGCACTGGAAAGTTCCTGGGGAGACACTGTAAAGGATGTCCCATAATAATTATTTAACCTGCTAGAATAAAGAGATCTGCCACAGAGAAACAGGGATCTGTTCTAATCTCCTAAATATCCATTCCTTTTAAACTACCTGGAAGGTTCTTGAGATGATAGGGACGATGGGCAGCAGGGGATGAATACTACTGCACATAAAGACGCTGCATGCACTGGATGCTTGGTTGCCATACCCTAAGTTTTCTGCACACCGAGACGCTAAATGCTGCACCACTCACCCATGCAGTATGCTCTTTCAGGTAACAGCCTTTATATTCTATGGTGTTTGGGTGCTTCAGCTGTTGTAGAAACTTGACTTCTTTGATGATATCCTGCCATTTCTAATAAAAACAGAACAAAAAACCAAAAAGTCATGAGTACATTTCCCTGCTTCATCCCCTACATGCTCTCAGTACCACCCTCTGTCATACAGTCCGAAAAGCAACCATAAGGCAATTTCACAATGTGAAGAAGACAAGAGTTGTAGTTGCCAAAGCACAACTGTACTGAGGTTGTGTGGATCCCTGTTGCACTATGACTACCCTAGCTTGAGGACAACAAAAAATGCTTTTTTCCCCTCCTCATTTATCTGCAACCCATTTTACTCAAAGCAACTGTTGAGCACAATGAACTGCCCAGATGCAGCAACAAACCCACCTGCTCCAAAGCAGACAGCAGCTCCAGCACGTGCTGCAGACAGGAGCAGGTAGCTGTTTGCTAACAACAACAAACATGAGGAGCAACTAACAAGCAAAAATCCAAGTGAGGCTGATATTCCAAATATGATGCTCCAAATATGATGCCTATGCAATTTTATATTACAAATCCAGAGAAGTGTTTCAGGCCAGCTGTACATTTCACTTAACACCTCAGTGAGTTGTGGTTAGGGCTCTGGTAGCCCAAGTGTTGCTAATGCACCTATTACAGAACTAAGCACACTACAAGCATTCTGAATTCCCATTCACTTCCTTAAACTGAACTATTTGTCAAAATGTGCATAAATTCTTTTTCTCCTCTATAAATCTCCACCCTTTCCATGGAAGTGAGCTCCAGCTCCAGCAAGAGGACATGGCTCTGCTAATCCCACTGACCAGCTTTACCCTATTGCTGGATCAGAACTGGCTTCCCCATCTTACCTCATTCGTTTGCTTCCCACTGTAGGACATTTTCTTGACTGCCACCACCTCATTAGTGTGGGAATTCGTAGCCTGAAGGAGGAAAAAGAAATTTAATGAAAAAAAAAAAGAATCATTTCTTCTCTCCCCGTGGAGTGAGCTGTGCCTTTAGCAAATACAGACTTTCCTCTCCTGTATCACATCCTGGCAAGCTCCGACACTTGAGACACCTGCTTCATGATAAGATTTATGAGACAACTATTTTAACACATTTTTCTGCCATTGTTTATCTGCCCATAATCACTGTCCCTTCCTCAGCCCTTTCTACACGTGCTGCCTCTCTGCTGAGACACAGACCAAGGTCCAGTATCACACACACTGCAAAGGTGCAAAATATAGTTTGATTGGAAACACTGTAAAAATAGCTTTAGAGAAACCTTTGGAAAAAAATATTTCCTAAAGAAACAAATGAAAAGGTGCTGCAAAATTTCATCCAAAACCAAGCATGCAAACAGTGACACTGTTAAACAGCTGCTGCAACTTCCACTTTCAAGAAGATGCTTCACTCTGGAATACATCTCATTCAAAAAGATTTAAAAAAGCAACCTTCCTTTCACTGTAAATTATTTCCTCCTAGAGTAACATCCCCTTTTCTGGATTTGGTACATAGGATAAAGTGGAAAAAAAACCCCAAACTTGATAAATGCATACTGCCAAAAAAAAAAAACAAAAAAACCCAATCTTGTCCTTTGGGCAAACTCTCGAAGGCAGTAACAGCAGAGCAAGTGGCATCCATTATTTTGCATGTTTTCACCATCCTTCTAATACTGGAAATTTAATTTTCCAAATACTACAGCAGGTTTATGTCCTAAGGTACTTCAAAGACAACCCTGGGCAGTAGCTAACGACCTGTACCTGTAAGGGCCCCAGTATGATGCAGATTTCTGCTTTGTTGAACATTCTCCTCAAACTCATTACCAAAAAAGCAAAAGCAAAGCTCCCAAGCATTCATTACTTAGCATGCTCCTCTAATTAGCATTTCCTCCAGTTCACTCTTTTTGGTCTAATTATCACTAATGTTAAGGCCAAGCCTACACCATGATTTTAATTGCATCATCTTTGGACAAAGTCTATGTGCTTTAGATGAACTGTTGTAGGGGGAAAAAAGAGCACCTGGCTTTGGTTCCAAAAAGCACTCAGAAAAGATGAATGTGTCTAGGCTGCTTTTGTCCAGTTTCATTCAATATTGGGCCTTCTCCAAACCTTTGCTCTTCAAACAACTGATTAATCTACTTTTACATCACTGAAGCAGGGCGGCTTTTGTGATGTTCCCACAGCTCAAGGCAGACCCATGTTGGTGAGGGGCAGGCCTCTTCCCAGATGTTACTGCTATGGCTGTCACACAGCAAGTTATTTTGGTTTCTTGGGCTTTTACCAAAATATAAAATTTTCAGGAATGGATTGAGAGCAACAAAAGCAATGCGTCACTCACGTCGCTTATGAACTTGGGTCACCTAACATTGGCAGCCTGCACACAGCTGTGCTCTTTGCTGTTGGTGGCTAAGCAGATGTCAAATTACGGAGCCATGCTACTCATGTAAATGCAAACCACCTTATCCAAACCTCCACTGTGGAATCAATTTTAAAAGCAGACCAGAAAAAACTGGACATTTATATTTTCAACAAAAATTGTCAGACCCCAAACACCACCTATTTTAATGCAAGAACGCCCATCTTCAGACAAGAATGTCAGACAGCTGACACGCAGCTCAACGTTCAAACAGGCTGATGGATGTGCTTTCAGCCCAGAGCATAAATAAGAAGAAGAAAAAAACCAAAGCTGCTGTATATACTAGCTCTGTGCTCATTTGATTCTTGCATGGAAAGCACTGCTCTCCCAAGAGGCTTTCTTCTTGGGCAAGGGGTCACAGCAGCAACATCTCATACAAGTTTTCACAGCCCCAGGAAGACTCCAGTTCTTTTTTCCATCTTCACTGGGTAACTTTCAACTCCAAGCTAAGCTAGTCCTTGCAAACTGTAAGTCAGGACAGTAGATGAGGCTCTGTAGTTACAAGTGCCCCTGAGCTGCAGGTAATCATTATTCGTGCCATCTCCTATCAGGGCAGCACTGGAAAGGCCCAGGAAAGCACTCACCAAAATTAGATGTCTGGCCTCTGATTGTAAATTTAGAATGTTACATCAAAGGAAGACATGAGACACTGATAGATTCTCTGTTACAGATTAGCTAAACGTTTAATATTTCATTATCACAGCCACCAGATCCCAGTTGTACAATGAATATCATTCAGTCAGAGAAATCATGCTTTTCTGTACACTGTATGACACAGGGACGGTGACCTGGGGCTGGGAACTCAGTTGTAGACAGAGCTCTGCTTGCCTGGAGTGGCACTGCCCTCATTTCTGCATGTCAAGGACAGAACGTGTCAAGTCTTAAAAGAGTTATTGAAATCCCAGTACCTCTAACCACTCCCAATTCTGAGGAAAAAAAATTAGTGTCAGCTAAAAGCTTAGAATACAATTAAATAAATGTGGTAGATCTTCATCTCAGCTGCTCGCAAGGATGAGTACTGTCCTCTAAAGTAATGCATTAATCAAAGGGATTTCATGGTGCATCCAGTGACTTCAAAGATAAACGGCGTTGGGGGAGCCACGAGAGCACAGGAATTATTACTAAAGGGAGCTGACACACTCAGATTGCTCCCTCCAGCACACACTCCTCCTCAAGTGAATCACAGAAAGCTGCAAACAACTTCTGGGTAAGGCAAAAACCCTTCCTCACCACTCATTGTCCTGATTCAGCACATGAAAGATCTCAAGAGTACTCTGCTCAAATAGATGAACTCATGCTGGTGTTCAAATAAATTTCCAGATATTCCTGTCTGTCCCCAACTCTCACGTCAGCCATAATTTCTTGCTGAAGGGTATAACTGCCACGTTCTCTCAGCTGTGGATGAAGTTGTTGCTGTACGTAGCATTTCTTTCTAGCAACAAAAGAAACATCGAGTGAACTTGCCAAGCTTTGGCAATAACACACTGGACAACCACAATCACTTACCAGTTCTGAGAGTTACAGCCCTTAAGTCCTTTATTAGCTTTGACTATTTGCCATTTTCTGAATGGCAAACCATGAGTCTGAGACACAACGCATTCGAGCACCGCTCCCTTCTTTCTTTTTTCGATTAAACCTGACATGAGTATTCCTCTCCTCCCAATTTTTTTTTTTAATAGGAAAAAGGTTCCTTATCATCTATTTCAAATACAAACTCACAGAGCTCAAGTAGGCTTGAAAAAAGTGTATTAGGATGCCAAACACTTAATACCCCAACATGCCCATGGTATTTAGGTTGTCAGGGAAGCAGCACTGAGCTGCATAAAAACCCCACAATCTTCAGAAATATTATGTAATGATCTACCAGGGAGGAACCCAACCCTTTTTGTGTATTTCAAGACTTTTCTCTGTTCTTTTAGATGATTTTTCAGGCCTTGTTCCTTCAAAGGCTGTAAAGGTGTTTAAGAAGGAAAAAACAAAAAGCTGCACAGCATGCCCTGCATGGTAGGGAAAAGCCTGAGGATGAACCAAAGGGCTTCCTCGGGCACGCGGATGAGCGTTTGCCTGAGAGCTGCCAACAGCTGGACAGGGCAGACTCCCAAGAGCTACTTACTGCATGCTCAGGGCTTCATGTGACAGGAAGGACAGCCTGAACTTCAAACTGTGTCCCAGAAGCGCAAACGCATTGTGGAAAAGCAGCAATGCATCCACTTCTATTCACTCTGTCACAACAGCACTCACGCCACGACCATACCTGCCATCTCCATCAGGCCTGGAGGATGCAGCTGCTGCTGGGTCCCTGCAAGAAGCTGCAGCCTGGCAAAGCTCTCCAAACACACATCTGGTAAAGCACGTGGTGGAGGAAGAGAAGCTCTGGGGAACCACAACACTTCTACCTAACCATAGTGAGATTTCTCTTGTAAGCCAGGTTGGCAGATTAGATCTCCACCACTCCTCACTCTCTTTCCCTGGAAGCATGAGGAGCTTCTGACCATCAGAGTTGAATGACAAAGAGGGCACCTGCCCTACTTCATCTCTGCCCTAAAGCACGCCATGCTTTGTGAAATACACTGAGCAGGACCTCCCTACTCCCATCTAATAAGTGTTTGCTCTTGTTACAGAGTGGATCAACACATCCTGCAAATTTGACAACCTCACCCCCTTAAACATGCAGTACATTCAATATTACACTTCCACCTACCTGTCACTTAACCCAACAACTAGAAGTGTCAGTCTCACTGCTGACAATCCCCAGGGCAGAAACCCCTTCAGTTCCACCAACACTTCCATCGCTGTACAGAACTACAAACAGTGAATGGAGTGCCTGCAAACAGCTCCTGCTAGCTACTGCCAGCTTCCAGCCCTGCAGGTGTAACAGTGCTTATCTGAATGCCTTAATGTCTGATATTCAAAAATCTCAGTTCTGATGCACTTGATCTTCTGGAGTGACAGGACATGCTGCTAAGCGACTGTAACTTGTCTTTGACCTATTTTTTTGATACTGAGTTCTATTTTGTTTCTACTGATAAAGGTTGGATTATAATTATTTCCAAACCCAGTATTTTGGATTTGTCTTTGTTTGATCCTAATTGTAAAAGCACCCTTCTTCTCACCTTCCAGATTAAATTCTCTTGACTATCAATTAACACACTATCTGCTTCCCTCTTGAATTCCCACTTCTCCTAAGACTTTCCCTTTGCTTTTGTCATGAAAGCATTTCCAACTGAAGATAGTATGGTGTGAGATAAATGTAAGGAAAAGAAGGATGACAAAGCAAAATGGTATTTCAAAGATACCTATAACTCCTAACTTATCAGGATAGCAGAGAAATCACTCAAAAGCCTGAAAGCAACTTGATGCGACTTCCACAATATCTTTACTCAAACATACACAAAACCAATTCATTAAAAAAAGTAGCTTTTAACTCCAAAAGCATTTTGAATCATTAATTCACTAACTCTATTAATCTGCAATCATTTACAAGCATATGAGCACCAAGTAGCGTGTCTTGAAATTCCAGTTTGACAAATTCATTTCCAGTTGTCTTAACTCAGCTTTCAGCATCTGACAGCACCAGATACCATATACTTAGCCTGTATGGTTGGGTATCCTAAGTCTATAGTCAGCTGCTACTGTAAATACAGCTGCAACAGTAAAGAGTTTGGGAGTGCTCTGGAGACACTTATTTTCAAGATGTTTTATGATAAAGCTCATGCACCAAAGCACTAAATGCTGAAAGGATGCCTACTTCCATAAATGTTGAAAATCTTAAAGTGGTTCCATCTTCCAAAAAGGAGGAAATAATTATACTTACAAAGTAAACTGCTCCAAAACTTCCATGTCCAATTTCATGTAAACCCACAAATATTTCTTCAGGATCATCTCTGTAGAACAGGTCAGCTATTTCCGGGTCCTTTGGCACCCCTTTGCGCATGGTGAACAGTATTACAAACTGGTTCGCGCGTTCAGTTCCCAATCAATTTCTTCCTTCATCGACAGACAAAGTAGTTTGCAGACAGCATTCAGCACCTGGTGAAAAAGTTCATCTTTAATCAGTTTCCTTTACACATGTTTCTGTTCTCGCTTCTATGACAGCAAAATAAGAGGAAACACTTTCAGGAGCAATAGACTTCACTATCGTTTCCTTCAGCAAATTCTTTTTAATTATTAGTCCAATTTAGATATAGAGATAAAAATGCATTCAGAGTACAACAGCCCTTTATCTCATACAGGAAGCGAGTGCTGCAGTTACACTAAAGTCCACTTGAAGACAAAAGTCCTGTTGCTACGCAAAACATCCTGTGATACGATGTTGTTATTCTTCATGCTGGTCCCCTAACATGTCAGTTTTTAGACTATCACCATTGTTTCTCCTACTTTCCTCTGCTGGTTGTTTGCTTTGTTTCTCTACTCCCACCTGCCAGCTGGTGCTAGTAGAATGCTTAGCTTCTATTCCACAGAAACACTTCACAATCATGTGAGTGTAGCTGTTTTTATATATACATTTTAATTTTTAGTGCTTTAAGACAGCTAGTACTATTTTTTTTTTTTTTTTAAACTCTGGGAGTTATAGAACTTCCATCACAGAACTTTTGAAAATTCCTAGACTTCATCACGTAAGGCAGATATTCACCTCCTTAACATTTTTTTTTTTAGCACAAGCACATAATTAGACAGTATGGAGCTGAGCTGCACTGAAATGAAGACTTTAAATATGAATCCTCCAAATTTTCTTGAAACAAAATCAAAACTCTACAAAGCTTCACATTTCTCATCAGAACATCCTCGTAAGTTAGTTCATAGTCACTGGTGTACAAAGGAATGATGGATGCCTCTACCCAGGAGCTTCTGCCTTCTGAGTCCCAGCACATTTTCTGCAGATGAGCCAACTGGAGCTGTTCCTAACAAGTCTGGAGGAAGTTCCCAAACTGTATTTCCCCATATGTAGCTCAGCACCTCAGTTTATTGATATCACATCTTCTCAGTGTATAAACAAAAATAATTATGAAAATAAACAGCAAAGTGTTCTGCCTACCTTATGTCATAAATCAGTATAATATTTGAAGAAAGACTGGCTGCAACGCAGCAATCAGATAAAATTAAAACTAAAACGCACATTAAAGGTTTTAGAAGATTTCGAAGTGCAAACACCAGCCAGATAGAGCAAGGATGAAAGCACAGCATAATTTTGGTCCGAGGCTGAGACATTCCCCTTGGCTCAGGATGCCAAGTAATGGAGCAACAAGCACAACTGACTGTGGCCCATTAGAGGAGCTCGAGGCACTGTGCTGAAGCTTACCTGGGTAACTGTGGCACAAAACATGCTCTGTGGCTCAGATTCCTTTCAGCAGCATTGTTGTGTGCTTGCGTCTCCCCAAATCCTGTGCACTCCAACCCTCTGCAAAGGAAAACAAATATCAGTATTTAGAACAAAAATATTTTAAATCCAGTATCTCATTCTAATACATGAAAACACTGCATCTAGAAAAATCCACCAGGGATCATTTGAAAGTACAGCTATGAGGGGTAAGGACCATAAACACTATCAGGCCTCTTTAGGTGAAGATACTCTGTGTTCTGTAACCATTGGGTTTGTTATATATCACAGAACAGGACACAGGAAAAGAGATTAAATGCCAAATTCTTTGACTTTTGCAAAGGCTCTTAAGCTTGTTCGTAAGTCTGCTCTCACAAGATGCTTTTCAGATTGCCTACAAAAAGGACAAAGCTCACAGAGCTGAGTGTTTAGCTCAATATGCTACACCTGACAACTTAAAAAACCTCAAACTCCCGGACATTAACAAGCCAAACACTGTTGGACTCCAAGAGAAAGAGCAGTTAAAAGACGAAAAAAGAAAGCAACCAGTTGGACCCAACTGCTCAGATCAGGTCTGGACCACTCACAGCAGAAGACACAACCAAGCACAACACCACCCAAACACTCATCCTCTTGGTGGGGTCAAACAGACAGCTTGAAATCATCTTGCCCTCAGGTATGCACAGCTGTATCGCCAACATCTGAACTAGTGATAAACAAACTAACCCATCTTCTCATTTATTAGGAGATAACACCGGCACACAAGGCTCCCCGCTCGTAGCTACATTCCACTCTTTTTGCCTGCTGTCCTCACTGACAGTGCCAGTGGTACTGAGCTGCTTCAAAGTTATTCCAGGAGCTTCAGAAAAAGGCTCTGTAATGCTTTAGCTCATCTGTGATATTTTACTTTAATTCCTGATATATATCAGGAATAAACTGATGACAGAAGCCAGATGAATGAAACGATTACTCATTCCCAGCTGACTGGCCTCACCCAAAGGTGCTATATTTACCACATGCCTGCAGACACGGGCAAAGAATGCAGTATTTCAGGTCTGGCATTCTTCAGCCCAGTGAAAGATCCATTTGACTTCAGAACAACCAAAAACAAACTGAGGAAGAAAACAATTTGTCCATCTCTAGCCAACTGAACTGTGCCATAAGCAAAATTTGTGCAGCTCTAATACTCAAGGCTAACGTCTCAACTAAATGTCAGTATCTAAAGCTGAGCTCTAAGTAAAAATGCCATTCTCTAATTGGGACAGATGCACAGCGAGGCTGTGTGATGGGCAAACCTTCTCAGCAGGACTATTAATTACTCTCCAGTAATGATCGTTAGCAATGCCTGGAAGGGGAAGTGCACCAAGAGTAGCTCAAGTGCTGGGGACGGGCATGGGATCGCTGGCTGCCCCATGCTATGCCGGCACCGCATCACGGCAGCAACCATGGAACCCTTCCCAGTGCTGCCTGGTGCCCAGATTGCCTAAGTCAGAAAGATGCACATCACAGCGTTCCGTGGTAAGCTGGCAAAGTCACAAATCCTTAATATTAAAACTCCCTTCTGAACACAGAAAGATTAAAGTAAAGATAGCTGAAATGGTGCCTGGCTAAAATCTTCAGAGCATTATGGCAGTTGAGTGCCATCAGCAGGAATTACTCAAGTTCAAAGTTTCATCAATTTAAGCAGGTTGTTTCAGTGACCAAACTGCTTACTTAATGCATCAAGAAACAATTTCTGTCGTAAGCCTGATTCCTACTCTTCATCCTTTAAAATGCACACGGGAATCTGCCTCAGAGACTGCATGTTCCAAAGCCCTCAAATGAAAATAGCATTAGTCATATGGGCGATGACTTATGGATGTGACAAGTGACTCAAGATCTTCAGAGTGTGTGTGAGCAGCACTAGGGTCACACGAGGCTGCTTGGAGGTGCCTCCAACTGCCTACCCTGAAATTACAGCTCTCAGTCAACAGCTGCAGTGCAGTTCTCAGCCATGGAGGACACGCTGCTCATGCTCCATTTCTGGAATATGTACAGGGCTGGAAAGACAGGGTGAATTTGGGAGTAAATTCAGCATCAGGAATGATGCTGATAAAGATATGTGACAGATCCTCTAAGAAAAGATTGTCTAATGAAGTTCACCAAACACATTATGACTCTACACTGATGGCAACTGGATTAAATTCTTTATTGGGGAACAGAAGAAAAGCGAGGAAAGTTGTATCCTACAACACACAATTTGCCATTTGGATAATGCTTGTGACATTCAGGTACTTGACTTTAGAACACCAATGTCCTTCAATCCAAGTCCATCATACAAATACTTGCAGTGCTCTGTTGGTGTGGAAGTTTGGCAGAGCACCATTAGCGCCCCAAACCTGAGCAGCTTCCAGAGCACAGATAAACCAGCATGGAAGAAAGGAAAATGCTATCAAGATGCTGGAGTGCTAGAGTTTTCAAGGATGTACACAGTATCCAAGTAGATTTTCTACAATCTAGTAACACAGAGTAAGTTGCAAACAATAGGTTTTGGCACCCTTCCATACACACCAATACACCAAAAAAAATCACTGGATTTTTCACACATAGCTGTTGTGCTACCTGGACAGCTCGAGTGAAGCGGGGCTCCCACACGCCTGTGCTGTGAGCATCTCTGGGAGCTGTGCATTTCCACTGCTACCAGTTCTCACGTCCATTAAAGCAGCCAATGCAACACCCAGGGAAAATACTGACCACAAAGTGCCTCTCAGAATTTCCTGGCGGGGTAACAGGGAAGTAACACGCAGGCGGGTGATGGGGAAAAGACAAGTTGTAGCAGCAAGAGGTTTACAAGTTAGGTTTTATGGTTGTTATTTCATATCAAAAAGCTGTTAGAGAAAGTAAACTGATTTTTAAAGGCCTATGACCACTCCAGGTATGTCCTTGCTGGACGGGCTCCTGTATCAGAATGGGAAAGTCCCACACAGAGCCTCCCCAGCCCCATGGTCAAGGTACGAGCCCTGCCTGTGGTGGGGCATGCCTGGGTGCTTTGCTGCAAGGGGAAACCACTGCACACTGGGTACATTTGGACAGAAGTGCCCCTGCTCTCCATTGATGCCATGGGGCAAGGTAAAATTGCCAGCTGCCTTAACATCTCCTCCTCCACGGGAGATGCCCCAGACAACCAGCAGGAAGCAAAATGCTGAAGAAGCACACTGAGAGCTGCAAGGATATGATCATTAGGGCGTCAACGAATGATGTATTCAGCCTGGAGCTATTTCCCATGCTGCTCCCTCACCATCCCATCCTTCAATCCATCCATCCTTGGGGGCACGACTCAGCCAAAGCAAAGCCACCCCCCTGATCACAACAAGAACAAACACATCTTTTCCGATGGTTTAGAAAAGCGAAGTATCCTTCAGCATAGCCATCTCTCCCACTCAAAATACATGTGCTCCTGCTTTTGGTTTTCATGCACGTTTGCACCAAGACTCTCCTGCTACCAGTTATGACCTCCAAGTGCTAAATTGATAACAGAGAGGTCCTGGACCTGAAGACAAATAAAGCAACAAAACACCCATGGCAGTGCTTCTAAGAGCTAAACTTGTGTGCCCATACTCTGTAACCACTGCCACGCTCTGTGAGGATGTTCCGTTATCAAAATTATCAGAGTTCCCTGAACAAGCTGTGACCTGCTCAGCATCCTCAGCTCGTGAGGGCACTGAATATTTGCAGCACAGCTTCCAGGCCCTGCAAGCTTCTCAGTTTCAACACCCCAATATCTCCACTGCCGCTGTTGAGGCACACAGCTTGTTACACCCAGTCTGAGCTGGGTCTCACCCCACATGTACAGAAACACATGAAATCCATGTTAGTTCCCAACTGCACCATGGTACTTCCCAAAACAAGGACAGGGCTTTCCTCTGCAGGCAGAAAAACAAGCAGCAGGAAGCAGGGCAGGACAGCAGCGCTCACACATTCGGTTTTAGATGCACATTTTTGGGGAATCACTGTACACCACAATTCTCCTTCCAAGAGCAGCAAACACACACAGCCCCCTTTCTTCAATTCAGTCTCTCCAAAATCTCCAAAATTCTGGAAGATGGCATTAAGGAAATCCTCAGACAAGCCCAAAAGCTGCTGGTAGAAGCTGTCCCAAGCCAAAAGCCTGGCTCAAAGGAGGCACGTGCTCAAGTTCCATTGCAGCGCTCATACACACAAAAACCAAAAATACATTTTTTTTAAAGGATGAACCATATCTTCCTTTACTTGCTATATATGGCTAGCATAGCCATGCCTAAACACCTCACCCAGTGCTTCTGCAACACCAACATGTTTCCTTCACTGATTCCCTTACACTTGGACAACAGCGGATGAAAAGTCCAGCTCTCAGCCCTGCAGAAGCTGAGATGCATAGACTTTGGGGTGTCCAGCAGTGCCTGCACACACTCAGAGCCCACAGCAGCGGGGATCTGCAGCACGCATCTCTGGCAGAACCACGGGCACACACCCAGACAGAAGGGAAGAGGAGGATTACTGGAGATGTCCAGTTTTTAACAGACAGCTGCAGAAATCTTCACAGCCTGTCCCAGAAGTGGGACTTATCACCACCCAAAGAAGACCTGAGAGTCAGCAGCCTCCCTTTCCTTCAGCTCCTACCGCTGGAGAGAGCAATGCGTTTTCCACAGGAAACAACACACAGAGGGAATGGTCGCAGTGAGTTAAGCAGAGTTTTCAGTTCTTAACATCGAGCAAAAGTTTCCAGGTTGGTTATTGACTGTTTGCAAACTTCAAACTATGAAATGAAGTTCTCCGCTTTAAGGCCTTCATAGAATCACAGAATGATTGGGTTGGAAGGGACCTCAAAGATCATCCAGTTCCAGCTCCTGCCCAGGAACCCATCCATGGCCCTGGGCACCTCCAGGGATGGGGCACCCACAGCTCTGGGCAGTGCCAGAGCCTCACCACCCTCTGAGCAAAGAATTTCTTCTTACCATCTAACCTAAACCTCCCCTCTCTCAGTTTAAATCCATTCCCCCTTGTCCTAGCACTATCTACCCGCACAAAAAGTTGGTCTCATCCTGCTTGTAAGCTCCTTTCAAGAACTGGGAGGCTGCACTGAGGTCTCCCCTAATGTGTTCCTAAAGAAAGGAAGAGCAGCATCGAAGCTTCTTTACGGTTCAGGAAAGTGAAAAAATCTCTAATCCATCCAGATCCTAAAGTGTTAAGTACGATAAGGAGTCCCAGCTGTCGTAATGCTATAAAAGGGAAAAAAAAAAAAAAAAGTTTTCTGATTCAGTGTAGAGAAAGTGATTGAGTCACACAGCACATGCTGGCATGGCTGCATCACCTTTACGTGAGCAAAGACTCGAGTTATTCTAAGTGCAGCCTAGTAATTTTGAGGAATAAACTCTCAAAACCCATATTTTAAGCTTTTCAGTGTCACTTCTTTGATTGCTAAGAACACTTCACTTTTACAGCTAATACCACACAGATGAAAGCTACACACGCTCGTTCTGGTATAGGAGCATTTACGCTATTTTAACGCATAGAACGCTACAACAGGGCTCTGGTATGCAGGTTGGTTATGTAAAGTTTTCTCACAGAGCAGCTGTACTCCAGCCTTTGTTTGCTCAGATTAATCACCGATGCCAGCGCTGACGTGTGCGTAGGGGCACGGAGAGTTAACTCACCCTAATGGAGATTACTCACGCTAATAAAAAAGGAAATCAGTGCTTTACTGACAGCAGCCATCACACTGGCCCTGGGGCATGAAATTAAACGAGTAACTTGCAAGTCCCATTGTAAATATATGCCTTTATTGAAGCATTTTTTCCCCCCTGGTTAAGAGCAGCAGTTTTAAAGGAAACTTCTCTCTATTTGTAATATGTCTATTATTTATGTACTGAAAAGAAAAAGGCTTCTTGCTCTGAACACCACAATGTCATCAGTATTTCATCACAGTCCCCTTTTAATGATACAGGGGTGTATCAACCAGCAAGGAGAGACATGAGAACCATTTAACATCCTGCATCACACAAACACAAGTTTCATCACGTCTCCTCGTGAAAATCTCTAAAACGTCACATGTGGACCATGGAATTGATGAAGCTGCCTCCCTGTTTTCACCAGACTTCTTGCAGCATTTTCATCAGGCTCTTCATCACATCACTGACAGCCACTCAGCTCCACAATCACAAATTCACGACTGTTATTGTGCTACTGAGAGGCAAAACTAAGTCATCACGTTTGTTCATGAAAGTTTGAAGAGACATCAGCACACTCAGAGTTTCCTTCCTATTAATGGAATGGCTCCCAAACCTGCATCCATTTTGTGGCTTACAGTTATTTATAGGTATTTTTAAGAAGTTGGTATTTTGGTCGCCACAGCATCAGAAAAGGCAGTCCTCGATAGATCTGTCCCCACCCACGTGCCACCAGCTTATCCAAACCACAGTGGCACCGGGGGCACCTTGCCACCGACTGGGAATGGCCTCACGTTGTGCCAGGGGAGGTTCAGGTTGGATATTAGGAAAAACTTCTCCAAAAAAGCGGTGATGCACTGGCACAGGCTGCCCAGGGAGAGGTGGAGTCACCGTCCCTAGAGGTGCTCAAGAACCATGGAGATGTGACACTGAGGGACATCATGGCTCAGTGGGCAATAGTGGTGGTAGGTGGATGGCTGAATTGATCATCTTAGAGCTCTTTCCAAACCTTAATGATCCCATGATTCTGTTCTCAGCTCTGTCTGAAGCCTGGCACATGGCTGTGGTCATTCTGATGACCCAAACATTCTCCCTGCCCTAAAACTGGCCATGGCAGCGCTGGCATGGCTGGGACCTGTCCCTTGGAGATAAGCCAGGGCCTGGGGAGAGCAGATAGGTTCAGCTAATTGAGGTTAACGTGTAATTATGCTATGGAACAGTTTCTTTGTGCTACCCAAGGAAAGAGCAAGTTTTAGTGGAGGAATACGTATAGACTTAAATATAAGCAGCTTGTAATAACATTTGGGGCAAAAAGTGATTTCATTACAGAAATGCACAGCCATGAAGGAGATCCTGTAACCTAACAATATGGTAGGAGCTATAAAGCTTTGTCATAGCATTAGCTGACACTGAAAGAGCAGTTTTCTAATAAAAATCATCTGTTTATTGTCTTTCTGAAGGAAAATATAACTCAGATCCTGACTTTTGAAAGCTACAGCCCAGTAAAACCAGAGAGCCAGGGGGGTGCTTACTGCTGAGCGAGGGAACAGAGTGTGTGTGTTGGGAGGGAGGAAGCCCTCCTCTCCCCACAGAGGGTCACGGTACCTCTCTGAGCATGCACAGAACCCACGGTGGTATTTTTTCTTCCATTTGGTGACACTGGGGACAGTCAACGAAGCACTGAATTTAGAACTGTGAATTGTCCATCATTCTAAAGCTCCGCAGACCTTCATTGTGAGCTCACTTGCGATTAAAACTGCAGAGCTGCTGGGTTCTGAGCCTGGCAGGGCACGTGGTGCTTGTCCCCTCCGCTGGCCAGGCTCAGAGGGAGCCCCAGCAGCAGCTCCAGCTCAGCTCCAGCCCAGGCTCAGCCCTGCTGCAGCCCCACAGATCCCTCCCTACCCCACACTTCACCTTTCACAGCCCCTTCCTTCCTGCTCCCCCCATGCTAGCCAGCGATAACGCTGTAGGAAACAGCCTGCCCGCCTGGGCTCATCATTTTAGCACAGTCCGCCCTCAGTGCCTCTGTTCTACTCGAGCACATCCAGCTCTGCCTGACCTATTTCCAGGCACGACTGCAACCATTAACATACAGAAAAGGCATTTTTTTCCACACTCGCATCATTAAAGAACGGTCACATCTGTTTCAGCCAGGTGCTCAAAAGTCTGCTTCGCAAGTGGAATTGAACAGGAAGAAGCTTCCTTAGGAGAAGACACAAAAATTCAATTACACCCAAGAAAGCTATTATTACAGGAAGACAAATCTAATCTAGCGTGTATCAGCCATGACAGATTCAGTCATTAATATTACATGGCTTACCACCGGCTTTCTAAGTTTATTCTTTTCTAGCACATGCATTTTTTTATGGATAGTAATAAAAAGACGCACACAGGAGCAAAATATGGATGTCTGATGTCCAAAATGTCACTGCCATCTAGTCACTGTATTCAGGAAAGGAGGTAGTGTTTAACCTCTACGAGATGAACACTGGGTGAACAGTTGGTAAGAAGGAGAAGACACGGTGCTGCTTTTCTTTGACACAAAGAAGTGATGCTTTGCCACACTGGGCATCATCTGTGCTTATAACACGATCTCTAGTGCATACCTCATCTCTGGGAACCCGCTGAGGCCACCGTGTACTTTGTCCCTCGGAGCCTTTGGGGACAACACGGGCCAGGCTTGATGAAACACTGAGGCTGATAAAACGAGAAACGAAACCTGCTCAAGGTCACCCAAAGAACACAGAAACTGAGTGCTCCCGGGTCTCGCTGCTTGCCCAAGCCCTCTCAGACCTCACCGTGTTGGGAACTAATCAGTGAGCAAGGTAGCACTGTCAGTCCTGACAAGAAGGAGCTCTTTCAGCAGCCCTGCACTGCTTCCTCTCCTAGGGCAGTGCCTAAGGGTGTGGGGTGGAACTGCAGCACTGGCAGCACCAGTGCTGGCCACTGATCCTCGCTTCTTCCCTCGGCTCGTGCTGCGGCTCTGGGCTCTCCTGGGATTTTCCATGGCTTTTTCTATTTTAGGAACAAACAGACAAGTTTTCTCCTTCTTCTCACAAGTTCACTTAAGGAAAAGCACAAACACAGGTGTTACTGCACAGAACCATTTTGGCAATTGAGTGTTTGAGGCAGAGCTGTGCCACAAATGCTCATGGCCTGGGAACAGCACTTGCACCACTGGGACAGCCAAATTCACATCTCTCCTGGGATGTCCATCACCTCCTTCCACTAACATGTGCACAACTTGACTAGTTAAATACAGACAGACATCTAGATATGCCTCTATCTACATATATACACGCACAGAAGGCAGGGAATGTTGGGAACGCTGCTCCACTCTTGAGCTGTTTATTCAGAGAAAAGCACGCATTTCTTCTGAAGAGGCTCAGGAAGGGCTCTATGTTTCATATTCCATAGAAAGCAACCAATGGATCAGCTCAGAGAAGAAACGAAGGACACGTCTGACACTTGCTGGTTTGAGAGCAGTGCGAGCACTCAGCCCATCCACTGCTCCACACAGCACAGCTCACCCCGAGCATCCCGCTGCACACCGCCGAGCATCACGTGCAGGTTGCTCCAATGGACAGGGAAAGAATGCCACGTGGACTGGGGGAAGGAAGGTGAGCACAGGCACTGCAGCAGGAGGACCCCTGTTCCTTTAACGCAGTTCTTCAGGATTTTTAGATGTTTCCACTGTGACTTCGTTATGTGCTGGTTGAACCAAGTTAACACACCCTCATCCAGACCTGAGACACTGAAGTTCCTGACACCCCAATCCCTTCCTGAAACTGCCCCAGACCTCCTGCAAGCACATAGTTTTCTCTCCATGAGGAGCTCCTGGGTGGCCATAGAACACTCTGGCATCTCACCAGTGCTGTTACAGCTGCACCTGATTTTCCTTCGATTAGTACACGGTTACCACCTTTTGCTAATTCAGTGTACTTAACTAGCAAACAAAGAAAATAACTGTGTTGCTAATATGCTGATGTGTGAGGCACAAGGAGACAGTAATTCTTTCAAAGTCACTGCAGTCAGGAATCCTGGATTCTCAAAGTCTCAGAGCAGAGTTGAGAAAGCAAAGCCCCCTGAATGACATCAGTCTGCAGCCTGCAGGAGGGTCAAGAAGACAAAAGGCACCTGACCAGGCAGGAGAACACACGTACCATGAAAAAAAGGAAAAAAAAAAAATCACTGTGTTATCAATTATATTAATTACAAGTACCAGAATAAAACTGGAAAAAAAGATAATAAAAAGATAAAAGACTGCGGAACTGAGACAACTATTTTGCTTTAGCAAACAAAAATTCTGAGTTAAGATGGAAATCATATCATGCCCTATTGTGCCACCATTCCCACTACATAGGAACATTCAGCACCCCAAGACTTGAATTTCAGTCACTGGATCTGAGTCCAGATCTGTGATTTTACTGCTATTTTCTTGGGATTTATCCGGTCAAAACAGGCCCTTAGTGTTGGTTTAATTAAGATTTTATGGCATTTAGCATCTTTAACTGAAAAAAAAGAACATTCTACCTGAGAACTGGGGGGGAAAACCCCTGCCTGCATGGGCAGCAGCACCCAGTGAGCTCGCGGCCCCGCCAGGCCAACACGGGTTTGGGTCCAACCAAAGGGAGCCAGATTGCATTCTTCCACTCACAATTCAAAATGCTAGTTTCTGTACCACACATGCACCTCCCCAGCTGAGTTCTGAAGCACTAAGAGTGAACACTTCACCCCTGCTTTAACATTCTGAAGTAAGAGTCATTAAAACCCTACTCTGTGTCCTCAAGACAACATAGGAAGAAGGATGAAATGAGGGACGGGCTCCTTTTCTGGCAGAGCAGGGAAGCTGGCCCGGCCTCGCAGGAGCCCGCGGGTCCTTTCAGGACACGGGAAGGCAGATCCCCATGGCAGCAGCATGTTTTGGGGATGCACCACTGTGCAGCAGGCTGCGCCCGGAGCTACGGCCCCAACAGCGAAGGCAAGGAGCCATCCTGGCCTCAGAAGGCTTTCAGCAAGAACACGAGTGCATTTGTGTTTGCTGTAATTTCCAGTAATGACAAACTGATGTCCCAGGAGACACCAAGGACCTCGACAGCAGAAGTTATTCACAAAGCCTAAATTACATTCTCTTGTTGCTGGGCTAAAACATCTAAAAACCTACATGGCCAACAAAAGCAAACTGCTGCGAGGGAGGGCCAAGGGCTGCTGAAGGCTGGCCCAGCCAGTGGGAAGAGCCCAAATCACCTCCCATTATTGCACATCTGCCCAGAAAGAAGAGGTGATGGGGCTGGGGCAGGAGGCTGTGAGGGTAAAGGAGCTCCCAGTGAAGTGCCCCAGGGACAGCAGTGACACAACACCAGTGCCAGCAGCTGGGGCAGGAGGGAAACGATAAGCTCAGCTCACAGACTTGAACAAGAAAACGTAAAGGATAGCAAAGAATGGAAGAGGACTGTACTCTAAATAATTCAGAAATATTCATATTTCAATGTGAGCAGCCACCAAGGAGTGGGCAGCCTACGAAGGAACATGTGTCTTGTAAGGGTGAAGCAGCCACGAAACCCATGCTTACTGCTAAATGCTGCAAGGGAAGAGGAGACCATTTAGAAACTGCTGTAAAATAAATCTGTTATTTCTATTTATAACTCACTATCATGAATTGTCACCAAAAAAGCCATTTTGTTGGCTGGTATTTTTGAGAAGGCATCTAGAGCGATGACAGAGATTTGTAATTAAGTTTAACAACACTGAATAGTTTACAGTCACTTAATTTACAGCTAATACTCACTCATGGCAGAGGTGATGAAATCCTGCTGAGAACACAGCCAGGTCCATCTCGGGCAGCTCAGGCTTCAGAGAAGTCCAGAGCAGAACAGTGACAGCTGAAATGCGTGCTAGGAAAGTAGGGTAGCATACAGTAACAGAAATATTTTTAGCTCCTCACACACACAGCTGAATTACACACTGCTGAATTTTAAATTAATTGTAACCACACATGAAAAAGACCCGGGGCTTGCTGCAGAGAGCTCTGCGAGAACATCTGCTGGGTGCAGAGGCAGTCAAAAGACAAATGGAGCGCTCGGATGCGTGACTGCAATGACAGAAAGCCATGCCAGAGCACTAACTCACAGCAGAAATGAAGGATACAGTATCACCCAAGTACAGCATTCCAGGTCAGCTACAGGAAAAAGGCTGCAGAAATAGTGCAGAAAAGGACTGAAAGTTTCAGAGGCAGGGGTGGCCTCAACGTGAAGGTGTGCTGAAAATAGAGCCAGCCTACACACAGGGTGAGTGTAAGGGGTAATGATGCGTTAAACAAAATGGGAAAAGCCACGAAGCAAAGCTGTCCTCTCCCCTCCCCTCTGCGAGGAGCTGGAGCAAAGGAAGGTAACCAACAGGTAACAAGCTGCAGCTTCAGAACACCACAGCAGGTGGGATAGGTGGCCATAGAAGTGTGGTTTTATACTGAATATAGAAACAAAACCTCCTCAGGTAACGAGCCCAGAATATTTCATACCAAATGCAAGGCTGAGCTGGACTAAAATCCCTGGTCCCCACCAGCAAACACTTCCACGTGAGCCACATTTTTCTGCAACCCTTGCCTTGGCAGCAGCAGAACCCAGAGCAGCCTTAGTGCGTAATTTCAGTATCATAGAATAATCTTGGATCTCACACCATTAAGCTCTTCTATCAGAAGCCAAGATGGTGTTTGTGCTGAATAAAGCATCCACAGCTCATTCATTGATATGATCTCAGTGCCCTACTTGTTACCTTTTTAACCAGGCGAAAAAAAGCCTAAATGGAAATTAAATAATACATGAGGTTTTTATCTAAAGCTTAACTGCTATAGCAAAGCTTTCATCACCAGGATCTTCTTTGCCAAGAGTATTTTGCCCTGCAGGCACTGTTGTTGGACTTAAATCAGAAGAAGTCATTCATTGCTGTCAGTTTGTTCCAGTTCTGCTTTCTGTTAAGATACACCGAAGCCCTTTTCCTACCACGAGTGCTGGTTGAAAACTGGGATTTCACACTTCACTCTGCTCTCTGCTCGTGTAACCTAATGACCACACCGACCTGCTGGGTCTGGGTAACTGCCTAATTTCCTTGAAGAAAAGCCTTTGAGATGCATGGATGCTGTAAGATAACCACACAAACACACTCTTCACAATATTAAGATACTTCAGAAATGATCCAACCTTTTCGAATCAGGTAGATTTTTGCCTCTATCCTCTATCCTGTGATTATAGGGTCTCTTCCACTTAATATTTTATCATCAATAATTCAGATTTTGGGGAAGAAAGTGTGTGTTGGGGAGAAAGAGCTGGGAAAAGAAGGTTTTGTGGGTTTTTTTTTGTGTTTTGTTTTTTTTTTAAGATACATTTCTTAAGCAAGTTTTCAATACATGAAAACAACCTTTTACTGATAAAGATCATCGTGTAACTTTACTACAGCAGCAGAAGCATCAAAAATGCCCATGGGATAAAGGCTGTGTGCTGCCTGACAGCAGGCTGAACTGTGCTGCAGGAGAGAAAAAGGGAGAAGTTTTGCCTGACTGGGAGCATCTTCATGACAACTTTACTAAACTTCTTCAGATAACACCACAGAAACACACTTTTTATTTTTTTTAAAAAAACCTCAATTTAACAAGGCCATTCTTTTATTATTTGTACTAGAATTGCTTTTAAGCAATGAAAAGGAAAGCTCTAATGAAGGACTCTTACACAGGTGCCTGTCAGTTCAACTTGCCAAATACAGGAAGTCTGGAGGAAGTACAAAGGACACAGTATTAGTGAGAGAACAGAGGCAAGTGCTGTGTGCCCTTTCCCTCCCCATTCCCCAAAGCAAAACTGCCAGCCTAGAAGAGCCTCCCTTCTTCTGCCATGTTCTGTTTGAGAGCCTGAAACATTAATTAAGCCCAGCAGTCTTGAGAGATGTTAGCACAGCTATAAAAAGGGCTCTGGGTGGAGCGGCTGCCGAGGGAAGTGGCATCTGATCAAGTTTTGAAGAGCGACGCTGCCTGCTTTATGAATAAATCAAGGAATTAGCAGGTTTTGGAAGCCTAGCACTGCTGTAGCTCCTGGTGCCTTGTGTATGTATGAACACCCCATTTTGTGGAGTCAGGATCTAAAGCATACCGAATTTAAGCAAAACTACAAAAATCCAATCCCACAACCTATCCAGAAGATTACCCTTCTCCAGGTAATTTTTTAAATATCTATCTGGGAAGAAACTAAAAGCTGATTGAAAGGCTGAGAGATGGTTTTATAGCTTCTCATCACTCAGTCACTGCAGTGCACGATGTTTTTACTGGGTGACAGCTTCTCAACAGCAGCTTAGCTTGGAAGACCCATTGTTTTGCACTGGGTAATCTGAAGCACATCTTTCTGAGTAACTCCATGAATGAAAGGAGCTTTCCCACAGACTGGGGCACATTGCTACTAACTAAAAGGATGGAAAATTCCAACACGAACCAAGCAATTCCTGATTCAGTATTTTACTGTATGTCAGCCCCAGACCCTACAGGAGCTCAGTGGGCTCCACAAGGTCCCCAGAGCTGGAGCACGCGGTTACTGCTGCTGTAAGAAGGGGACATTCAAGGCAGGAAAAGTGGGGAAGAAAAAATCCCTCCTGGGTCTCCTGACCCATCTCTATATAGTATGAATGTGTGCCTGAATCTACCACAAGAACAGAGGCCTGATAAGGATTAGCAAAGAGCCCATGAATTTTACAGGCAGCTCTTCCAGCTTGAAAGCAGCTGCCTCCATGGGCAGAACCCCTTTGGGGGGCTGCACTGACCTGTTCCGATGGGCTGCTTTGTATCACACAGCCACACAGCTTTGTGATTGCTCATTGTGGTCACAGTACTGAGGTATCAACACTTCTGGAGCTGTAACTACAGGAGAAGGAGCAGCAGCTATTTGTGCACCCTCAGAGCGGGTGGACAAACAAAGCTGGGAGGGACACCTCCAGCCCAGCCAAACTCCAGCATCCCGAGCCTGGAAAAAAATCCCACTGACAAAACCACAGAAACCCCGTGAACACGAACACAGAAGCTTCCAACCATCCGCACACAGACCCTGCTGAACAAACCCAACCACCGCTTTCCCTGCTCAGAAACTGCTGCAGAGAACCAGGAACTTACCAAGTATCCAGCTCTGTGCTCAGGCTCTGCAGAACAGGGCTGCAGGCAGCAGAGGAACCTCTCCTCCTACCCCTGCAAAGCTCACCACAAAGCTTGGTGCCAGGCTTCCCTTCTCCTCCCTGCTCTCCTTGTGCACCCAGGGATGTGCCCAGCTCCACAAAGCCAGCTCTGCTGTGCCCTCGGTGCTGCCGGCAGCTGCCTGCCCCTCTGCAGCACCACGAGATTTCTGCAAGCGGGCCAAGTCGCTGGTGCGTGCCATTGGTTGTAAAAGCACTCACACTTTTCCCATGAAACCTCAAGTAACGGCGTAATGCCATCCTTCCTCAGCTATTTTGCTACATGCCCGAGGAGATAAGGCACACGCTGTTCAGTGGGTGTTTCTAAACAAAAGAGCTGATCTCCACACAGCACAGCAGCCACTATTATTAGTTACTGACACATGGACAGGAAACCTCCCTAAGCTTACCAGCCCACTTTGAAGCATTTGGGATACAACCTGCCATGGACAACCACAGGCATATATCCAGACGGCCACATGCCCTGGGGGTCCCAATAGAAAGCGCAGAGCCCAGCAGCCCCATGGTCAGCCTGGAGCTTCCCTGGGCTTTGGGCTCTCCTCCTGTTGAGCCAACCAACTGAATGGTGGCACGGGGAGAGCTTACAGCTCTCACAGGTTGGAAAGCAAGTCTGGATCTGCCAGCAGCCCAGGGACGTTCTGGGGTTTTCTGGAGCCTCCAGTGAGATCTCTGCCTGCCTGGGAATCCCAGACCTCCAGGCTGAAAGGAGCAGGTGCCTCTGGAGCAGCACACTGGGTTTATCAGGGCAGTGCAGGAACCAAGGGCCAGTTTTCACACCCTGCAAGCCACAGCCCAGTATCTCACAAGCCCAGCTGGCAGGACAGCCACTCCCCTCACCATCCCTTCCAACTGCCCAGCCTCTCCTCCTCCCTCCTCAGCTGGAGCTGTCACCCCACCCACCCCACCTCGCAGAGGGACATCCCAGCTGGGCACAGCCCCCTGACATCCCAGCACCACCCTCGTTGTGGTGCCACTGAAGGAAAGCCACCACCACAGCCTTCCTTCAGCCCCTCACAGGCACCCAGCAGCGAGCCTGCAGGCAATGGCACCGCTCCTGGGGACTCTTCCCATAGCCAAGATGTGGCTTCCTAGAAGCTCCATGGCAGCACAGACCCATTGCCAGTGACATGATCTGCTCCCAGTAAGGGATTTGGGCTCCAATTGCTTGTGAGTGGCATTCTGTAACCCTGGAGCTCCAGAGATTCAAAAATAAAAACAAAGAGCATTATGAGGAAGGTTTCTCAGATCTGTTGAGTAACTGAAACTAGAGTAACCATAGTGGTGTGCAGTCCTTAAGATCATCCCCAAGATATTTCTGATCCCCAACACTCAGTTACATTTAGAGACTCCAGGAAGCACACTGAGAGCACTCTGAGCAGGTAGCATCTACTGCTGGGAGATGAGTCATGGTGAGAAATTCCCCTCCATCTTCTAGGAACCAGTTGGGCAGCCAATGACGGCGGCAACGATGCGAGCATGTGAACACCCACACGAACCAGCAGAAATATCTTCTATTAATAAACACACGTTGTATTAGACGTACTGGCTGTAGATTTCAAGTAAGGAAGATTACAATTAGAAAAATTATTTTGGGAAGATATTGCTCAGATTAATTTGAATGCAGCATAAATTTTGTCAAGATACATCAAGGACAGAACAGGATGAAATAAAGAAATTAATTTAAACTCGAGGACATCTTGAGGTAGGAAAGTGAATGTCCAGCAGAACTTGGACACCTCATAGCACTTGTCCGTATCTTCGAGTGCTGTTTCATTAACCGTGTCATCTCCTACCAAACCTGTCTCTCTCCAAACTTCAATCTCAGCTTGCCAACCCCAGCTTCAGCCATACTTAGAGCTATGAGAGATCCAGCTCCCTTTCACCTTCCAATTTCTCTCCACTTCATGGTACTGCCCCAGAAACACCTCATTTTCTACAACTGCAAGGGAGAAAACAGTTCGACAGCTGCAAGGAAACAGGAAGATGCCAGATTTCCATGAAGATTATGTCATACACTCGTGGAGCACTAGTTGTCTATTTCAAGCTAAGATCCATTTTTGGCTTTGTCTTTAGTCGATAACAAGAGCTCCAACGTTTATGTGCAAGCAGCAAACCAATAATGCTCCCAGATAAGCCCGTGGGCTCCTAGAATTACTGAGCAGCAGCAGACTCTCCGTCACAGAGCACGAGACGGCCTTCTTGAGTTACCAGGCCTGATAAAAATCCAGTAGGACACGAGAAATTCCATCTCACTTTCGAATACCTGAAAGTTGCATCCTCACCTCTCAATGGAGTGAACTTGAAAATCCATCACCAACAAGAAAAAACATTCACAGCCCAACCCACGAGGCTGAGCTACGTGGAAGGACAGTGGCTTACAGAACATCCCTGAAAAAGATTCACTATTTTTCCAGCATGCAAGTGACTGCAAAATGCATTACAAGCCTCAGGCTTTGAGTATTAAAAAACATTTGCTAACACAGTAACAGTCCATAAGAGGAAGTATGAGTTTCCCTAGAATTCTTCCCAACTTGTACAGGCTCCCTGTACAACCTGGTATTAGTACAAGTGTTTAATTAGCACGGGAATGAGAAGTATAAGAGCAAGTTCAAAAAAAGTAACTGGAAACTTTTGCTCCATTACAAAAGTTGCTTATTCTGAAGTCAGTGCCACAAGCAGGAGTTCTGCCCTCAGCTTTGTTACTGGCACTACACCTGTGCTGGGCACCAGTTCGCACAGAACCCCCTCACCAGTATCACGGGCAGCCTAATGTGATTTTTCAGGTGCTGTATTTTCCTTAACAGCTCTCTGATCAGGGGATTTTCAGGTCTCACCTGATGTAAAGCAGCTGGAGTTCCCTGCAAACATTCATGGTAAATGTGGGGTTGTACAACTGGCAGCAACAAAGGCACAGGTGTGCACTGCAGCAAACTACAGCAGTTTTAGTTCTGAAGGAGATATAATTTTATCAGATTTTCTTCTCTTTCCAGAAGAAATGTGGCCTCCAATTGCAAAGCAACATTGATCCAACCCTGAAGCAGTATCAAAAAATGACAACACAACCCCACCAATAAACCCAGTACCTTGTTCCTAGCTGCAATCAGTACCACACAGCTGAGATAAAGATGCAAAATCTGAATACTGTAACCAACACTTCTATCTATGTAAATCCATTCAAATCAGAGGTCTTTCCTGCTTTCCAAAAAACCCAAACCCAGATTCCCTGAAGCAACAGGAGAGTGCAGCAGGTGGGGAGGGGGCAGCAGCCCAGGCATACAAGGGCAGGCCTGCCCCGGCATATGTTAAGTCATGCTACAGGAAACACTATTGAAAAAACAACAACAAAAAAAAACACCCAGATTTATCAAACATTTCTGGGAGTCTGAAGAAAAGCTAGCAGGAAGCTCTTAGAGGAAAGATGCTCAGCAAGAAGGCAATCACATTTGTCTGTGTTTCACCTTTCTGGTAAAGTGACATTTGCATACTAGAATTGTACTAACATAAGATGTGTCTATGATCTAAGCACAATTATGTACGCAATATTATGTCTGCCTACATCACTGCCTTATTTTCCTCTCTAGAAGGAATAACACTGCAGCCCTGTAAGTAGCTTAACTGTTCTATGGAGAGCAGCACACCACTCCTCTTCCCCTCACTCAGTCACCCAGAACCAACAAGGTTTAGGATTCAGCAGCATCTCCAAGCAGTAAGAGCATGTGATGTCAGCCATGGCCACAAGTTCAATGTGCAGAACATCTGCAGGGTATGTGCAATGCCCTGGTTGCCCCAGTTTTCAGCTGACAGTGCTGATGAAGCACAGAATCCCTGAGGTGCCCTTACAGGATGCACGAAGGGCTCAGCATTAAACAGCTTTCCACAGAGCACTCATAATAAGTCCATGCTGCATTGCACTAGTGGGCATTAGAACCCATTACTGTGGATGAAGGGAGGATGCAAAGATGTTACCTGGTGCTGCTGTTGGATCAGTAAGTAGATTTAAGCTGGCCTTTGCAGAGGGTATGATTCAGCTATCCTACTACACACGTGCAGAGTACATACAGCATCAAAGTGCTTCTTAAAAAAACAAATTGAAGTAATTTGCAAAGTCCTTCACTTTAAAGGCCACCACCTCTGAGTGCTGGGCACCATCCACACCTCTGGTCAACAGCTGAAAACAAGCTCTGACATTTTAAAGCAGCGCTTTTAAAATCATTTCATGTCCATTATTGCTCTCCAAGCACTTCTCAGGAAGACCAGCCCACTTCCACGGCATGCTAAGAGTAACAAAGCAGGCAATTATTCCACAGCTTGCCGTGTGGATATCCTCTAAGCAACTACCATATGGTAAATATGAGCAGTGAAGTTTATGTCAGTAGAGTGTGAAATAGTTTCCAGAGCTGTAACTCAGGTGTCAGGATCAAGATTAAAAACTGATGTGTGAGCCGAGCATAGGATGCCCCATCACTCCATGAGAACAGAACTATTAGGGTATTTTATCATCACTAAAGATGGGCAAACACCCTAGAAGCTCTATGGGAAGTACAAGCAGTAAGGTTGTTCCATGTCTGAATGACATTTAACCATTTATTTCATTTCTATCGCTGCACCAATCCTGCAGCCTTATCCATCATGCATTCAATCCAAGAACCAAGGGCAAAAGGACCCAAGTGCACACCCAGGCCAGCACCCAAACACCCTCTGCGAGAGCATCCCAGTGCCTGCTATCAGCCCCAGCCAGAAGAGACCGGCCTGGCTGAGAGAGAGATAAACTAACAGCCAAAACAAACACAAAACGCCCTGTAAATCTCAAAGAGTGACCCAAGTGAGCTGCTAAACAAACCTGACAGATGGTAAAGGCTACAGAAAGCAGTGTCCTTCAGAGGGCTGTGCTATGTTCCAGAACAAGCACAGAGCGCACACACTTGAAGGACAAGGAACGAGGCGACCAGCACAAGAAGTGAACTGCATCACACTCAGCCCAAGCACATTTTCAACTGTTAATCAAAATATAATGTAATTAAAATGAATTGCAAGCCAGCAATGTTCCAATGCTCAGAAGCTATTCAAACATATTCCACGGCAAAATGTTATTTGTTTTCTGGCATGCAGTTGTCCTTGGAAATTTTGGGGGTGTGGGATGTGGGTTTAAGTCAGTCCCAACACAGCCAGCAGAGCTTCTCAAGTACCTGCTGTGGTTACACACACCAGCAGACAAATCTGACATCCTTACACGTGGGTGGAAGATACCCATTTGAACCACCAGAGGTTTTTTGATTCAATTCAGCAAATGCATCATTGAGCAGCTAATTTAGGAACGAGGATAAAATATTAAACTGCTTTTGAAAACAGTGGAACATGCCCTGATTACTGTAGAAAGGTTCTGGAAAAGCTACAAGGAATTCAGCTGCCATTATACATATTTCTGCTTTTACTTGCCCAGAAATGTCATTTAGCTCCTGTACTTCCCTCAGAGTTAGCTCATGCAGCCAAAAACTGACAGCATTTACCATCAAGTCTTACTATCAGACATCACAGATCTTGATGCTGCTTGTTAAGCAAAAAACAAAAACAAAAAAAAAAAAACAGCAGATCCTTCAAGATTGACATGAAAGGAGATGCTTCAGTAATCGAGGGGGAAAGCTCATACCCAGCATACACCAGTTGCGCTGCCAGAGGAAACCATGCTCTGGGTAGAAGCCTTCAGACTTCCACAGCCAATCTGAGTCAGCATGAGACAGCTTAAAGCTGTATAAAAATCATTTCAAAACACATATGGTTGAGAGTAAACGAGGACAGAAACTCGATGGTGCCCCAATACGGCAGCATTTCCCCATCACGTCAGCACCACACCGTGTATGAAAGGTTCCCAGGACCCACTCTCTACATCTGCTCTTCTGCTTCCAAACCTATCACAGGATACTCTCCTCTTCATGCAGAAAGCTTTGCATCTATTCCACCAGCACTGTTTTGGAGCTGTTGTGACAGCAGCAGATAGGGACAGTGCCAGTGCTGCTTATGAGCCCTTGTCAAGTGCATGGATGGTTTCACAACTGCTGCTTGCATGGCACACCTACGTGGTAGGCTTCCATCTACAAAAAGCTTCCTTAGTTTTCTTCAAGAAAGTCTGGAACAAGCACTGTTAATGCTGCAGTGAATGGCTGTGCAGGACTTGGGGTGCTGAGTTTTGGTAGGCGTTGATGGCATACAATATGGGGAGAAGAGGAAAGGAGCCAGGAAAACGTTGCTGAATGCATTAAGAAAACTTGTTATTTTTAACAGCCCATTTTAAGACCAGCAACCCTGAAAATGGCTAGAACATTTTCTTCCCTCAGTGCTCTCATAGTGCATTAAGAGTTTTCAGAGAGTGGGTATTTTAGGCCAGTAGAGCAAAACAGGCTGATCCCAGATAGGAAAGCTCACCTACTGCGACAGGATCAGCATAGGAGGGGTGAGATTATTCATCCATTATGCTGAAGAGCTTAAAATGGAAACATCCTATACGTCCCTTTTCAGGCCAGCATGAACACCCCAAAAAAAACCAACAAAAGAATCACTATCACAATGAGTGACTGGAAAACACACTGCTGGAAACTGATGGTATCTTCCACCTCTCCTTCCTACCCATAAAAAGTCCTGATAACCATGTTGTTGCATGTTTTCGCAAGGAGGGAACAAAATCAGATCCACTATTTTTACTTTTTTCCTTCAGTGAAGCTTCTGTGTTTTTCCAGCTCCAGAGGCTGATCGGTAAGGTCCCACCTTTCCCTGCAGTCCCTGCTGTGCTGGTGTCCTCAGCTAGGGATGCACATCTGCAAAAACCAACAGCAGACAGAAACACTTGCACAATGCATCATGTCCAGTCCTGCAGCCCTTGAGGTTTATAAAGCTTTAAAATTGTTACGAATTAAAAAAAATTAAAAATAATAAAAAAACCCACTTTCAAATAGTCTGACAGCTTAATTTACCAAACATTCTGATTTAAGGAAAAAAAAGAAGAAGAAGAAGAAGAAGATTAAAAGATTCACATTCAGAGCTAGTCAGAAACTAAAAATAACCAGCCAGTTGCAATTCCCACCTTATGTGGCTAGGCAGAAGTGCTTCGTTCCCCCCCCTCCCCATGCATACACATGCTCACTTCCTTCTTCATTGCAACATCAGAAGCTGAACTTCATGCTAGCAAGCCACAAAGTCCTGCCCAGAATTTAAAGTCACGCCCCAGCAATTACACAAAGCAAGCTCTTCATACAAAAAAATCAATTTACTCAACTCTAGTTTTGCTTTTAATCCCAAAATACTTTGACTGGCCACAAAATAGAAAAGCAATTTTCATTTCTGAGGCTTGCTCCTTCTCCTCAGATGTCTCATTGAAAAAGAAAATAATGAAACACAAAGTAACCAATCTCACCCTAGAACACCAGCATGTTCATTCAGCTTGCTGCTCCACCAACACACAGAGCAAACTCCCTTCAACATGCAACCCTTTCTGTAGAACAGAATGTTTTAGGTATATTTGGTCTTTGCATTTTTTATACAAAACATAAAAAGGGAAGATAAGCAATCATGGGTGTGGGAGTGAAAAAACAAAGTAAACCTAGGATAATGCAAAAGAAAAATCTGTGCAGGAGGCATGCCACTCTGGAAAGGTGGCCCCAGACATCACAGTAATGGTACAAAAAAAGTGAAGGCCCTCCAAAACCTTAGCCAGCTTCCAGCACAAAGGCAGTGTGCTCCTCTCTGCCCTGCCTGCTCTAACAAAGAGGCTGCATGCACGTATTTATGAACAGAAAAACCTCTCTACCCTGCATGGCTTGCCCCTGGAGATGAGGAGACAGAAGTGGCATACAACAGTCGTTTGTGCCCTGGCACTGAAAAGCACAACTCAAACCCCACTCAGCCCAGGAGACGGCTCCTTGCGATGGAGCTCCATGGTCCTCCCAGAGGGAACCCCACCCGCCAGGCACCCAGCTGCAACCCAAACCTCCCTGCTGCAGGTACGTGCCACTCCCTGGCCTCCAACTGACCACCAAGGGCAAAAGCCTGGGTTTAAATACCCACTTTATTTAAAAAACAAACAAACAAACAACCAGCCTGAGCTTTGCAACAGCTTCCTTAAAGCAGCCCTCCACCAGGGGAGGTAGGCTCTGCCCCACAACCCCCTTTCACTCCTAGTACCAGCAAGGCTTGTGGTTGTGCGGCCTTCAGTCAGCATTAGGAAGTTCCCTCTGCCCTGCAGCCAAGATGAGAGCAGCAACTTCTCGTCCACAATCCTGCCAGCTCCTACCCAGCTTCCGAGCTGCAGGAACACACAAGTGGAGGATACAGACAGAGCTTCATCCAGATGCTTGGCTTTCAGCTGAGCTGCACAGGAGCCCTTCACTTACAGACTGTGACAAATGAAGCTGTCCTTTGTGTTCAAGGCAAGTGGGAAGGCAGAGATCAGAAACGCGAAAGTTCTTCGACTTCCTCTCTCCGCACCCTTGAGACTCACCCACAACTGCACCATGGATGGGGAGGCCCTGCCACCAGCAGCCAGGCGTCCTTTCACCAAGATGTTTTTCCTCTCCACACATCCGCCACGAACTCCCTGGCTGGCTCTGAGAGCCAGGTGTGCTTCACCACGCTCGGGAGGGTGCCTGCCCTGCTGCACTGCTTACGGCAGAAACCAGCAAACAAGCTGTCCTTTTTTGGATAAATAAAACAAACACTCCGTCTGAGGAAAATTAACGTTTGGTGCTTCCTTTTCTAATTTTAGGCCACTGGTTATATACCCCAAGCAATTCTCACCCTTTAGGAACACATAGGACTGAGTATTTAGGAATAATTTTTCACCTGTGTCCCATCACACAGGGCCAGGCCCTGATGTTTTAAAAAGCCATCACATACCTAAAGCATGAAATAAAGCTGTGTTTGGCAAGATCTGTTGCTTATCACCATCCAGTCCATATTGCCAGTGCTTACTGACAAGCATTCTGCTGAGGTTTTCCCCTACTTTTTATGGCAGCGATGTTTTTCAGTGGAAGCTATAAAACAATGAACTAACACACGACAAAGTAGGGCAGCCTTCCAAAAAAGCCCTTCCTTGTTTATAGTACAAAGCTGAACGCAAAATCCTTTCTAAAAAACGCAGGTGTGAATATTACATCTGAAACTCCAAACTTGGGTCTCCTTACAGAAAAAACTGAGAAAAGGAGGCAGAGCGGGGGTGAGAGGAAGGTGACTTCTGACCCAAGCCTTCCAGCACGGATGCTGCCAGGCAGGGCTAACACGCAAGAAATGGAAAGCGAAACCGCCCAACACACTCTGCAAGTCAAACTGAGCACTGGTATGGGGCCTCTTCTGTTTGGTTGCTTTTAATGAGATCACTCCCGGTGTCACCGAGCAGCATGGCAGCCTCCCAGCCCCATCCTCTCTCCATGACTCAACTTCCCTACCCCAGAACCAGGGCTTTTGCTGCACAGTGTGATTATTCTGCAGCTGGATCAGCTCCCTGACCTGCACCATGCTGCCAGCACCAAGCCTGTGCCCACACAGCTACAGCAGCAGTCGGTTTTTCACCAGCACCTGCCCCAGCTTGAATTCACGCCAACTTACAGTCCCATGAGTTTCACTTCAGTTCCATGCTCCCAAAATGCAGAACCCTTGCTCCAGATGCATGGCTTGCAATGGGAATCTGGCCTTCTGTTTTCATCAATACATTTCACATCTGTCAAGCTGCAGGAAACAGTTTTCATATATAATGATGAAAAGACAAAAACCTCAAAGGCAAATAAAATTAAGGCTGGATTTAGGCCTCAATTTTCAGGGTTGTATCTCGAGTTCAAGCACAAGAGCATGGTGCTATTGGATTTTAAGAAAGTTATTAAAGTTTAATAGCATACAATTGCTAAGGGCTGATGAGATGATTTAGTTCTGGGGAGAGAAAAAAAAAAATCTATTCTAGGAAAGACCAGGTATCTTTTCTCCTTTTCTTCTTGCACAGTTGCTTGTTACAATACTTACAGAAGGGATAAAATTCTGGCAGACACTTTATAAACACGCTATCACATAAATTAAAAACCACAACAGGAACATCCACGCAAAAGTGGCATAGGTTGTCAAAAGACAATGTGAGCTTGAAGGTTGCCAAACCTTAAGAGGTTTTTACATTTGCTTTACACTTTTTAATATCAGGTACCAACATTTCTGTTGACCAAAAGGAATTTCCCTCCTTTGTTCCATTTGCAAAGTGAAAACACAGCAGATTAAGAGTTCAGCAGATACAAAGGAAAATTTCAGCTGAATATATATAGCACTTTGGGCAAGAAGGCGGTAAGGGCTCGCTAGTGGCAGAATAAGCAATCCTCACTATGTCAAGCTGCCAAAATTCACTCAGGCTACAGCCTGACCTGCATGCAAATCCAGCCGTGCAGCAGGGCCGAAGAGCTCAGGGCAGACGTGAACCCAAATACATCTGCTCAGGTCCGGCTCCAAAGCTGCACCTTCCCTGGGTAACTGAGGGCAAAGCAGGAGCTGCTGCCATCATCGCTTTGGCTATTCAGACTCCTTAATGAAGGGTCTAACAAGAACCCAGATGGAACCAGTTCTCTCCTCACAAGGACTTTGGCCATAACAAGCCCCTTGTACATTCCTGCAGTGTTTTCCAGAGATCTCACAGCATGAGGCTACTGACTGTGCTCTCACAGCCTTGTGAGGCAGTTATTAGTCAACATTGTTTTTTCTCCGCTCCATTTAAATACAGATACAAAACGGAGGCAGAACGCTAGCCAACAACTTCCCTGTGGATACGCAGCTGACGGGTGGCATTCAGAATCCAGATCTTCCAGATTCCAGCCCCGTCATCAGCCAGGAGGCCATCATTAGGAAGCAAGAAATTAGTCTGGTCTTATAAATAGCATTTGAATGTATGTCCTCCTGAAATATCTGCAAGCAGCTGACCTTACTGCCAAGGCAGCACCTGGGCCTTCGCTCCCCCATCTCCCCAGGGCCTGGCTCCAACGCCGACCACCTCACCCCAGCACGGTGTGGGCTCAGAACGTCAACAAACAGTAAAACTGCTGAAAAATATGCAGTGTCCTTCTAAAATCACCTTGTTCCCAGGAAAAAGGGGCAGTGAACAAGCTGCAGTCAGTGACTTCCATTGCTCTGAGGCGATGGCTGACAGAACCCCGCCGCAGCCCCTGGCAGGAAGGGTCACAACACACCCAAAATTCGGAGCCCTCGTCTCACAAAATACTTGGTCAGCTTTCGGGATCTGAACCACTCCTACTGGATATCACACATTTCTGCAGCCCTCAAATGCATGTTGGTGATTGATGATGTATTCATGTGGTGCCACGGAGAACCCTAAGGCCCTTTTCCAGCCTGCAGCAGGCCTCATCCCGGGGCTGCCTTTCTTCTGGCACAATACTAAGCCCCAAAACTGGTTCTGTACCAAAGAAGCCACCAAACTCTGCTTCTGGAAGAGCCTGACCTGATTTGGAATTGAGTATTTTCTGGGAAAATGGCCCTGAAATTGGAATTTGAAAATTGCAAAAGCAAAATTAAAGTAAAAATAAGACGTGTTGCAAAAAATAGAAAGAAAATCATTCCCGTAATTACTCATTTATTCCAATTTTACATATCTGCATCACCACCTCCTACCCACCACCGTGCCCCGAACTCAGCATGTTTCCAGCCAGAACTGGAGCTCTCCCTCTCCAGGAAGAGCCAAAAGCAGAAGGTTTGTCACCTCCTCCAGGGACCCAACACCAAGGCAGTGGCACATGAACTCACAGAAGCAACAAGAAACAACTGCCCAAGTGGAACAACAACCTGGCACACTTTCTGTTTCTGTTCTTCGGGAGAAAAACATAAATCCCTTCCTTTTTGTTTGTCTACTTCACAGCCAAGCCCGACATTGCTGAGCAGGAAGACGCGTGCCTCCAACGCCGCAGCGAAAGGCTCAACTTGTCATGCAGAAGAGTCGAAATTCATTGCATTCTGCACAGGATGACAAAACTCATCCCATCAGTATGCACCGAACACCGCCTGGCTGTGGCACAGCAGATGAGACCTGACTCTTAACAGAGGCTGTTTCCATCCCAGCTCACATTTAGGTCTCAATTATCTTATCTGCTCTGCTACTCACACACTTTCCAGATAAGAGATGTCTCCCCCCACCGTTCCTCCCCTTCTTAGAGTTCAAATCGAAACTCCAACCAACATTGACATCAAAAACTAAAATTTATTTCAGGTTAACACATTTTTAAAATATTCTATATGCAGGTTAAAACTGGGAACCAGGATTAGCTGATGGGCTCTGTGAGTTTTAATAAAAGCGGTACGTTCTGCAAGCGAAGAGGGAATGTTTTCCCAAATTCAGTTTATTCACATGGTTTAGGTCACTGATCAGTTCATCTGAAGTTGAGAAACTGCTTAAGAGCTGGGAGGGGAAAAAAGCCTGTTTTCCTCTTCCAATCCATGACTAAGAATGAGGCAAGCAAAGGGAGGATCTAAGATCCCGAAGGCGATGGTAACAAGAGGTCATTAGTTAATTCCCTCAGCTATAGATAACACTTCCTTTTAGTAAATAAGATCAGTTTTTAATGATGTCGATTTCTTTTCCCCCCCGATGGTTACAGCATACTGAAATTTCATTTGATCCAGTCAAAATAAGGAAATGCACAACAAACAACAGCAGCACCAAATTTGCCATTATGTCTGCTCTCACTAGTACCTCAATGTCCAAGTAAATTAGTCAAGTTTTTCTTCAGGAAAAAAAAAAAGACAAATGCAAACATCATTCTAAGGCTCCTGTTTATTAATCAAATCATTTTGAATAAGCTTAATACTCCTATAACCAAGTATTTGTTACGTACATATCACTACAGCACCTGCGAGCTCCAGCACACTGCAGGAAGAGCTACAAAGCCATGGCAGAAGTGGTGCCTGCTCTGTAGATATCATCATCCCCTGAAAGATGAACAGTTAAGAAACACAGGAGAGCACAAGGAAACGCACGCCTGGAATTTATGATTCCTGCCTGCACTTTCGTACACTTTCCGTGGTGCACTGGAAGAACCAAGGTGAGCATGTACTCCCTCCACCCACACCACTGAAAAAACCAAACCTCCCTAAGTCATGCAAAGACAAAACAGAAGGCAACACCAGAAGGAAGATGTTTTGGCTAACGAAACAGGAAGAAAGCCATATATTTACACATTCTTCATACCTCTGCTCCCCACATAAGACATAGATTTCAATTTTTAAGCTGTCATCCAAAAGCACAAGGCTGAACCATAACAAACACCCCCTGGATAGCTAAAAGGCTGGGTGAACTGGCAAGGCAATACATTCAAGCTGTTTTAGCCTCAAAAACAAACTGCATCCTGTAATGAAACATCCAGTGAACGCGTACATTTGCTGCAGTGCAACAGCAACAAACCCAAGTTCTGTAAGAACGCTGCTTTCATTTAAAGGAATTATTTCAAAATTTACCACTAGGACACAGCACATCCAACACAATCCAGCAGCCTGAGTTGTTTACAAAGCTTTCTGCTCAGCGTTAGGCTAAAAATCCAAACTTTTTGCTGTGTAATAAATCAACTGAGGGCTCTGCGTCTAACATTTTTCAGCAGGACCATATGCTACGTACTCCCATATGTTCCATTACAAGGAAGAAAAACATCATCTCAACATGAATCACCAGTGACTAGATTCTTGTAAATCTGGCTTAAACCCTCACAATGTGCAAGGGTAGCCCTAAGTCAATCTGCTCAGTTTTACACCAGATTCTGTGCAACAGGACCTCAGATTTAAGACAAAGATTTCATGTAGGAACTGAGGACAATATTTGCATCTCTTCAGAAGCAGACTCGCTACGCACAGAAGTTGGCACAAGTTGAACAGTTCCAATCTAATAAGGACATCCTGCTCATCCAATGGTGATGGGATCTGGTAGTCATAAAACCTTTCATCCTAAACTGCTTCACCCATGTGAGAACGCACACACTGTGCAGGAGCTTCATTCCCCCCAGTGCTGAAAAGCAGTCACTCCGGACCACGGTGTCTGCCATAGCACAGTAATTCTGGGTGGTACTTTTTCCTTTGGTTTTTACTTTTCTCACAAGGTGTGCTTTTTAGGCTGCAAGGAGAAAAAGGCAGGCAGCATATAGCTTCCTAGAGGGGAATTTATCCAGGATTCTGGAGTTAACAGCTCTGCTCCTGTAGCTACTCTCTCTTCCCAAAAACAGAGCAACTAGCAGCAAATCCATGGTCTGACAGCATGGCACACCGAGGTCACCATGTGCCCTTCTTTCCAGGAATCATTCGGTCTCAGAGGCAATCCAGTATCACCATTAACACATGACAGCAGAAGGGGGTGCAACGCAGGGTGAGTGCACTGAGCTACTGATGAAGATCAGTTCATCTGAATGAGATGGCTTCTCCAGCTTTGCCCAGTTAACCCCACGCTCCAGCTTACCTAATCACAGCAACGTTCAAGAAAGATTGGAATGAATATGCTGAACAAACTGTGAGAATGTCCTTATTTGAAAGGCTCTCGTAGCTAAGTAGGAAGGCATGCAACCGCATGTTCTCACATAACCATTGGTTTCATTACATCTGAAATAAACCAGAGTCCATTTTGACCTAATATTCAAGGTGGGGAAAAATTGTAATTACATCAACATCAAGCTATTACCTGTTCAAGGGAATAAGTGCCTGCTTCATTAACAACTCAGACAAACTTGTTTTGTAAGCTCCCTATGTGAAATTTCCCCGTCCCTACAAATTAAACTAATGATTTCTTACACAAAGGGAAAGTCCTGTAAGGCAACAGAAATACCAGAATGAGGATATGAACACAAAAACTTCCAAAATCCTCAAATGAAATGCATTCTTTTGCCACCCTTAGGATGAACAGGCTCACCCAAGACGCCTAGGCAAAATAATTTCAAAAATCTCTTTGAATTTCGGTCAACATTTTTAAAAATACTAGCACCACTCTGGGTCTTTTCAATCTGAGAGCAAAACCTATTCATCCTTAAAAACACACATTTTTTCATATTTCCAACAAATTAAAGACTCACTGCATAGTTCAACAGAATAGGTCCTGCAGGTCGCTTGGGAGTATTACCCTTTAATGCTGTGAATTGGGGCTTTACAGAGATCCAACAGCAGCTTCACAGTACCACAAATAATGAGGAGGGCACTCAGACTTCCAGCATCTTTCCACAGCTCAGGAGATGAGAGACCACACCCAATTAATTTACTTTAATTTCTATTTCAGCTTTCCTCCTCATTAATTAGGAGCTGAGGTTCTCGTAGATTACAGCTCCTGACACGCAATACCAACACTGCTGTTAAGTGGTGCACGCTCTGCAGCCGCGCTGTGTGCTGGGATGCACCCACAGCAGGTGCAAAGGAGAAGCCTGAACGTCTGCCACCTGTGAAACAGGTAGAGAGGTTACACAGGACAAGGGATTTCCTCTTTTTCCCTCAGGATAGAGGGAACCAAAGCTTTTTGCCAGAGGTATCTAAGGAACCATAGATCAGATTGGTCCTTTCTGAAGTGTGCTTCACCCAATGAAGTCAAACCAAGCTGCCAGTGGTTTCCGAGGCCGACAAGAGGACAGCACCAGGAGAACTCCCCAAGCCACCCACGAAGGAGCTAAGGCCAAGCAGGCACAACGCAATCGCGTCTTTATGGCACAGTGCTCAGCCAAAGGCAATCAAATCATTCTGCCTCAATCATCGGCCTGCAGAGACGGAAACAGCTTGAAAACACCAAGCATAAAATAAACCACTCTTTTTGGCTCCGTTTGGCGTTGCGTAGAAACGCATCTATTAAAGAGCTGAGCCAGCAGCGAAGTTGTGCTTCTGCTACAAAGCCCTGAGTTAAATTTCCAGGCATGGAACCTTTGTGGAGATGGCAGCCCCTCTCCCTGTGCCAGCCCAGCAGCCCCGCAGTGGTGGGGATGCAGCGGGGCTGCCTCTTGCCAGGCAGGCAGCTCCCTGCCCAGAGCTGCTTCGTGACAGCTCAGCACCACCCCACCCCGGAGCACGCTGTGAGAAGTGAGTTCAGCAACCGAAGCCTGCGGATAAAGGCTGGCGTTCAGGACGTGCAGAAGTATCTCATTGTAAGGAGTTCAGGCTTGCAAGGAAAGGATGCAGAGTCGCGGCGAGAACACACACAGGAACGGGTTCAGGGTCTGAGAGCCCTCCCAGCGGGCGGGGGGCACAGCCCGGCTCGCAGCCCCCCGAGGCCCGGCAGCAGGGCGGGCTGACAGCCACATCCTGCACCGGGGCACAGCGAGCGGCACCGGGCGGACAGCGCCTGAGGGACGCGCACGGAAGCACGCAGCTCCGAGGTCCGCAGCGTCACACCGCCCGCGTGCGGTACCGCCACAAAATAAAGTTTGGGAGCC
>WBMW01003825.1:129750-226769 GCA_013396635.1 Penelope pileata
TTTTTTTTTTTTTTGAGTTTGAAGCACAGTGGAATCTTTCTTGATATCCCTCACCCCTTCATCAGCATTGTTTCAGACAATTTACTAAACACCACTAAAAAGTTCTAGTCTTCATTTGTGTGAAATAGCACGAATGAAAATGTTTTATTTTTATCTGGAATCATGTCTATAGTCTTCCACGTTGCCTTGTTCTTTTGTTCAACTTGTCTGAAACCTTCAGGTTCCCTGCTTATTTGTGTTTGCAGGAACAGAGAGGTAGGGCTATGTGCTTTCTCAAAGATCTTTTTTGTACCCTAGAACAATGAACATAGAGGGTTTGCTGCTGAAACTGTTACTCCATACAGCCATGATGCTGAATGAGCTGCCTGTACTTACTGTTCTGGTTCTCTGTTTCAAAAGTGAGGGCTCAAGTTAATTTTTGAAGTGCCTTGCTCTCTAGCCTTCTGAGAAGCCTTTATTGTGTTACCTCCGAGAAGTGGCTGGGAAATCACATCTGTTTGCTTGCCTTCCTTCCTGTCCTCTTTGCATTAGTTTCTGATCTTGGATTCTGAAGCAGGGCCTTTTATAGAAAAGTTGGATTAATCCCATAATGCCTGGACCATCGTACTGTGAAATAAATTGGACAGAGCAGTTGTGTGATGCCTAATACACACCAACCTTTAAATAGTGTAAGCTGTCTCCTAAAAATCTTTGTTATGGTAAAGGATTTGCTTGAGGAATTCAAGGAAGTTAAACTACTTCTTCCAAACAGCAATCTTGTCTTCTGAGACAAATGTCATGTATGTAGAGTGGCATTGGGATGTTTCTGTTAAATTAAGACCAGCTGCAAACTTCGTTCTCTGGCTGGTAGGGACCAGTTTTGCAGCATCAGATTTCTTCCACAGGAGGGCAGATTGGGATAACTTCTGCATTTTAGGGTACACACCTGATTGCCTCCCATTACAGAAAGAATGGTCTTTAGTGTTTATTCTTCCCATGTTGAGAATTCAGATTCTGAAGCGACAGTTTAGATTTACCTCTGTATGATCATCTCCATCATAGAAATAAGCTTCCTTGCTTAAAAGTTAGAGGCCTTTGCAAACGAAAGGTTTGATTTTTTTTTTTTAATGTTTTAATAGGTCATTATAATTTCGGACTTCTATCTTGTTTTCTATAATAATAATTTTTAAAATGGCACAGTAGTACAGGGATGCTCCTACAGTCTTCTGCAAAGATCACAGGCTTCAGTATGTTTTGGAGAAGCTTCTCCTATTTCAGGTATTTCCATAGCTTAAAATGCTGGTGAAATAAGGTGCCTTGAGGACTGATCAGGTGCCTTAGTTTGCTTTTCTTGACACTACCTCGAGTGAAAATTTTGTGCTGTATGTCCTCCAGGAAACACAAGAAGGATCCAAAACTGTAATTTCAAATTACTAGGAACAGCATAAGCATCAGTAGAACTATTTCACAGCCAGAAATCCATTGTTGCCATATGTTAGAACTTAACCTTCAGTGACATATAGCAGTTCTCTTGCTTGTTTTCTCTAGCATAAGCAGCCTGAAATCAAATGTGTGTTAAATACATGAATCTAACTGCTGCACTGTTATTTCTCAATGAGTCATTGCTGAAAGTCATAAAATTGGTCTAAACTGTGAATTTTTGCCAGCCATACGTCCAGCTATGTGTGTCAAGCTTCTGTCTGGAGAATAATTATTAAAATAGATCAATTCTAGATTTAAAAAAAAAAAGTGGAAGAAAGGTGGACAATATATTTGGTAGGGATAAAAGTAGCTGAGCTGAAAAGAAAGGCTTACTGCTGTGCAGGGTTTGCAAATCTTATTGAATAGGTATAGAAAACTTTAACTTTTTTAGCTGCGTTATTTTCAGCATAAAGCTGTGCGAAGTGAGGGAGGAGTTTGAGTGAATTATGTACGCTTTTGGGTGCAATATCAAATGACTTTAAAGTATTAGTATGCATCTTTCAGGATAATAAATAAAACCTTTCTTGTTTTTCAGAACTGTTCCTCCAGCTGGAAGTAAGTACTCTTACTTTATCACTATACATATCAATTAGGTGGAAGGGGTAAAACCTGCAGCTTCATCAACTAGTGCTTGTTTTTTCTTTTTTGTTTTCCCCTCTAATGTTGTTAAATTTGAGTACAGAGCACTGTTGATATTACCTTGAGTAACTTCCAAACTGTCATTAAAATAGAATTAAAAATATGTATGTATTTTCTTGGACTGCTGTATACTAACTGTGCATTTAGTTGTTTAAAAAACTTGTTTAAAGCTTGCTTGAGGTGATAAATGATAGTGATTTTTAAAAATCTGAAGAGCTCTCTGCTAGAGGCTTGATATGGTATGCACTGTTAAAGTGTTTAAAAAGAACTAATTCTTTTGCTGATAATAGTTCTGCTTGCTTTGTCATTTCAGGTGGTTTTCTGTTGTATTATTTCAATATTGATAATCTGTAGAAGTGGTTATAGTTCTGAACTGCAAAGCTAATCAAAGCATAGCAGCTGAAAGAAGGTGTTGCTAAATCATTGACTTGGGACATTGGTTCTTTTGCTAACCCTTTTATCTTTTGATTTGCATTAGACAGATCAGGTGGAAAAAAATTATGTCAAGGAAAAGAAGGCAGCAGCAAAGGAGTTTGAAGATAAGAAAATTGAGCTTAAGGAAAATTTGATTGCAGAGTTGGAAGAGAAAAAGAAGATGATTGAGAATGAAAAGCTAACCATGGAATTAACAGGAGGTAAAAACAAGATAGGCATCTGTCATTTGTCTTTCCCACTTCACTACTGCTTAAAAAAAAAAAAAAATTAAAAAGCCTTGCTGATCTGACTTTAAAACTTTCCAAATGTCAACAGAAGTACAAGACAAATTGGTGGTCTTTTAATAGAGAATGTAGTTCATAATAAAATTCAGTGACCTGAATTATTAATATGTGAATCACAATAGTGTCAATGAAGGAACAGAGTGGACGAGCTTTCTTATTTACTTTTTTCTCCTTTCAAAAAAGAAAGGGAATGGAGTTCTTGTGATTGCTAGGCTTAATAAGATTCTGCTGGACACTGGGTCAGGCTTGCTTCTGAAAGCTGAACTCCTGTGTTTAGATTCATAGCTTCTTTTAAGACAGATTTTTAAGATGCTGTTGTAGAACAGTATTTCCTAGATTAGATTGTACAAAATTAACCAGTTGACTCATTGTACCTACCATGGCTTTCCTCCTCGTTTCCTTAAATTGTGATAGCAGTTGGAGCCAATGCATTTTAACCATTTTTGTTGCTGAATTCTTCTAGAGAACGCCTACCGGATGTTCATTCTTTCTCATTAGGCTGTGTGAAATGTATTCTCATCATGCCCTGCTCTACATGCAGACAAAAGGGCTGCTTCAGTTCCTGGTAACACAATTATTGAGAAGTGCCACAACATTGACCTAACTAGCAGCACCAGCTTTTAAATGGTGTCCTCTTCTTCTCCAGTAACAGATGATTAAGAAGCTAAAGAAAAGCAAACAGCAGAGGTTGAAATATGCTACTTAAAGCTGGTAAAATAGGTTGATTTCAGTTAGCTGCGTTTGTGTCCAGACTCTGGAAAACAGGCCACTAAATGGACAGATTTGTTTTATGAAACTACTCAGTACCCTTGGTGCCTTGGCAGTGCTCTTGTCAGTAATGGACGCAGTGGAGTTACAGGAGTAATTGGCCTCCTTTGCAGGTTGTGCTGCTGGGATACTGAACAAAAGGTCTGATTTGATTAGGAAATCAAATCATGGTACGAGGAGCAACTCCATGTTATGGACGGATCATGTTGGTTGTGTTGCTGAGGCCTGTCCATGAATTAGACCTTGTTTATCTTTCTTTCCTAGTAAGAAAGTAACACAAGTTACATATGGAAGACACCTTGTGCTGTGCTGTTACCTGGTGGTTTTTGGACAAACTGCAGTGCAGATGATGACTTGATGAACTGGTTCAGTTTTAGACAGTTGTTTTAAACCATCTTTTTCCCCAGTGCGTGAGCTACAAATGATTTTCTAACAACTGTTGCTGAAATTAGGTTCATTTTCTAAAACGTTGTTTGAAGTTTTTTTTAGATCTGGATTTAAATCCTATCTGTGTTTACAATTTCTCCAGCAGACTTGTCAGTCTCAATCTTGAATGCATGAACTGTCTGTGTTGCTTTCACAAACGCAGTTTTCTAGCCTGAAGACATGAAAAAGAACAGTTGATTTGTAGCTGATGTTCTATGTGCCTGTTCAAGTTTTATTAGTGAAGAACTCCATGAACTCTACCTTTGAAGCAATCTATTTAAAAGCAGATATTTGGCGTTAGCATGAGAGAAATTTTCCCTGAACCATTATAGCATCACTGTGCTTCATTTACCTGTGTATGAACCATTGAGCGCCCCCAAAAGAACTGTGCCACTTCCAGAGAATAAAAGCTGTAACCATGGCATCACAACACTCTTTCTGAGCAGTGACCTGGTACAAAAGAGAGCTTGTGTTCTCTGTCAGCAGTTCCAGCTTGGATGCTAGAAGCTGTTGTGAAAAAAATCCAATTATCTGTGTGAAAGAGAAGAGATCATTTTCCTTGTGCTCTGTGTAGAAAGTTACTGATTCTTACTCTTCTCCCAGTGGTCTTATCAGCTCTCCAACTTCATTACTCCACAGATTCTATGGAAGTGAAGCCTATCATGACAAGGAAACTGAGGCGACGGCCAAATGATCCAGTTCCCATCCCAGACAAGAGGAGGAAACCTGCACCTGATATCCTTTTACAGAATCTTTGGAGGGCTTTTGTGTTAGAAGTCAGCATGCTATCTGCATGGCCAAGTGCATCAGTGTTATTACATACAGGAAAGAAAATGACACGAGGTGCTGGAATCAGATTTTAATGTAGAAAACGCTGAAGTACAATTTGTAGCGTATATTGTGTGATAAACTCATGTGGTACAGCCAGTCTGTGGAGATTCTAACTTAAACTTCACAGTGGCATGAGATAACTTGGGTGATTTTTTTGCCAGTGAGATCAGTTTGAATTCCCCTGGCACTTCTTTCACAAAGGAAAACTTTAGACATAAAACATTATACATAGATGTTGAGACAATTGGTTCCATAGATAGGAAATGGCTTTATCCGTGAGCCAAAGCTTTTCTCATTTCAAGATGTGACAAAACATTTGCCAGAAAGATCATATTTGTCATATCAAACTATTTTTTCCATTTCTGATAAAGGCTTTAGATATCTAATGGAGAAAGATGCATGGCAAAAGCAAGGAGCTTCTAGTTCTCTGAATTAAAAAAAAATAAAAAAAAAAAATTGATCTTGTTTTTATATATCAGAAGAAACAGAAAAACATGTATACGTAATCCTCCTCTCTTGCCTTCTTGCATGTTTTTTATGATTAAAATGTTCCCTGTCTTCTGGAAATATGTGATGATGGGTACTTTTTCTGCAAGTACATTAAATTCACCTGGAAAGGGAGGCAATGATATTTGCTTTACAGAGGTTTATTATTAGATTCCAAGCCTGTTTGGTTTATATCAGATTAAAAAGCTTATCTTCCAGCTCCTGAGTGACTCACATTTTCTGAAGGCAGTATCAAACCTTGAACTTCTAGAGTTCATGCAGGATGGTCATGAGCATCTCCAACTAAAAAGGTTAATTAAAACTGGAGATTCTGTTCACTGTTTCTAAAAAAATACATTTATTTGTTAGTGCTCATAGCTCATCTGAAATAAAGGAGTTTCTTGCAAACATGACCTATTACTTGAGCATGATACAGCAGCCGCAGTATGAAACTCTACCTGCTTTTTCTCACTGGAAAAAGAGATTCAAGTCCTTACAATCCTTACAATGTAAAATATTTTAATACTTTGAATATTTTTGACGTAACAGCTGTTCTGATGAATCACAATAGATTGCAATTGGAAAGAATGTCCAATGCTTTGAGTATTGTTTTCCTTCTGCACAGTTAGATTTTTCTTATGTGGAATAGACAGAGGAGCAATTGGAAGGGAAAATAGGAAGGTGTGATAGTGAAACAATGCAAAATGGCTGTGGAGCTATTAAGGTTTTAATGCACTACTTTCTGTGTTCAGACGTTTTATTTTGGTTTCAGTTTGTTTTCAGGTGAGCGGTATGACCTTGTTTCATTATCCACATGTGGATGTGTTTCGTGCCTCTGGCATTTTCTGGTTTATTTTCCTCAAGATTTTGTGGATTTTTATTTATTTCTCTCCTCTCCCTCTTTCTGTTCCTGCCTATCAAGTTGAGAAATGCTGGCTTTCTTTTCCTCAGTCTGGGTGGCATTCAGCTTAACTTTACAGATTTTAAAGGAAGTCTGTTTTGTTTCAGCTCCCAGATTGTTCTCTACAGCAGTGCAAGATGAAAGACATTGAAAATGCTGCTGTTTGATGCCTCCACAAAGTAAATGTCATTGTGCTAAAGGTTTTTCATTGATGGTTGTATGTGAATAAGTTAACATGATGTTGCAGTGTTTGCTGCCAAATATGAGGCTCTGTGGGGATTGACTTGTATTAATTCGTACAAAAAAAAAAAAAAGCTGTAGTATGATGCCCTTATTACATCTTACAGAAACTTTCTGGCTTACGTTTGGGTGAAGTGAAATATTATTGACTTTTAATTTTTAGCCTTGCTTGTCAACAGCTCAAAAAACCCTTAATTCTGGATACCTCAGCTAAATTATTTGTTGACTGATGAGCAAATAATGGAGGACCTGAGAACCCTAAATAAGGTAGGGATTATGGCTTGATTTTGTATTTCTTCATTTTTAAAAGAAAGCTAGTGTTTCTCCCTGAAGAGAACAGAGCTGTCTGTCTCATGTTCCTTTCTGAGATGTGGGACTATTTCATCCCAGTAGGCTTTCTGAAGTAACACAATAAAACATTTAGCAAGATGGTATCTCCTCCCTTCTATTTTGGTAGGTTTAATTAACCTAATTAAAATGATTGCCATCTAAAAATGTTACCTTTTGCCGGAATCAAGTGGTAAGCTATCTTACAGTGTTCCTCTCTTCCTCTGCATGGCTGAACAGATGTTAGCACTGTTTTCTGTGAGATCAGACAGCCTCTGTTTCAAGCCTTTGGGAGTTTTCTTGTTTCTTTTTTTTTCCCTCCCCTGTCTTGCAATACTTCAGTAAGCTGGGTAGCATCTAGTGCATATGTTTGTAGTTCAATTTTTTCTAGATGTGATTATCCTACTGCCTTCTTGCGAAATGCTTTAAGGCTTATATGATTTCTTATATTAGAGGCTGCTCATTAAAGCTTTTGACGATGGTAGTGGAGCGTGCCTTTTGTGGCAGCTGCAGAGGTCTCTCTAATGATTTGACTTCTGTATTTGGCATACTCCGAGAAGAGTTTAATCATACTCAAAAAGTGAGAGATGGGCTTGGGTTTATTTGGTTTGGTGGACAATCAGAATGCTCTGAGAAAGTTCATTTTCTAGATCTTGTGTGTTGTGAGACTCTGTCTGCACCTTCAGCTGCTTATGGCATTCTGTTCTGGTTTTGTTATGCCACTTAACTGTACATTTTAAAAAAAAGGGGGGGGGAAACCATTTAGGGTATGGGAAGGAAGACTACCTGAAGTTATTGCTGTAGCCTTCCTTGGCTTATGTCAGATCTCTAACACTTCTTTGTTCTCTTTCCATGCAGCTTAAATCCCCCAAGAGACCAGGTGAGTTAACAGTTGCGCTGGAACTTGCTCCCAACCGTGTTGTCTTGAACAGAGACCTAGATTGCAGACTTGTTGTCTGTGTAATTCCTGACTGTGTAATTTGGCTGTGTAATTGCTGTTCTTTATGTAATTACTGTGGCTAATGGCTGCTGTGTGGCATCTCTTAATCTCTTCTGAAGTTGGTTGGGGATGGAAGGGGAGCAATACCTATCTTTAGGTGTCTGAAACATTTTGGGAATGTGGGACAATTTAAAACATAGGCAATCAGGCTGCGTAACAAGACTTCTTCATTATACTGAGATGCATCTGGGCAGCTTACCTGTTTGTAAGGTAGATGGAGGATTAAGAACTTACGGTGTCGTGGTTGTAGCTGTCTAGATGTGTCCGTATGCTTTATTTCAAGGTAGCAGTACTAACTTGCCCAAGTAATCCTGGCCTTATTTTACTAAATATATTATGAATTAAAACTGAAACAAAATCAAGGCTATAGTGTGTATCACCTACCTCTAAATACTTCTTCAGTTGCTTGGTCTATTTCAGTAAATGCTACAATTTATGTAAGCAAGGCCAAGGTTGAGTTATTCATCCCAACAGAGACTTTCTGATGGCATTTAGAGTTTGTAGCTTTCTGTGCTTATTTCTGCTTCATGTGGCCTTATTAATTGTGATTCTGCAGTCAGATGTGCGCTGCATGGTGGACACGTGTCTTTCAATGGGCTCTCTTCTGTTCTCAGCCTCTCCCTCCTCCCCTGAACACCTCCCGGCTACGCCAGCGGAGTCCCCAGTGCAGCGGTTTGAAGCCCGGATAGAAGATGGAAAGCTCTACTATGATAAAAGATGGTATGTCCTGGTGCTAATGGAGTGTTCAGGCCTCATACTTTCTGAACTAAATGCTAGCTTGAGTAAAGGGATACTTAAATGTTTTCTGTGGGGTCAGTTTTGTGCACTGCAACACTTAGGAAATATTTTTGTTAAACCTGATCTTATGTAAGGGAGCCACCAAAGGGTGCACTTTGGAGTAGTGAAGCTGGTCAGCTAAGGTGCAGAAGTACTGTGATTTCAGGTACAGCTGCTGCCAGCAGTATTCACAATCCTTGTGCTCGCTTTTGTGGTACACTAGCTTGTCATTCTACAAGGTGGCAGAAGAAATGTGCACCAGATAAGCACAATGAAAGATTTTTCTAATAACAGATCCTAAAAACCTTAAAAGATCAGATCCACACAGGAGGCAGCTTCAGAACTGCTGATTGGATTTAGCTCTTTGAGTTTCATGGGCATTTAGCTGTGGAAATCTCACAAAATGGAAAGAAAATACGATTTCTGTGCAACATTTACTAGTAGGTCTTAGTCAGAGACATGCAAAGCTAGATAATCAAGGGGGCAATCTAGTACTGCTTAAGCAGAAAGCAATTTCCAAGTAGTATGCTTATTTGTAGCCTACTTTGGTGTTCTGTTGGCTCAAAATGAGAGATGAGATTGTGATTTTCTCACCAAAAATAAGTTTTGAATTTGTTGTCTAAACAGCGGCTGTCTTGTACAGTTGGTCAGTTTTTCCTCTTGCTTGTCTTCTGGTAGTGAAGTTTCCTTGAGGATTCAATGTATGCAGGTCTGATAAAAGCTGCTGCCTGGAGCTTAAACGTCCTTGAAGCGTAAAGCAGACAGGCTACTTGTCACTTCACATGCATGAAGTTGGTTTTTTTGCTCTCAGAATTTTATTTTTTTTGTAGAGCTACTATCCTCCAGGATATATTTGGATGAATAAACTGTTCCTTAGAATTTTTAATCATGCAGATTACTGTAGTGTTGCATAACAAGAAAAATAAGATGGTATTTGGTGTAAGTAGTCCGTAAAACTCCCACCAAGTTTAAACTTGGGAGTGCTTCTGTGAGCCCAGATGAATCTCAAAAGCACGAGCTCTCTGATAGATGTCTAGTTGAAACACAAACATTAACTTTTATCTCGCTGAATTCAATTACCATGGGGACCCCAGTGTCAGAAATCCCAGTTGTTGCTGTCCCCTCTTCTTTACTGGTTTGCTAGTGTAAATATTTTGTATTTTTTGGCTGTAATAAACCTGCTTAAATTTTGATAGTAATAGCACTTCTGCAAAATAGCTGGTATTTTAAAGTTATTTTAACACTTGATAGTGGGAGGGTAATTTTTTCTAAGATGTATTAAACCTGTAGCTGGCATGCACCAAAAATAAATCTGAGAGCTCAAGAGTGACTTTCTTCTGTTTCCAGACAGCAGCCACGAAGAACTATTATCTTAAAGTAGGGAGTGTTTAAGGCTAGTAACGGCCTCCCTAAGGTCTTGCAGAGGCATTTAAAACAGCCATATCTCCAAAGCAGAGACTTTGTGTAGGGAATTCAGGATGTGGAGTTAGACTTCAGTTTTTTTTTTTTTTTTTTTCCTCCTGTTTATTCCACACTCTCCACCAGATGCTAAAATACAGTTCACTACAAAACAACCATCTTCTCCTGCTTTTAGCTTTGTCTGCATGCAACAATGCAGAGTGATTTTCAATTTTCTGATGGAGATGCTGTTGAAAATCTCAGCCTTTCAGCAAAGAAAGCAGAAAGTGGAATTACTTCTGCTTGCCTCACTTGTCATACTGATATGTTTTGCCTACTGCAAAAACCAGAGACATCTGGCACTTTCTTTCTCTCTTGAAAGCCAACTTAAATTCTATTGCATTTTTCTTAGCTATTTTCCTGCTGAGCTCTACCCCTTTTGTTCCCCCCAGGTACATAAACTCAGCAAAAGGCTGAGGTTACTGAGGTGCACCAGATTACTTCAGCTGACCTGCATCTCTGCATGCATGGAGCATGAGACAGCTGGAGAGCTCTTCACTGAAGCAGTGCTGAACTAGCTTACTATCTTTTCTGTGCATAGATAACATAAATTTACTGAGGGACAGTAACGTTTGAAGTGAAATCCAGGGGCTGAAGGCAGCTCTGTGTGTGTCATGGCTTTGGAGTTCACTGATAATCAAAAATTGAAAGCTTTGAGTGAAAAATTGTTTCATTATCCGTGCGTGCACTGATCTCACTCGAGTTTTCATTTGCATGGTGTCTTTTGCACTCTGAAGCTTTTGCACAAGGTGATCAATTTTCCTTGCTTAAGCATTCACAGCATGTCACAGTAGGATGCTGCTGGACTGATACTTCTGTCTTATCATAGTGAGGTCTGGTTTGTAACAGCTTCTGCAGTCTCCCTTGCAGCAATTAATGATCACCTGGGCTCAATAACTGTGATTTTTTTGGCTTGTATCATTGCTGCTATTGCATTGCCCTGCTGATGCCTTTTCTGTTAAAACAAGGGAGAAGGAATGATGGTTGCGCACAAGTGTCTAAAGGTTTCAGGGTCTGGATTTTTAGTTACCTTTGGTGATGAGTACTTTTGGAAGGCTGAAAGCCAACACTATCATTTTTGTTACTGGCAAGCAATGTGAAAATTCTGAGTATGCGAGCCACTAGGGAGAGATTATGGAATAAACTATTGGAAGGTTTCCATATTTACAGTATGGTTGTTGCAGAAATAACTGTAAAGATTATGCAAATGCATGCATTTTGACAAATGGCTGTCAGCCAGTCAGACTGTGGGGATTTGCATACTGAGCAGTTACTGAAGGAATCTGTGGTGATTCTGCAGTTTGGATTTCCCTGTCAGATATGAAGCACATCTTGATTAGGGAGAAGGTGGAAATAAGATTTTGGTGCTTTCTTGATTAAGATTATTTACTTGCTAATCATGTTTCAGTCTAGCTGGTTCTGCCTACAGAACTCTCCTAAGCAAAATTAACAGAAGCTGGGGAGTTGTCCAGCACACTTTGCAGGCACTTAACAGAAACGTGTAAAGGGGGAAGAAGGCAAGAGCATGAAGCTGAGCAATTCAGTTATGAATTTTGAAGGCTTTTCACTTCATTTTATACAAAATGCCCTGAGAAAAATACATAGCATGACTAAAACATGATCTAGAAGTGAAAAATATGCTTAGACACTTCCTACTTACTGTGGACGTATACAGCTTCTTACAGAGTCAGTTACCTGTCGCTTTGATGTAATTTTTGATGTTTTCACAAAATAAGACAGTATTAGGGATTTGAGGTCTGTTTAAACAATAGACTGCATAGTTGGACTGAGTACACTTCAGATTTGTTGTTGTCCTGGTGTTCTAGGAATTTTTTTATTGGGGAACATGCATAATCCTTGAGTATCCAATTTGCTCTGAGAGTTTTTTATGGAGCTGCTGTCTAAAATCTGTCCTGTGTCTGAAGTGTGAAAGGCTAGCTTGGCTACCTATTGAAGCGTGGGCTTATTGGGAGTCAGTGCCTTATCTTGGGTCTTGCTGCTCTGCCCCTGCCTCTTTCAGATATGAAATCTGTTTTAAGTAATCTGCTTTGAGGATTGAATTCAAATTGAGAGATCTTCATGCATTGTGAAAGTGCATTTAAATGCCAAGTGTATGTGGAGGATCAGATCACAGCTATGTTGCAAAGATGGGGAAAGTGGTGTGGAAATTAAAAAAATGACTTCATATTTATTCTTCCCAACTACTTGTAGAATCCTGGCTTTATCAGGCTGACTGTTGTTTATTTCTGCAGTCTCTGTTCGGCTGAGAGTTTCATGTGTTGTCTCTTTTTAATTTTTGCAGGTATCACAAGAGCCAGGCCATTTACTTGGAGTCTAAAGAGAACACTAAAATCAGCTGTGTGATCAGTTCTGTGGGTGCCAACGAGGTAGTGGGCTTCTCTGTGTTCATGGGAGAGGGGAAAACCATGGGTGGGTTTAGGCAGGTAGGCAGCTGGTTGCTGGGGACTGAGAGAAAATACAACTTTCAGAAAAGATGTAATTATTTAGTGTATGAAGAAGCTGAATATAAGATGAAATGGAGCTCAGATCTCTTCCTGAGGTAGATCTGGGATGGGAAGAGACTTCCTGTGTCTCTGAAGAATGATCCTACATTTTGCAAGTAGTAGTTTGGCAGAAAAATGGGGAGAACTGTCATGTTGCATCTCCTTGATGCTACGTTGACAAGTTCCTTCTCCATTATTTACAGAACATACAGCTTCTATTAATGCAAAACAAAAATAAATCCCATTGGGAAGCCAGGAGAGGATAAAGAAAAACATTGTCACAAAATTTAGATCCTAAAGGGAGAGAAAATTCTTCTTGCTAACCTGAGTATGTATATTGTAAAGTAATTTGGCATCATCTATCACCTACGTGGGAGATAGAGGGGGGTGAGTCATTTGTCAGAGACAATTTCCTGTTGGCTAATGATAAGGACTTAAAGAAGCAGGTGAAAAGAGAGATGTGTGCTGAAGATTGATGTGAATGTCATTGCAAAATGAGCTTACTGCTTGAGCAGCCCATTAGCTGGGAGGTGGGAGCAGTTTATTTCTCAAGTGCAGCTTCCAAGCACTTTGAGGAAGGAAACAATAGACTTGAATGCAATTCTCTTCAGTCAGGCAATAAAGTAGCTTTAATTTGTTTTGGCAGTTAAGGGAAAATACTTCATTTTCAACAGAATGAGTTGCATATGGGATGTGCTTTGTATCACATCGGGTTCTCCTTTGCTATAGCAGTTATGCTCAATGGCTATTTATTTAGATGAGTAGTAGTAGTGTGCTAACAGATGTGTTACAGCCATAGTACTGCTAATTTGGTTAAAGTTATTGCTATGAACTTAACAATAAAACTCTTAATCTTTTGGGAGCAGCTTACCTGAAACCTGAGGAAAATGCAATCTGCTGGTTACTGCGTGTATTTCACTCAAAAGTGACACAGTAGGTTTTGTTTCTTCTGAAGAAGGGTGAGAGAAGGCATAGCAGTTATCTTTGTGATGGGCCATAGCAGCAGTACGGAAGGAGACAAACAGAATACTGAAATGAGAATGTGTCCTTAGGAGTGCACTGTGCACCTCAGGTTTCATCACTCATTCAAAAGCAGTTGCAAAACTATGATCTCACTGACATAGCAGCAAGAAGGCAAACCTCTCCTGGAGATCTCCAACTGTAGACCAGAGTCATAATTTGATAGCTCTTCCTTTGAATTGACTTGACTTCCATTTGAACTTTACTGAAGGTGCTTGCACAGAGCATCTCCCCACCAGCATTTCTATTAAAGTTCAGGGTAAGAAGCCTTAACTAAGGAGGATAATGTTATGGCATAAAATTGCTTCCTTGTGGCTGGAGAAAGGAGGGAAGTAGTTAGCAGTGTATCAGAGGTGTCTTCTTTCACATGAAGATCTTAATTAGCTTTCTGAGCCTGATTATGAATTTTGGAATTGATGATAGGCCTCTCCAACGCTGAGCTATGATGATGCTACTTAAAAATAAAGAAAGAAATAAAAATTCCATGTGGTTTCTTTGGAAACTCTGAGTCAAATTACTGTGTTGGTGGAAATAATTGGCCAAACACATGGAAACAATTCAAGTTCTGCATTTTGACCTCTTCAGCAGATGCTGGAAAGGGTTTTCTTCCTGTGAGTTTGTTCAGCGATCTCAGTTTGTTGGAAGCTGGAAAAAGGAGTAAACTTGTCTTCCTTTACAGTACAAGAATAAAATAGTTTAAGAGATGAGTTTGGTTGTTTCCATTCACCTCATCCTTCAGGTCTTTAGAATTCATAGATGTTTTCTTCTGATTGCTGAATGCACTGTATGTCTAAAATGTCAGTTTTAAGTTCAGAATGTCTTGATTCTTTTATTCTCCTTAATTGTGTGGCACATTTTAGGGTTAATAGTAATTTCACTGTGTGGTCACTGAAAAACTGAATTTGCATTTTCTTCCAAATGAAGCTTAACAAAAGCTGTTAACTTTATCAAAAGCAGTGTGTGCCATTCCATTGTATCATGATTGAACACAGATACAGAACCTCTGTAGGTGGTTTCTGTTCTGTACAGGCACTCAGGTTATAGTTGTGTGAATTGTTTTGGTTAGGAAAGCGTACTGAACACTGAAGATTATCAGAGAAGGTAAATTTTAATTTCTCTGGGGAAATAACTGAAGTGCAAATGCAGGAAAATATTAAATTTATTTTTAATTGAGAACTTCCCCTGGTAGGGTCAAATTATAATTAATGTAATAGTTTAATCAATCTACCATGCCAAGCCTGTTGCTAATGATATCTTAAAAAAATAGTTCAGGATAAGTTGTGTTCTGCCACTGACTTTACAGCCCTTTGCAGTGGGAAATACTGGGCTTCTGTCCTGAAATACTCTATTACGAGGAGCTGGAAAACTCCTGTTTTCCCTGCATACATTTAAATGTTTAAATGCATTAAAATAATACAATGCAGAAGAGTTTTGTTCAGATTTGATTTTAAAATTGCAGCTATTTGGGTCTAAACGTCTTGGAAATGATTTTCATTTTTTTAGAATTCTGTGAGTGGCTGCTTCCATGGAAGCAGTTTGTCCTTTGAAAGGCACTGTATCTGCAAGCCATATGCATCCTTCCATGCAGGTATTTTAAGAGAGGCCTTTTTATCTTCATATACAAATTGTTTAATGCGTTGTGAGAAATGCTTCACCGAACAAAATCTGAGGAAGCTTTTCATTTGACTAACAGTTACTTGTGTGAGCAAATCCCAGGATAGATTATTTTTATGATCTGTGGATCTAGAGAGACTTATTCTTGATTAGGCAGAGCTTGATGCTGGAGCTCTGGTGAGGACTGTCACAGAAGGAACTTTGTTTTCCTGGTGATGCTTGGAGAGAGTAATTACTCTTGATGACTGTTTTGAGCAGAGAGTTGAAGTGGTAAAGTTGGAAGTGTTACTTAAGCATTTGTGACCTTAGTAGAAAACTAATGTGGGGAGGGAAAAGGAATTAAGGCAAATCATCTGTGTGCCCCAAATAACAGATGTTCAGATCTGACAATAAGAATACCTGGAGCTATTTGGCTGTGTATTACTGTGGGATTTCTCCCTTTTTATCCCTAACGTGTTCCTCCTGCCCATCTCTTTCTCTCTCATGCAGATCTGGGTGAGGAAAACCAGCGACAGCACAAAGATGAGAATCTACCTGGGACAGTTGCAGCGAGGTGTTTTTGTGATTCGTCGGCGATCAGCTGCGTGACTGTATGCTCTTCCTTGGTCCTTTTTATTTTTAATTAAAACCAATAGAAAAATCTCTAAAGGGGAATGGCAGTCTGTTCACTCTCATCTTAGAAGCAGAAAACACTGTCATAACCTCTCACAGGACAGTTTGTGGCTGGCCACGTGATCCCCAGTAGTCCTAAAATCTTGGTGATACACAAATACTGCCCTGGACTTTTTCTGGACTTTGCCTAAGGCTTCTGTATGCTTTCTTTGTATTTTGGGTGACTATTTAAGAAGACTTCGCATCATACTTTTCTTCATCATTGTTTCATGATGCATAGATTGGACGTGTGTTGAAAACAGCGTAACATTTGTGTTCCAAATCAGACCAATGGAAGAAACTTTGCTTGTCAGGACCTGAGAGATTGTTCTTTTTGGTTTCGTTTTCCTGCAAGGCTCAGGATGTTGGGCAAAAGGAGATTAATTCTGCCAGCTTTCAGCTGCAGCTGAGAAATGCATCTGTAATACCTGGTATACAAGATCAGCTTTGTTGGATGAACTGTTTAAAGACTTGAGTGCTGAGGCTTTTTTGGGAAAGTCTGATTAGTTTAGCAACTGCTGAAAATCCAGTTGATTTTCATGTAGCTAAGCAGTTACGTGTGGCTAATCTGAAGCATCCAGTTCTCTTCACATTTAAAAACCCTTCAGTGAACAAGCTAAGAGGATGTCTGTACTGCTGGTAGATTTCCTGAAACAGGCAGATGAGTATAAACCAAAGGATTGATTAACTGGACTTTGCACATACCAGGACTCTATAAATTATGTGAGTATAGCCACTCGTACATCTAGAGAAATGAAGGATAAATAAGAATTTCTTTCTTAATGCCTTGAGAGCAGTGGGTCATGCTGAAATGATGCTGGCAGAAGATACTCAATCTGTTATGTCCTCCAAAGGAGTCTGGTACAGAGTGGAAAGCTGCATTGACATGCTCTTAGTGCACATCTGAAACCTTCATTCCCTAAGACATCATACAGAGGTTTCTCTTTGAAGGGTGTTTTAATTACTGGAGATAATGCTGGATTTCTACACTTACCCTCCAAAAGCACAAGATTTAAGACATTCGAGTGATGATATTAATGTATTCCCTTCCCAGGTGTTTAAAGATCTGACTCTGGCATTCCTTATTCCCAGTCCTGCTGATGGCTGATACCACCACTACCACGTGTGACTGTGTTGGCATGAACTACACAGCCCACTGGCATCACTGTCAGATCTTTGCCTTCTGTACAAATGAACCTTGTGCTCCTTTTGGTTACTGGTCAAAGAGTTGTAATTTTTTTCTGTTACTTTGTGAGGCATCTTTTGTTTTTGCTTTTCAGCAGCCTTCTTGTTCAGCATCAATCTAGCCTTTTTCATTCTTGATAAATAGAGTATTTTAAATGACTGTTTCAATTTTTTTTTCTACTTGCTGCAGTTGGGTGGCAGTCACATCCCAGTGACTGATGTACATACGTGGATCCGAAGTCAAGTGTTCTGGCTGAGCTGGTGTGTTGCCTTCTTGGCTGAAGCACCTCACGTGTATTTGCTGTGCTTGGAGTTCCAGCTAGATGTGGACTTCTGGTGGGGAAAGGAAGACGTGGCTGTTTCCCACCCCTTAAAAGCATTCCATCTTTGCAGAGTTAGCCAGGCAGAAAGCAGCAGGCTGTATTTTGTCAAGTTAATAGCATACTTAATATAACTTAACATTCTCTGAGTGCGTGACGGGTTTTTATAAGATGATGATGTACCAAACAGGAGTCGTCACTGAGCCTTAAAATGATCATCATAGTTCTTATAATAAAAAGTGTTAAGTAAATAGCAGGATTTTTTTCCTACCTATGTAATTTTAGGAACACATGCATTTGGGTAAATAGTAGAAAGCTCTTGTGCAGGTTTGGGAAGATGTCTTGCAAGCCTGCTAACAGCAGGTGATCTCTCCACTGCTGTAATGTTAGCTGTTTTAGGGCAGCTTTAAAGATATTGGTAGAAGCATGGAAATGCAGCAGTTTTCTTAGAGGCAGTGTGTTATACATGCACATCACGTAAGTGTAATTATATGGCTTCAACACTGCAGCTCAATCTGAATCAGCATCAGCTCACCATCTCTGTTTTTAGGCAGAGGTGTGGAGAAACAACAGCAGTTCCCACAGCCCTAAACCTGTCTTTCCTCTAGCTGTGATGTTGCAGGGTTTGTGGTGAATGGGGTGACATCTTGAGTTCCCTCCCTAGTCAGAATTTGAATAGTCTCCTGGAAGCAAAGCTCTGTGGGACCGTGGCACCATTCACTTCTGTAACCCCACTGTGGACACTCAGCTGTGCTGAGGAAGTTACTGCTGTAATAAGAGTCTCCTTGTGTTCTTGCAGGCAATCAAGTAGCCTTGGACTGAAAGTTGTAGTGGGAGAAAAGAAGCTAAGAAAGAATAAGGATGGTGAGCAGAAGACAGAAGTGGAAGTGTGCTGTTTTGCTGGCTGGGGAAATGGGTTACGTAAACTGGTGCTGACACAGGGCAGTGCCTCAACGTGGATCTGATTTGCAAACACTGAGATCAGACTCTGTCTTCACACTGATCTTGAGCATTCAGAAAGGATGTATGAAGGTTGTAGGAAATCCCTTCTGTTCCTTTTCCATAACCAATTTCCCCACTGCCCCGAATTGCCTTTGAAATTTAACTTCTGCTTTTGGCAGTCCAGAGCCTGGGCTTGTAGCCGTCTTTGTGCTCGTATTAAACTACTGCATTGAAGGTATTTAGTTTTCAGGCTGCTTCACTGTTTCTCATTGCAATGAAATGAAAGTCTTTCTTACCATAGCTGATCACTGTGAAAAGTAAATCTGTCTCCTCTGACAAAGCAAGTGAATATTGTGTCCTGTTCTTCAAGCAGGCTGTTCAGTAACGGCCTGTGCCATTTACAAGGCTGGAAATGATAAAAGTGCAGTGCCTTATTGTGCACTCAGGAAAGCAGTACATTTTTCTAATCCTAGAAGGATGCTTAGAATACATTGTGGTGAGGATGAGCCACGTGGTGATCAAATATGTAGACAGCAGCTGTAAAAATGAGGATTTCCTGCCACTGGTTGGAAAAAGACAAGTTACTCAAGGAAGTGGCCAAGGTCTTTTCTAACTTGAGAGAAAAACGGTTTTTTTGTCTGCTGTGTACCTAACATCAGTCTTCTGAAGCACTCAAACCCTCAGTGAACAGAAATGGCTTTGCAGGCATGAAAATACTTAATCCTCATGATGAGCAGTGTTTAAAGTAAATTTAGGAAATGTTTTAAACTGCTGATTAAAGTAATTTTTAAAGAAAGGTGAACCTTCTGCTGATAACAGACTTACTGAGGGTAAATTGTAGTTGGCTTTTAGCTCATGTTAAGCGCTATTTTCATTACACTGAGAAATGGACTGTGTATCTGCTGGAGAGAACAAACATAATTTTGTACTTGATCAACCATTATAGATACTCAAATATATGGGAAGCCAGGTCAGGAAACCAACTTCCAGTGGCTTTTTGACATCATGCTCACTGAAAAGTTTCAGAAGAGTCTTTTTACTAGGATAAATGCTTTTAAAAAAAATTGTCTCATTCAGCTCATGCACTTCGTCTCGTTTACATGATGGGAGATATAAAGTGATAAAGCAACAAAAGCCCTGATTGTTTGCAGTTCTTCATATGTTACTGGGACACTTACAAAAATGAAACCTAAAAGAGCAAGAAATTGTTGTGACCTTTGTGAATAACTGTGATTCTTCCTCTTTCACAAAAGAAACACCCCCTGGATTCTTATTCCATGGAAGCAAATAGCAAACATGAAGTGATAAGAAAATCTGAATGTATAAGATTTGCTGTTCCTAGTTTTAGATTGCCCAATTGTAACACTCAAAATGTAATGCTTTTAAGTATTTAGAAAACAAAAGTAGGTGTCCTGTGTGAATTTAATGGAAGTCCATAGTCACCAAAGCACCACGTTTCATGCGGTTAAATAATGGCACTATTTCAGTGTTGTACTGAGTTTGGGAAACACTTCTTAACCTTTAACATAAGTTGAAACTTTTTGGAATGTTGAAATAGCATGTAATACATTAACTATTTCTTCACAGTGGAATCAGTGCTGGTATTTAGATTTTTCCTCTTGATGCAGTAGTACTTTAGAGTAAAGTATTCTTGATTTCAGTTAGGTTATCACTTACTTTACTGAGAACTTCAAAAACAAAGAAAATCCACCACTTTTCTCCTTCCAATCAGATGTTAAGAAGTGGGTGGAGAGGGAGAATCACTCACTGCAATCTGAAATCTTGTACTCTGGGACCAAGATCTCAGTAACGTGCAAGTACCGAAATATGGAAATGCAATGGACTTTCAGCAGCGCGGGATAGGTGTCTCAACTCCCATCCTGTAAAGGAATCTCTGAACAGTGATACAGGAAGAGTTGCTTAAGCCTTGGAATTTAAATTGGCAAGGCTTTGAGCAAAGCCAATCCTTAAGATGGCCTTTAGAGCCAATAGCTCTGACACTCCTAGGAGCAGCTGCTGAGCTATTTCCATCAGTCTGGAATTTGCCTCCTATGCAAACCATCCATTGCCCACTAGGCCTGAGGTGGCTCTATCATTTTTCAGTTAATTTTATTTTTCAGTTAATTCTATTTTTCATCCACATATTCTGTCCCAAATCCTGAGAGGAAAAAAATGAGAACAGAAAGTGATGAGGCATGCATTTTTCATTTCACTTTATTGATGTTCCTTATTTGGAGTTAGAATTCTTTTGACAGTGATTGCCTTCGGATCTCTCCTATTTAATGGTGGTGAATGGCTACACCAGGTAACAAAAGCTAGTGATCTTTAATTAAAATGATTACAAATGTAAATCAGTGTTAAAAATGGTGTCTTAACGTTTGGAATTGGTGGCTGAAATGTGTCAAAGTGAACAGATCTTTTGCACTGACTGACCGTGGGTTTGGGGAGGGGCTGGATCAGGACATGTGGATGCAGCTCCATTTCTGCTTGCATCATAAAATGAAAAGTAGGTGGAGTTTCTTGCTTGTTTTGGTTTCATGTCTTTCCAGAAAGTAGTGGATGTATTAAAAAGTTAATTTCTCTTGGAACAAATATTTGAAGGTAGCTCCTGATCACACCAAGTTCCTGATAACACTGAAGAATGACTCATTATGGGGAAGGAGTATCTTCTTCCCCTTGAACAATTTTGGTAACTGCATGATGATCCTATGAATACTTTTTCCTCATGCGTTTAGGAAGCAGTGTTCCAAACCCCATATATCATGAGGCATCTGGTTATGTGGAAGACTGAATACTGATAACAGTAAATCAGTTAATACAGTTGTAGAAAGTTGGTGTAAACACAGGACACATACTCTGCTTGAAGGGATTACTGTGTTGATAGAAGATTCATCCATTAAAACTGGGAATTATTAAACCCCTTGGTTTAAGGCTGTCCTGAAGAGCATAAGACGTGGCAGAAAAGTTCCCCATGGATTTTGGGGCCCAGGTTGTGTGCACTGTGGTAGTGTTGGTGTTTTAGCACTAGGGCATCGATTAGGTCTCATTTTGTATCAGGTAAGGAGCTTTGCAGTTCAGGAGAGAGAAATAACTGGCTGGACAGTTACCAAGCCTGGCTCAGTCTGTTGGTCTTGTTCTTCCCTAAGACAATTCAAATCAATTGATTTTTCTTTTTATATTGATAGTTTGAGACCCATAGGGAGCAGTGTGTGTTCTGGGCTAGTGTGCTGCAACATCTGCATGTGGCTGCCCTCTGCTACCTGAGTGCAGAAGATCTTTGGGAACATGCATATGCTTGCCTTCTGATAGGTCTGAGCAGCTTTAAACACTGGTTGTAGTCTTCACAAGGCATGCCAGTTCCTTTTCACCGTTTTATGTAATTAAAGGTATTGATCTGTACAGCCTCAGAACAGAGGGTTTTTCCTCTTTCCACTAGAGAGCATTGCAGGCACTCCGTGTGAGCCGTGCCTCAGCTCTTAGCTGTACCCCTTGTGTCCCTGGGCTGAATGGCAGAGTAGTGAGGTGTTCCTGGTGGATGTATTTCTGTACTGGGAAATGGGGATTTAGTTAATACGGGTATAGCCAGGCAGCCAAGCAGAGGCAAAAGCCCAGGGAAGGTGGAGGCCTGCTGTTTCTTCTAACAAGGGATAGTCAATGGCTACAACACCTTGTTACAATGCTGTTGCATATGTACTTAAACCCTGAAGCATTGCTGCTTTTTAAAGAAGGAATTACAGTGAGCATTTTCACTGCTTTTGCATCTTTTCATTGCTGAACACTTTGCTGAACCAGAGCTGTGCTTCAGTTGAAGAGCAATGTTGGAGGAAGGCAGTGTGCTGCCTGGCAGGGTCCGTATCGCTGGGGGCTGCAGGATCTGATGCCTCTGATAAGTGCTCGATGACCAAGGATGTGCTTTGCTCCTGCCCCCCCATTTGTTGCCCGTCTTGCTGCACTCCTCACTCCAACAGAGTGAGCTAAGCATGCTGAGAGGCTAGCGAGGTGAGCACAAAAATGCAGCTGCTGTTTGGCTGATAGTGCTTGGTTAGCTGTCACCCCATCCCTTGGGTTCTCCACGAGCAGGTTTCTGTGGGGTGCCTGCTGAGCACCTGCTGGGATGGGCAGCATACTCTGAAGGATGGTGAGGGGGAGCTTTGCTCGCTGGGTGCTCAACCCAACAGCATCATGAGAGCCTGAGGATTACCTCCCTCTTCTCATGGGGTTGGCTGTTGTGCTGCCTACTAGCTCTTGCCGAGGCTCCCTTGGAGGCCCCTGGTCCCTGTTGAGCCATGTGCTGCATGCAGCCTTTGGGCAGCTGTTGCAGGGGACACTGGAAATGCTGTAGCGCACTTCTGCTGCGGGCACTGGGAGGCAGAGGCTCAGCAGGACCATGGCAGTGTGGCAGTAAGCAATCACCGTGTTGTTTGCATCAGTGAGAAGAGTTTCCATTGCTTCATCAATGGAGTTGATGAGAGCTGAGATCCTGTGTTCTCCCGCAGGTCTGGGGCTGTGCCTCGCTCAGGTTAACCTGCAGGTTTCATCTCCTCGCCCCATGGACTTTGCTCGCACTGCTGCCATCCACTCTCATTTCCAATTTCACACCACCATGCTCTTGACGTATTTATAAACGAATTCTTATGTCAATCCACTAAAAAACAACCAAATACATATTTTTCTACTCTGTCTCCTGTTGCTGTGGCAATCTTGATTGCAGCTGAGCAAGCAGGGTGGCAGAAGCTGCTGTCAGTGCCAGAACGTCCTGCTTCCTGCACGGTCACTGCTGCAAAGAGCATCCCCTGCCTGCTGCTGGCTGTCTTGGCAAGGGTTTTACCATACTGTGTTTTTGATTGGCAAATCTCAAAGGCTTCTCTGGAGAGATGTGAACGAGCACATTTGTGATCCCTCATCAGGGATCAGGGGAAGGTGAGGCACTGGAGTGATCAGTGAGAGCTGGGCTGGGCTCAGCCCTTTGGCTGCCGTGCAGAGCTGTGCTCTGGGGGTGAGGGCAACTGAATCCTCCTTAGGGTTTCATCTACATCAGGACTTCATCTGCCCCTCTCAGCATGTTATCTCTTCTTCAGGGTTACCCTGTTATCTCTTCTCCAGGGTTACCCTCTTCTCTGTGCAGCTGGGCTCAGGCTTAAGGCTCAGCCTGGAGCAGGTGACCAGGTGATTTCTGTGCAATTAGTTACCGCTAATCAGCTGGCTGTAAGGAGCTGTTGCCTATCCTTAGTAAAATGGCATGAACCACAGGAAGAGAGCATTTCCCCTTTGCAGTGCACGGGAATGGTGTGTTAATGCAATCAGCTGGCAGACAGGAACTCACAGGGGATCGTTAATTGTTTACAGGATATCTTGTGTGTGACAGTGGGATCTGTGAAGGTGTTTGCAGGACAGGAGGATTTGGTGGGCACAGCTCAGAGGACCTGAGCAGGGGCCCCTGCAAGGTGGCACTGAGAGGAGCATCTCTCCCTCCAGTCTGGAACTAATGAGTTAAAGGCAATTAAATCCATCTTGCTGAGGGCCAGCAGCTTGCTGCCTGCAGCTCTCCATGGTGTCATGGGGCTGAAGGAAAAGAAAAGCTGCCGACATCTGTGGGCTTTGATTTGCTGGGAAGGTTTTCTGCCTTCAGCCTGGGGAGAAGGGGAATATATTAGGAAACATTCAGACACTTGTAAGCGTGGTCTGAGAGTGTCGAAGCAAGGAGCGGGTCCCTTGGCTGGCTTTGCTCCTTAGGAGAGAATGAACGAGCCGCTGCGTGAGCAGGGCTGCCTGCTGCTGCCAGAGGAAGCAGGGAGATGTCTGCAGGCAGCTCTTCCTCCTGTGACATCTGGGAGTGAGGGTGGAGGGAGAGCAACCTGTCTCTGTAATGCTCCTCTCCATGTATTCTCACAATCTTTGTTTCCAGAGACAGCTCAGTGCTGAGGGTTAAGCACAAGTGAGTGTGGTGCTGCCAGGACGAGGAGGGTGATGTGAGCCTGGAAGCCCCTCCCTTCCTCTGCATTCTGAGGACTCTGTGTAGGATTTACAGGAGGGGGAGAAGGCGTCCTGCAGATTTGTCAGGCTTGTTCCTGGCAGATGAGTTGGTTCTATCGAGTGGCTTGACGTGTAATTCCATGCAGTGTGTAGATGTTTATCTGATGTTTACTCAGAGAAAGAGATTTCCTCCCCATTCTAAAAATTAAACTCTGTGTAACGGCACATTTGCTCAGGGAAAATGAATGTGAAGGTGCTGTCAAAACATCAGGTTTGCCTGGAATGAAGGTCCTGCAGAAGACAAGTGGCATTGGTGTGTTCAGAGATGGTTCATTGAGGACACTGAAGCCCTCAGCCTTTTGGGAGCTGTGTTAATTGAGCTAAAAGAGATGCAGAGCCCTGAAGGGAGATGCTGTTTGCACCTGGGAAGGCAGAAATGCTTGCAGAGAGAGAGGGTCAGAATAGGCCATTTCTGCTTTACAATGACATCAGAGAGACATGAAGAATTGCTCTGAAATGATCCAAAAGTAATGCATCCTATTTTATTCTGTTGGCCCACACTGTCAGAGGTGGATGGTGGTGGGATGGCAGCTGAGGCTGCACCTTCCCACCCATCTCCCGCTCCACGTTGTTGCAATGTGACAGATGGCAGCAGAGGGGCACTGACCCAATGGCATCTGACATGGGATTGTGGGTGGAGCAAAGGGGTGGCACTGAATCCCTTCTTGCAGGAAAAAATGGCACCCACTGATGTTCATCGACACTTGCTGAACATTTATGGGGACCACACAGTGAATGTGAGCACAGTGAGGCAGCGGGTACTGCATTTCAGTAACATGAAAGATAAGCCACGTTCTGGATGGCCGTGCACAGCTGTCACTCCATGAAGTGAAGACAATCTCCATCAGCTCATTCATCTGAATCGGTGGATTACGACCGGGAAACTGCACATAGAGCTGAATATTGACTTCAGTGCATTGGGGGAATGTTGGGATATTGCAAAGTTTGTGCCACAAATGTGCATGCAGGAGCAGAAAGAACACTGTGTGCAGGTTTGCCAGGACCTATTGAACCAACATGAGGCTGAAGGTGACAGTTTCCTGAATTGCATAATTACTGGTGATGAGATGTAATGTCACCTCTATGCTGGCATCAAAATGGCAGTCCATGGAGTGGCAACATGGGAATTCTCCATCAAAGAAAAGGTTCGAGATGCAGCCCTCAGCGGGTAAAGTGATGTGCGCTGCCTTTTGTTGTAGGAAAGGGGTGATCCCTCCCAATTTCCTGGAACCAGGACAAACCATCAACTCTGACCGCTACATCACGACGCTGACTAAGCTGAAGGCTCCGTCTTCCAGAGTCAGGCCAGAGGAGAAGACACCATTTCTCTTGCAACATGGTAACACCAGGCCTCATACCAGTTTGAGGGCCATGGAGCACATTGCCCACCTTGGTTGCACTGTCTTGCTGCACACCTAGGAGGGATTACTTTCGGAGCGACCTATGTGTATGGTAAGACTGGGTGTCCTGCTTCCAGGTGAGAAAGGGCTTGGGTCTGGTATTAATTTGAAAGGTGTTCAAGGAAGGAAATGCATCCATCCTCTGCTTTGTGAATCATCGTGCAGGTTTACAGCACCACAGCGATGAATAATTAGGGAAAAAAAAAAACAAAATAAAACTGAGGAGACCTCTCCCAGCATCCACCTTTGTAGAGCTGCAAGTCAGCGTGCTCCTCTCCAAAAAATTCCTGCTGAGGAAGTGCCTCCTTCCAGCACCCAGCAGCATGGTTCCTTTGCACCAGGTGATGTTTTTCCTCCTGGGGATGGTGGAGGTGCATCTCCTGCACCAGCCCCTGGGCTGCTGCTGGCTGAACAGAGAGGGCTTCATTGTGGTGTTAATGCAATTTGCCAGATGATGCAGCCTCTTCCAAAGGCTTTGAAGCATTTACAAGAGTGGAATAATCATTCTGTGTATGAGGAAATTGAGGTGGGGGGCTGTGCTTGCTGCAGCCCATGCTCAGAGCTGCTGGCAGAAGCTTGCTCTTTGCCTCAACTTTCAGAGCAGCAAATAAAACCACGTCTGTCAAGCACCTGTCCTTCACGAAATCCGCTTATTTCATAAATGCTACCTTGTGTAACAGCTGGCTGGGAGGGTGACTCGGTGCTGCTCACGCTGAGGTTTGGCCTTGCAGATGCAGATTGCTGCTGGGAACCTGTTGTTTGTGCCAAGGGTCAGCAGAACCAATGCTCTGAGTTTCCTTTTTCAGAGGGAGCTTTCTGTCCTAAGGATTTGTTTTGGCCTTGGACCCCTTTTCTCTTGCCATACGCCTAACAAGATCCTTTGTTATTCTCCAGGGAAGCTTTCAAGCTTGCTGCTGTGGCTTTGAATTGCCTTTCAGTGCAAGGTGTTCTGTTTGTGAAGTGCCTGGGCTCTGGAGCACTCTGGGTGCGATGCAAACAGCCGGCACACAAAGCTGTTACACATCAAGTGCCCGAGCACGGTTACGTGGCAGAAAGCTGCAGGAAAGTGTTGGCCATGGAGCCCCCAAGGAAGAGGCTGTGTCTGAAAATCCTCCCTCGGCAGGTGGTGGCTGCTGGAGAAAGTCAAGGTGGGTCTTGTTGTTTGGGCAGGGTGGGCGGTTTGTTCCCTGCTTCAGCGTCGAGTGAGAGGTAGAAACAAGCAGAAGGGAGATGATGAGAGCTGGGAGGAAGGACTTTTAAGCAGGCTTCAGGCTTTTTCCCCTCTGCTAAAACATTGTCTCCCTGTCTCTAAGCCACTTGAATTTGCTGCTTGTGTGACTGATGGCCTCGGTGCCTGCCGTCCTGCAAGCAGATCCACAGCCTCTGTGTGTGTAACTCCTGTGCTACCTCTGAGCTCCTCCAGCCTCCATCTCTTGGTGTCTCTGCAATCTTGAACAAGTGCTTTAATTTTCCCACTTGGTCCCAGCGAGAGCAGCTCCTTCCAGGGTGGGGAGCCCTGCCTGCGTGCTCCACCGAGCAAGGAGAGCACTTGGAGATGGATGGGCAGCTCCCTGCTGTGGCTCTGAAGGCTCTCTCTGTATTTTTAGGGCTTATTCNGAAGATTATGGCACTTGATGATTTAATCAACATAATCTCCAGATAAAACATGCTTCTGCTATACTACTGGGAGATGCTCATTTATGCTGGCGTGCTTCTCCTAAGGTAAATTAAATCATTAGTTTTAAGGCTGGATTAGGTGCGTGCATCTTAAAAAGGCAGCTAAGGAGCTTTAAAAGCTTCTTGGCTTGGCATTTCTTGGGAGTCATTAGACTCTTCCAGCACAAGAGCTGTGAGAAATGGGATTAGAGGTGCAGTGCTGGGAGGTGCAGCCGCTGACCCCGTGCTGGGTCAGTGCCCTCTGTGCAGGAGCTGCAGAACACCCTGTGCCTTCTGCCCTGCTCCCCAAGCCACTGCCAGCTCATTCCATGGGGAGGTTTTGCTGCAGGGCTGGGGGATGAGCAGTTGCTCCTTTGGTCCAGCCTGTGTCCTGAGCATCAGTTCTCCGCTGCAGGACTGAGCTGGGGTGTGTGCATTGAAGGAGACCTGGCTAGATCACAGCACGGGGAAATCCAGGACGGTGCACTGACCTGTGCTGGACCGTGCACCTGAGCAGAGCTCTGCTATCTGCACAGCCCAAATCCTGGGTGACCAGCTGGTCTGTTCCACCCAGAGCAAAGAGAAGTGATGGAAGCCCTCTCTGTAATTTCTGAACTATTAAGAATGTGGTACTGAGGTGCTGTGTACATCCATTTTTCAGCACTTTCTCCCCCCAACCCCCATTCAGCTCGTACGTGGATGCTCGAGGAGGATGCTCTGGTGGCACTGCCCATTTGTTGGGCACTGGGCTGGGCTGTTACATGCACAGATGGGGAGAGCAAGGAGCGATGGTGATGCCTGGGGAAGCTGACACAGGGCTGAACTTGGACCTGCCTGCCTGGGTCAGGCTGCTGGGGCTCTCACTCCTCTGCCCAGCAGCAGAAAGGTCAGTGGAAGGGGGACAGGGAGCTGGCAGAGAGGTTGCATCTGGATTCCCTGAAAGGTGCTGAGCAGCATCAGGTTCAGAGGTGGACTTTGTTGCAGGATGCCCTCAAGCCAGCTGAAGGCATCAGGTTCCATGCTTGCTGGGAATTGACATGGCACAGGGTGGTGTCGGGGCTGGTGCCTACGTGCTGCTTCCTCTGCTTCCCTCGTGCTGCTCTGCTGGTACCATCGGAGCAGCCACTGCTTCGCTGTGATTTCATGCAGCCTCTCTTGGAATTGTGAAACCTTTCCCTGCTTTGCTTCATCTCCTCGGGCTGTCTGTGGCACCATATGTCCTGGCTGCACAGGCTGTGACTGCCGGTGGCTTTGGGGACAGCTCTGTTGGCTGTCCCAGCGGCTCTGGCAGCACAGCGCTGGCTCCTGCTGGGCTGGGGATGTTCCTGGCCGCTGCTCTGAGTGGGTTAGGGCAGCAGTGGGGTCAGGGCAGGGGTGAAGGCAGAGGGTTAGGAAGCATTTGGAGGGGAGGAAATCAGCACACAGAGGTGGCCCAAGGGCAGCTCTCTTCCTTGTGCAGCACTTCCCGTCCTGCTGCTGTCTGGCAGTGCCTGTGCAAAAAGCCAGGCCTCCTTGCTCCCTGAATTTCATTTTTTNCAGAGGCATTCTTCTGCTTGGATGTGTAAAGGGAATCGTGCCTCCCCCCATGCAGAGCACTTGCAGCTGATTTATAGCAAGGCATTAATGCAGGTGTGGTGATGCAGCCCACTTGGAACAGGGCAGCTCCTGGAGGCGTGGAGGCAGCTGAGGAATAAAAGCAGCTGAAATGGCCCTTTGCTGCCCTGTAGATGGGCCCAGGAATGCATTCAGGCTCTTCTCCCCTCTGAGCATCCTCCTGCACCCCTGCAGCCAGGGGCTGTGTTCGCAGGGCTCAGGGGCTGGGCTGCAAAAACCCCTCCATGGTGCCAGGGTGGGCAGGGAGCTGTGTTACTGCCAGAGAAGATGAAAAAATCCCAGCTGGTGTTTGTTACTCCTGGCTGCAGACATCAAGGGGATGTCACTGGCAGAGCAAAAGGGGAAAATATTATTTTTGGTTTATCAGGCTGTTTTCACTCTCACGGCTCCACGGGCTGTAGCCTGACTAGACACGAGGTGCTGTCAGATGCTTTGTGTCTGCTTTACCTTCTCCTTTGTGCAGATTTTTGATGAGGGGAAGAGGAGCCTTTTAATGACAAAGCAGCAGAAGTGTTTGCTCTCTCACGTGCTGGCAGAGGCGGGGGGCAGAGCTGATAGGCCAGGTGCATGTTGACATGGTTTGATGTCTCTTCCAGGCTGCCCGTGCTGCTCCTCCATGCCAAACCCCAGGGCTCTCCCTACGGCCAGGGAGACTTGAGCAAATCTGGGCTGGGGCGCAGGGACTCACTGCCACACCGGGGTGACCTGAGAGCCCAGCCCTTGGTCTGGAGTAAGGACTCAAAGCAGCCGGATGCATGGATGCTGAGCCATTTCCCCTTCCTCTGTTCTCGCAGGCTCCTAATGGAGAGAGATCAATCCAAAGGCACAGGATGGTGTATGGAGGTGTTTGTTTGAAGCTGGGTGGACAGGAATCACGTTCCCAAACCGTAAGAGAAAGAGCTTTTAGCTGTCTTCCTTTCTCCAAAATAGCAACCGCGTCGCCGCGCACTGCGGGGCTGTCAGGGCGAATCTGTTTCGCTGACAACAAGATTGTTCTGTCTAGACTGGGGAGTGCTGCTTAACGGACTGAGTCTGCGGAATAATTTTGAGGCAAAATGCTTTACAAGACGTTAAGTTTAAACTAAAAAGCTCGCCTGACACAGATGATGCCTGATGGATGGTTTGTGTGGGGGTGGGATGGCAGCTGGCTTTGAGGTGCAGCTTGAGGGCAGCGACTGACAGGTGCCATTCAGCTGGGGACGGGCAGTGTGACACCTGCTGAGCTGTCACCTTTCCCAAACTGCCTTCTCCGCTCCCTGCCCTGCTGCCGGGGCTTCGGCCGGGTCCGGTTCCTGTGCTCCTCTGAACTGGGCACTGTGGATGCCCATGTCCCGTTCTGCATTGCGTCAGGCCTTGCTCGTGTCCATCCTAGACACCCCATGTCCATCCCAGGCAGATAAAAGGTGTCTCTGGCTCTCACCACAGCCCTCTTGGTGTCTGACAGGTTCTCCCACTGCCATCCCAAGAGCAGCTCCATGGAGGCAGCTGGGTGAGTCCCACTCACGCGTAACACTTGCATCTATCTTGAATTTTGTTTTTCAGGTGGTCAGCCCAGCCCTTGGTGCCTTGTCCCCGGCGTGCTGCTGGCTCTGACGCTGCTGTGGCCACCACTGAGGGATGCAGAAGCAGAAGGGGTTGTGAGGAGGGGATATGAGCCTTGCATTTGCCATCTGTGAGGAGGGGCTGGCAGCCAGGGCTGAGACGCAGATATGTGGTGGGGAGATTGCAGCCCAGCTGGCGGGAGGAAACTACTTACTTCTGGCAGAAAAAGGAAAGATGAAATATTAATAGCATGGCTCAAAGGCTGGGATGGTTATTTTTTCCCTCCCTTCGAGGAGGATGTTGCTTAGAGAAGCAGCATCTGCTCGGAGCAGGGGGACAGCAGCCCCCCACCCACAGGGAGAGGAGGCCCTGGGGGGAGCTGGGCTCAGAGCTCGGCCTGGGGCTCAGAGTGAGCACTGGCACTTGGACTCCACCACAGCCTTGCAGTTTTAGTCTCATTTGGCTCCAGTTCAACGGCAGGAAATTAAAAACTTCTTGTCTTTTCGGATGAGGGCTGTGCCCCGGTGCCTGCAGTACGAGGACAGCTTCGTGCTGACCGCTCTGCTTGGGCTGAGGAGGTGCCAAGAGGGAGGAGCAGAGGGCTCAAGCCAAGCCATCCATCAGCTCCCCTCAGAAAAGCCCTGCTGGCTCCTGACTTGCCTCTTCTGGGACCCCAGTGGGTCCAAGCATCTCCAGCAGTCCCTGGTGGCTTTTTGAAGTGGAGATCACCTGAGGTTTTTCCCTCAGGGCCAAGCTCTTCTGTTTGCTCCTGCTGATGAGCTCAGGAGGAGGCTGTCTAGAGGGGCCTTGCTGTCAGGCAACATGGCACTGTGTCTTGATGTAGATGTGTCATGTCCCAAATTCTGTAAAATTTGAAGACTCTTTTTTTTTTTTTTTTTTTCCCCAGCAGTCATGTAACTTCTCTGTGTGCCTTCCTGGAGCAGGTTGGCCATTGGGTAGGCAGCAGGAGTCAGCATCCCAAATGGGTGCGCTGGCAAGGAAGGAGAGAAGGAGAGATCACAGGCAGATTCAAGCAGGGAAGAGGATGCTCAGGCTCTGCGTTTGCCAAGTGAGGAGCTGGAAGGAACCAAGTTCAGGGTGTTTAAAGCTCTTCCTTCTGTTTCCTTGACATCTCTGCTCTGCTCTGTGCCAGATTCAGAGGTCCGGAGGGAAAAGAGAAGACACAAATTCAGCATGGTGGGAAGCAGACTTGGAGCGCTCCTGCCTTGAAAACTTCGTGAGTGCTGGCTGTGAATGCTGCTTATTTCCTGATGGAGTATGTGCAGAAATGGAGCATGGCACGGCAGATGGCTGCTTGCTCAGGATCAAGGAGCGGGTGAGCAGTGAGATGGGGTTTGACCTACACTCCAGCTCCAGCCTTGCTTTAATTCTTGGCTTGTGCCTCATCTTTGGCAGCACAGGGTGGGGGCAGGCAGCAGAAGGGGGCCCTGATGTCCTCCGTCTGCAGCCTTCTGTGTTCCCTGCCTGCTCCCTCCTGCTGCCTTTTGATGGACTGTGTGATTAATTATACTGCTCCCGGCCTCTGAACATTTATTTAGGGCTTGATGTTGGCTGCTGTTTACACAATGGCAAATCTGCTGGGGCTGTGTCCCACGCAGGTGGCAGCTAACAGGTCCCTAAGCTGAATGGCACCGTTAGAGCTGTCGAGCGAGGCTGCTGCGATGCAGGCAGGTAGAGGGGAAGCTGCCATGCCCTGAAGAAGTCAAGACAGATCTGTGTTAGGTTAGAAGAAATGCTTCTGGCTATGCTGGTTTGCAGGAAATTGGTCACTTCCCTGCTAGCATCCACTGCTTTAATAGATCGATGTTCCACTGTAGTGTGTCTGTCTGGAGCTTTCCTCTCCCTGCCTCCACTGCTGTCCTAAGAATAATCCTAACAGGACCTTTTCAACTCTGAGAGCTTTGGAAATCTTTCCTTAGAGATTTTCATTGCCTTTTTCTTCGGTGTACAGAAAAGGGAGACTGGAGAGGTGGTCGGCTGAGGGAAATAGAGAACCTGAAACAACAAAAAACCAACCCAGAAATGCTGCCGAAGTCAAGCAGAAATCGACCCCAGTTGCAGTGTAGCTAGCAGCTACCCGAGCAGATTGTAGAATCACCTCTGCATTTGAGCATCTTGCTTCTCAGTGCTCTGTCACAAGGCTGAAGATGGCATGTCTTGAGCAGCTAAAACTCTTGTACCTGCTTTTCAGAAGGAAAAATGAGGCAGGGCTATGGCAGAGGCAGGTGCAAACCTCACATCCTGCACAGGCTCCTGCCTAGAAGCAGCTAGGCTTGTTTTACCTCCTGCTAATTCATATGCAGTGGGAATGAGTTTCTGGTGGCCTGCTGGCAAGTTGCCTGTTTCTTGTTGCTTTGCAGTAGGAAGGGGAGTGTGAGCTGTGCATCTGCATGGCTGTACCAGCAGGCAGAGATGAGTTTGTTTGCTTCGTGCCCTGCTGTGGATTTGGGGCTGTGCACTGCCCTCCCCTGTAAGATGGGACCGGAGCCAGCACCTTGCTCTGAGCCTGCCCTGGGATGCTGCTGAGCTGTGTCAGCAGGATGCTGAGCCCACACAGGCAGCAGCATCGCCTCGTGGTGCTGAAGCTGCTCTCTCTGCCTCGTGATAAACTGCTGATGGGCTGGGGTGTCGGTGCTGCCCACGCCTGTTCTGCACCCAGTGCCTCCAGCAGACCACCTCCTCGCTGGAAGGGCAGGCCAGGTACCCTGGCTCCTGTTTGCCTCCTGTTACTGCCCGGCTGTTAGGTTTCAATGTTTCTGCAGAGGTTGTATCAGTAGAACAAACCCAACGTGCTTTGATAAAACGCTGCAGGTAGCTTGTGCTGCCTGTCACCTTGCAGTGCATGGGGAGCAGCTCAGCTGAAGGAATCATCCCCCTTATCTTTACTGCCAAGATAAACCTGCTCCCTGCAGGACAGGCAAGCCCAGGGCGTACATCAGATCCCTCAGTGTGTGCAGAGTGTGCTCAGAAGCCACTTGCCAGGTTCTCAATAACAAGCACTCAAAACACCCATGGCTACTTAAACCATGGAATTAAGAGATCTCATGCATCCAGTGTTGGAGTGCATGCTTTTTCAGCGCTTTGGGGAATGGGGTTCAAGTTCCCCACATTTTGGAGGGGTGAAAGTTTTAATTTTGTGAGCCGAGATTCCTGTTGTCTGCTCCCTGACCTGAGGCTGTTAAGCTGGCCATCAAGCTGTGCAACCCCCAGCACTGAAACAGCAAATTGATGGCTTAGAACCTGCCTGAATGCAAGGTTGCTTTCCTGAGCCATGTCCCCTGTAGGCGACATCTGGGATTGGGTGCCCTTGGTGGGGGGTGGGTACCTGTTCCCAGCACACAGAGCTCCCTCCAGACCCTGCCCATGGCCGCAGTGCCCTGCTTGGCATGGGGATGGGAAGCAGAGCTGGGAGCTTAGGTTAAAATCCTCGTGAGAGGCAGCATGGAGCTGGGAGCTCATCTCAGCAAGCCAGCTGGCTGCGTGCTGCCTCTGACACACAGCGATTTCTCCTTCCTCCTGCCAAATCCCCAGTACCAGTTTTTCCCCTGTTTCAGGCATGGATGCCACCAAGGGGCCATCCCTGCTCCTGGATCACAGCCAGCTGCTTGCAGAGCTGGGACAGTCCCCCCAGCTCCCTGGGCTCCTCCAGCCCTGCCTCTCCTTTCTGTCTGCCGTGGCTGGTGGCAATGCTGAGCTGTTCAAACTCACCCAGCCGCTGTCGATGCAGCTTTCCCCGTGGCTTCCTTCTGGGAAAAGCTTGCTTTTTGCTTAAAGCTCATGGGGGGGAAGCTAGCTGAATGCTGATGACTGTAATTGCTGCATTAGCTCTTGCTAAAGGACAGGAGCAGTGGCTGCTGCCATTGGCGAAAGGCTCTGAGCTCTGCCACCATCCCCAGGCAGAAGGGACCTGGCGGGGGCCCAGCAACTGATCTGTGCCCACTACAGGCAGGAGGAGGGCAGGGCCCCGAGCAGTGGTGGGAGCAGAAAGCTGCCTACCAGCTCCCTTTTGAGGCCACGAGACTTTGGGAGAGAAAGTGACTTCTATAGACATGAAGGAGACTTTCTTTTGGGTCAAGTGCTCTGGAAATAAATGGTTTGGAGATGAAAGCCTTTTTGCTCAGGTAACGTGGATTCACATTGCCTAAAGGGAAGTCTGCCTTGTGCTGGGGTATTTTTCCCTCTGGAGGCATTGTGATTGCTTTTGAAGATGAGCTTTCAGCATACAAAAGAGAAGAAAGCTGAGAGAAAGAAAGAGCTTTTAAAAATACGAGGGGTGCCAGTGGTCTGTTCTAATTTGTCAGCACGTCTCTCTGGCTCATGAAACCCCTGTTGAGTGCAGGGATTGTTCCTCCTCTTGCCTTCACGACTTGCTCCTTCCCTCTGGCATCTTGATCAATCGAGTCTGGATTTCTTTTGTCCTTTCCAGGCCAACGCTTCTGCACCCAGGGCTGCTCAGCAGGCCAGCAGCAGCGGCTCTGGCTGAGGATTGCCCCGATGTTCTCAGCAGACTCCAGTGGAGCTGGAGCTGCAGGCCTGGCGCTGGGGTGAGGCCCTTTCTGAAAGAGGTGTGGACTCTTTTCTGATCAGTTTGATCTGAGGAATCTCTTGAGAACACGCTGTACCCCATGATCTCAGGGTCCCCAAAGCACGCTCTGGCTTTGATGAGACTTCAGGCAGCATCACATCCTCGCTTCTCCTTTTCTGGGTTCTCTCCCCTCCCCCTAGAGGAGGATGGGGTGTCTGCAGGGCTCTCCTCTGCTGATGCTCAGTGTGAAATGGTGTAAAACCCAGGCATTGATTTCTCAATCAAAGGTGTCTGCTTGCTCCTCGGTCCATGGCTTTAATGCCTGCAAATACATCTTCCTCTCCCTTAATGGTTTGCTTTAAGATTTTTGAAATTGACTCTTGTGCTTCAGAGATTTGGGAAGTGAGCAGGTTTGGTAAGGCTAATGTTCGTGCTGGCTCACAGGGGGCTTTGAACCAGACGGAGCCCAGGTCACCGTGTCTCTCAGCTCTCAGGGGAAACCTCTGCCTTGTCTGGCTGTGCCCTTCCTGCCCTCTGCGTGCTGCATCCTCTGGGCTCACACTGCTGCTGCTGTTCTACCTCAGTTTTCCCCTTGCTTAAAGGATGGTGAGTGACATGGAAAAGCCTTTCCAAAGAGCAGGGATGGAGATGCTCACCTGGGTGGGAGGAGAGGGTGCTAGGAGCAGAGTGGGGCGGAGGAGGAGGAGGGATGCAGGTGGCTCCTGGCGCTGGCTGCGTGCAGCAGAGCTGGCTAGGGAGAGGCTGAAGGCAGCGTATCAAGGATGTCTCAGCTATTCAAGTGAGAAATCAAATTAAACCTTGTATCAAACAGCAGAGCTGTTCTGTGCTGGGAGTTATGTCAAATTCATTAAAGGTTTCTACACACCAGTCCCCCCAGGAGTCGGTGAAGAGAAAAACCAATGCTTTGTGTCAGGGGGCTGCATTTTCCTGCTTACCTGGATGTGTTAATGATGTGGGTAGAGGAAGAGAGGATTATCGATGTAACCCTCAAGACTGATGTCTGTGGAGCCAGGAAGGAGGGCACTGCCTTCACAGCAGTGCTGTTTGTGTGTGCTGCTGTCTGCAGGTTGGGGTGTCTGTTTGTCCATCTGTCTGCTCTGCGTGGTGCTGGGCGAGGGATGGGGACAAAGCCCCAGCAGGTGGAGGTGGGCAGGGTGCTCTGGTTCCCACCTGCCTGCCTTTGGTCTCCCGTTAGCAGGCTGGCAGATGGGGTCACTGGGGTACCCCGGGGTGCCCAAGAGTAACCTGGAGGAGATGGAAATATCAGTATCGTGTGTCCAGATTTGCTTTGTATTGGGCGTGAGCCCACACTTGTTCCAGGCAAGGAGAAGCTCTGGACAACGCATTACTCCATCCATGGGGACAGATTGTCTGGGGGCTGGATGGAGCCCAGGCTTGGCATGAGAGATCCTGGAGCTGGGATGGAGCTGCCAGCACGGCGGCAGAGTCTGCTGGGAACGTGCGATCCTTGGCGTGCTGCAGGACTTCAGCTGCAGGGCGAGCTGCCAAAGGGACACACCAGGGGCTCTGCCACCTTCCAGGTGACCAAAGCGAGCTCCTCGCTGCCTCTCACCAGAGCAGTGAGGCAGTCTGGAGAGCTGAGGTGAGGAACGCTGAGCTTCATCCGCTGCAAACACTGAATGCCAAAGTCATCTCTGGGTAATGTGCTGGGGCACAGGCTCTGCTAATGCTGATTTTTTATTTTTTATTTTTTTTAATCATCCCTGATGCATGTTGTGCATTGCCTTCGAAGCACTCAAGTGTGGGTTTGATATTTAAAAGCCACTTACAGTACTGCTGCTCTGCTGGCAGGGGAAATTCGGCTGACCCTGGGATGTGGAAACCTCGTTTTGGAGCAGAGCAACCTGCTGCAGGCGAGGGTGAGTCCCCTCGGGTGCCCTGCCTGCTGCTGCCTCTGTGTTATGGCTCTACAGCCAGCTCATTGTCTTCTCTCCCTCTTTTTTTGTTTTGTTTTGTTTTGTTTTGTTTTTGGAGGGGAAATTTTATGATGATAAACCTCAATTAGGCAACATGGATGAACTTCCAGGATGGAGTTTGTTTATAGAGTGTTCCCATTCATGGCAGCGAGTGCTGATAATTTCCATGGTTTGCTTTCCAGCCTGGGATTTAAGGGACCTTAGAGCCTGTGAACGAGGCAGTGCTGGCTCCAGGGTGGATTTTGCCCCCCAGGAACATGAGGAGCCCACCCAGGAGCTGACTCTGACCTGAGCTCCCTTGCACAAGGCAGTGCTTGGCTAGGCTGTGGGCATGGGCCAAGGAGCAGGGAGGCCTGGCTATGCCTGTTCCCTCTTCTGTGTTAACCCAACTGCATGCAGTGCCTTTTGCTGTCCCTGTGATCTCATCCAGCCCCAGTGTTCCTGCAGGGCTGAACAACCTGTCCGCGTGTGCACCTGGAGGAGAAGCTGCAGAAATTCAATGGGGCCAAAAGAAAATGAGGCGCTGCGTGCTCATCCTCTGAGCTGCCAGCACAGGGGATGGCATCTCTGCAGCACGATGGCTCAAGGCTGTTTTTTTTTTCCCCCTCTGTTGTGAGCGCAGAGATGCTGTGCTGAAGCGTTGCTGACATGCAGAGCCCTGTGACCCATCCCTCCAAAGCGGGCTGCTCCATTTACTGCTGAGATGCCAGCTCCTCCGGGATGAGGTGGGCTGTGGAGCAGAGCTGTCCTTGCTCACGCTGTAATCATCAGCCCTCAGCTGTCAGCATCTTGGATGTGTTCTTGGAGAGTATCCAGACAAAGACAGGAGAGATTTTGACTGTTGCAATCCCCTGTCCTATTTGATCTCCATTTCTGACAACCCACGGCTGCTGTGGCTGGGAAGTGGCAGGGAGAGGAGAGCAGTCTCCTGCACTTGGGGCTGGAGCAGCTTTCTCCGCCAGCCCATGTGCTTCTGCCTGTTTCCTGCAACACTGGACTGTCTCTTGCCTTCCAGACCAGCTGCATCGTTAGGAGAATCTCTCAGGTGGATCTTTGGGGAAAGAGATTGGAGCCTGATCAGTGGCTGAAGAAGTCTCTCATCCAGTGTCAAAGCTCTGGCTGCACCCTGTGCTTCCCAAGGGCAGCTTGAGAAGGGCACAGGGGAGCTGCTTCTGCTCCCCTTGCACAGGGCTCAGGGTGAGTTTGCACAGAACCTGTGATGAAAGCCTTGCCTTGGCCAGGCTCTGGAGGAGCTGCTGTAACCTCACGTTTCATGCAGAATTGGACAAATTACAGCAAAATAGCCCTGTCCTACCTTATGGCAGGCCCTGTCTCCCTGCCCACACACCCAGCTCAGCCTGCTGGTAAAGAATTGTTCTAAACAATGGATTTAGCCATCACCGCCAGTTGAGCTTGATCTGTAACACCTGTTTGTAGGCTCTGGCAGTGTTTGGTGCTTCCAGGAGGGGCTGGGTGTTGGGGCTGGCTTGGTGACCCATCTGGCATGCTGCTGGGCCACTCGTTAGCAAGGCTGCTGCAGGAAGAGCCTCTGATGCTGTCGGGAGATTCATGCTGATTTCAGGGAGTGCTGAGCAGGGAGCCAGGCGTGTGTGGGTGTGGGTGGGAGCCCTGGCTTTTCAAGTGCCTAAAAACCGAGCTTGGAGCCCTGCCTGCCTGCTGCTTCCTCTTGAATGGGAAAGGAGAGGCATTGCTGCGGCCCAGCTATCCCCAGAGCAGCGTGACCTGCTTCTGCCTGGGCTGAGTGTGCCAGGCTGCTCCCCGAGAGGCTCCTGGCTCCCTTCCCTCAGCCTGAGCTGCTCCTTGTGGTGCGGTGACCCGGGGCTGTGAGGACCGTGCCTTCCCCCTGGCTGTCCTGGGGAGCAGAGCCCGGCCCTGGAGCGCTGCCTGGCCTTTGCAGGGCTCCTGTGCAGCCCTGGAGCTTGGCAGCTCCAGAAATTGAAATGCAAACGAAATATAGCTGAGGGGCAAAGGAGCTGCTGACTTCTTTGCTGCTGACCTGTGCTGTCGGGAGGAGGATTGCCTTCTGCCTGGGGCTTGTGTTCTTCTTCCCAGCTTAGCCCGGGCCGGGTGCTGGCAAGATAAAGGAATGCAATTTCCTCAGCTCATGTAGAGCTCTTATTATGCACTTCCATAAAGTGAGAGGGGAGGGCCCAGCCCCAGCTCAGTGGTGCCGAGGCCCTGTGGTCACTGCACAGTGTGGTGGCCATGGCAGCCCTGGGGGATCCGGGTGGGCCTGCAGTGGGGCCTGCGCTCTGCAGGAGGGTGTGCAGCTGCTGGGAGCAGGGCTGGGAGCCAGGAGAGCTGGTTCCTGAGCTGTGCTGGGGGCTGCAGAGCTGCCTTTGTCGCTTCTTAGGACCTGCCCATTGCTCTGTCCTCAGCCTTTCTCTTCCTCCATCCCCTCTCTGGAGGGCTGTGCAGGCCCAGCCTCACCTGATCCCACTGCTTGCAGGGCCCTCTGCCATCTCCAGCAGGGATCGGTGTGTACCTCAGGCAGGAGCTGGCTCTGGCTGGCATCGGGGCACGCTGCCTGCTCCAGCGAGGAGGGGTTTCTCCTTGTTTGGTGGGAGGAGATATTTGTCATGTGCAGGTGGCTCTGCTGGGACTGCAGGTGGCCCTGGGGACGTTGTCCGATCCTGCCAGGTCTAGAGGTGAGCTGGAGGCCGGCGTTCTGCAGGCTCTGCTGTGGCCCAGCCCCTGCCCTGCAATCCCCAACTCACTGAGAGCTGTGGGTGAAGGCAGGGAATGAAATGAAGCCAGGGAGGATGCAGTGAAGCCAGGAGAAACCCTCAGTGCTGGGCTGATTGCAGGGGGACAAGCCTTGTGGCTCCTGGGGCTGCTGCCCCAGCTGACAGTTTCTCACCTCGTTCTCTTTTTGCATTCCCTGCTGTCTGCTGTTCTCTGCAGCTCACCCCCAATCCCCAGCATTGCCCCTGCTGGTATTGCCAGCAGCAGCGTAGGGAGGGCACCGCGGTGTCAGCGTCTCTCCAAGTGTTGGCGAAAGGGCTTAATGCAGAGAAAAGGAAATCCTGTCTCTCCCGAGACCCCGCTGAAGCATCTCTGCTAATTAACCCGGAGGTGATGGCTTGCCACAGGGTTGTGTGCCAGCAAAGAGCCCAAAAATAGGCTCTATCCACGCACAGCTCGGAGGCACGTGGCTCTCCCCTTTGTAAAGCCTGGCCAGACTGCTCCTGGGGGAGGCTGAACAGAGCACCCCTGGGCTGTTCTTATCTGCCCAGAAGTTTGCCTGGAATTGCAGGGGCATTGTTCTGTGTCCTATATGGACGTGGATGTGCCTGCTCATACTATGCGCTGGAAAAGAGACTCTGAGTTGTGCCCATGGGCTCCCAGTTTGGAGAGAACTGCTAGCCCCTTCTCCTTACCCCAGGGAGATGCAGCCAAAGGGCTGCATGTGACAGCCCAGCAGTCCCAGCTCCTGGTTCCCTGCGTGGTTTGGGAACATCAGAGCCCAGCACAGCTGCAGCAGTGCTGCCTCCTCCGAGCGCTGTGTGGGGGGATGGGGGGAGTTCTGCCTCCCTGGGCACCTCCTGCAGGTCCCAAGGGAATTCTTTCAATAAATTCCTCTGCTTTCTTTTTTTTTTTTTTCCCCTCCTTTGCAAGTATGTAGAGAAATCCCATGCGTCCAGATAAGGAGGTGCAGGTTTGCAGTTGCCTACCCCTGTTAACACATCCTCCTCTGCGTGTGAAGGTAGGAGCTGCAGCAACCACCTCACTCACTGCTCTCCCTTCCACGATCCCCCATTTTGTTTCCCCAGTGCTCCAGGATGTGCTTTCTACCCTGTATTTTTGCAGTTGGTTTTCATACAACAAGGGGGGGAAAAAAGGAAGCGGCTCTGCAATGTACCACGTGGAAACAGCAGCAGAGCTGAAGCCTTTGGCTCTGTTGTCCCTTTTTAGCAAATAACCTTGCAGGGAGGAGGTGGGTGCCTGTTCTCACTGCTGCCCATCTCATCTGGGAAAACACAACCGCTTCTCAGAGCCTGGCACTGTCCCGCTGGGACACAGAGGTTTGGCGTGCCGGGTGGCATTTGGGGTGAGCTTTGGAGGAGGAGAGCATCTCCCCGCTGTCTGTTAGCAGGGGTGAGGCTGCAGGAGCACCCAGCTGCCTGCTGGGCAGCTCTGCCCCTGCACCTCCTGCCTCTCCCATGCTGCAGGGGAGCACGGAGCTGCTGGTGTGCAGCAGGACCCGGGGAAGGAGCGGGCTGTGCACCCAGCGGTGGGTGCCTCTACCCCCAGAGGGCAGTGCCGTGCCACGCTCCTCCCCAGCCTGCCTCTCCTGGCAGGGAGCTAGTAGGGGCCCTCGGCTGAGCTCCATGGAAGCAGGGAACATCAAGGATTGCTTGAGGGTGTGGGAATAGAATGTTGTTTTTGCGTTAGTTGTGGCAAATTATTGACGTATTTCTTACAAGGGGAAAATCACCGTGGCTTGTGATGAGGCGGTTTTATTTTCTGAGGTGTAGCGAGTGCTTCACAACGCAGAAACAACAACCAAAAACCTTCCAAGTAACTGTCACAGAAATGCCTCTTCTGTCTCCTGACAAACTGCTTTTCTCACTGGCTTAGGCCAAAGCACACATCCCTAATGCTGCCCGGCTCTAAATCAGGCGCACTGGTTGCGTTGCTGCCCTGGTTCATCTGGAGGGCCAGCTGCAGGCTGTCCTCTCTGCGGGGAGATGTCCCCCCCAGCTCCCCCAGAGCTGCTCATCCCTGCTTCTGGCTCCTGCACTTTCCCTTTGCACCAACCCCAGGGCTGTTTCTGCTGCTGTTTGAATTCTGGCTTGCCTGGGGGACTGAATTGGGGTTAAATACCTGCTTACCAGTTGGCATGTGAGAAAGGAGGATGGGGCCCTTTCCTTTTTGGGGAGGGCCCTGCAGGGTGCTGGGAGCTGTGTTCCTGCTGCAGGCTCACAGGTACCCCAGGAGCGGGGATGCTTTGTGTGCTGCAGGGGAGGGAGCAGGGGCTCCTGGGCTGCTGCTGCGCTGGGGGAGGAAAGACTTCAGATAGCAATGAGCCAGCGTTGCCATTTCCAAAGCAACAGCTCTTGCCATGCTGGCTAATGGGCTGAAGGAGGTAAGCAGGGCTTTCTGTAGGGGTTAAAAGCTCTAACTCTGGTTGGGTGTATTTACGTGGGCTTTTTCCCTTTCAAAAGTGGCAGATGGAAAAGGCTCTGCCTCCTTTAAATAGAGCCGTGCTCCCTTCCCCAGGCAGGAACTCCATTAGCAGCCTCCCTGTTCCCCAGGCTGTGACACAGCGAGGGCAGTGCTGCCAGCTTAACTCTTCGCTTCCTCCCTCCTCAGAGCATCCAGAACCCTGCCCTCACGTTAGCAGCAGAGGGACTGAAAATGAAGGGTCTCTTTTCCCTCGACAGCTGTCAAAGTTTGCTACTGCTTGCTGGTTGGTATTTATCCTGGTGGCCAAAGCAGAGCACTATGAGCAGGCAGGCGCTGCAGCTGGTGCTTGGAAGGGCCCAGGGTTCTGCGAGCAGCACTGGAGGGGCAGGGGCTGCCCAGCACAGCGGGTCCCTGGGAGCGTCCCCTGCCTGGGTGGCTCTGAGCATGGTGGCTGGATGTCAGCCCTCACACCATTGCCTCCTGCTGCCTTCGGCACTGATGGGAGTGAGGGCTGCTGCCAGCTCGGGGCTGCTGCTCTCGCTGCCCATGGGAAGGCAGGAGCAGCTGTCCCCCACTGCTTAGCGTGCTGCTAGGAAGGCAGAAAGCCATCTGCCTGCAGAGGTTGGGTTCTGTGATATCTGCTATCGCATGAGGAGAAAACACTGCTACAGGACGGCAGGCAGGGTGTAGGGTAGGAGATCCTTCTCCGAGTTCACTGAAATGATTTTCCTACAGGTTACTCTCCCATTGCCCAGAGAGAGACCAGACCCACGGCCCATCCATGCAATACCACATCCCCTGGTGCACCCTTCTTACAGCTGCTGGAGAGATGCAGAGTGGAGTGATGGTCCTGGGCTGCTCCTTGCTGGATGCTCTCTCTCGAGTTCTGTGCTGCCAGCGGGGTTTTGTTTGCACAGGCAGTGTGTGCTGATCTTGCTAAGCACTTCTACTCCTGAGTACATCTGTGTGATGCAGCTGGTTCAGAAGGGTTTCTACAGAGCACAGGCATCTATGATGAGCCAGCAGTTGCAGAGTGATCCCATACAAGCCATTAGCTGGGTCACTGGAGCTTGCCTAGGGGTCTGTACAGGGAATTCCAGAGCTGCTCGGGGCTGAGTGGTGCCTGCAGCTCGCTGGCTGCTCAGCCCTGGGGTGGTAGCCTCACCTGGCCCTCTGTGGGGCAGCCCTGGCCCTTTGCTGTGCTTCTTCCCATGGTTTCATCTAATTTCTGCTGTCTCCCCTCTGTCTAACCCAGCGTGGGTTCACTGATGAGCTGAAGGTGACGGGTGCACCCCCGTTGCCATGTCACACGTCTGGTGATATTGAGTCTGAGAGCATCACGTTCTGGATGCTTATAAATGATCAGGGAAACAGTTTTCTTCCTTCACCCCCTGAACCTTTTTTTCATCCCTTGTTGTGTTAATTAACGCATCGTTTAAGCTGTACTCGGCTCTTGTTGTGCTTACTGTGGGTGAGGCTGCCTTGTCAGCACTTTGCCTCCGTGTCCCATCAGCTGCTGAGAGCTGGAGGAGAGCTGTTACCCTGGGTCCTCCAGCAGCACGTTGATTGCCTCTCATACCACAGCCACTGTCAGTGCAGACTGACCAGGAGGGCAGCTCAATGAGTGTGGTGCTCTTGACAAGCCTTGTTTGTCCTGGATAAGTCAGGTGGAATATCTTCAGCTGCAGGTCATAGGCAGTAACATCTCTCTGAGTGTGATCTGAAGATTTCCCCATCTCTGTTCCACCCAAAGGGGCTTCCTCATCTGCACTGCAGCAGGGTGCAGAGGCACTGAACTGACTCTGAGCAAGGACATGGGGAGCCCAGAAGCAGCAGGTCTGCTTTCACTGGGGCTCTTGCCCTGGTAATCATCCCACCCTGCAGAGCATGACTTAGCTCAGGCTGCAGGGCTTCTTCCCAAGCTGTGTTGGCCAACACGTCTTTGCTCTCTGGGAGCTGCCCAGGCACTGTGTGGGCCATCAGCCTTCATGGGGGACCAGACACAACCCCTGCTCTGTGCCAACTGACAGCATCCTTTGCTGGCTGCTTTGGTGCATGATGTCTTCCCAGAGCTGTGTGTGCCCTGTGCTGGGTGCTTGCTTGCCCTGCTAGAGCTGGGTTGGGATCCTTCCAGCACTGCGAGCAACAGAGTGCAGTGTTCAGAAGGTGGAGAGCAGCTGACAGCCTTCTTGCAGCCCTTGCTTCGATACCCCAAAGCCTTGCCTCCCCATGCTTGCTTGCTTTCCCAAATGTTGGTGCTCGGCCTCTTCTCCTCTCTCTCAGCAGCCTGTGCTTCCTCAGCCTGCAAAACCTCCTTCCCAAATGCTCCTGAAGAGCTTCCTTCTGGAGCAGAGCTCTCTAGAGGTCCCTTCCAACACCTACAATTGTGTGAAATCGCTGCAGGAGTCAAAGCAGACGGCTCTGGCAGAAAGAAGCCTGCAGGAGTGGATGCTCATCCAGAAACCTGAGCTTTGTTTGCCTGCACATTGTCCCTGGTTTTGGCAGGGTGGTGACCTGGCTCCGTGCAGCTGCTGTGCTGGTTTGCTGGGCAGAGCTCGAGGTCCCTCCTGCTTGAAGGACATTGACTGTTTTTTAAAGCCATGACTGCCAGCGTAGTCGAAGCTTGCTGCTGATGGCAAGCATGAATTTTGTGTTCGCTTCCCAGGCTGCCAGCTGGGGTGAGCAGCTCTGCTGGGCAGCAAGGAGAGGAGCTGCACAGAGCTGCCTGCAACCACTGGAGAGCGGTCAGAGCTCTCCCTATCAGCCATGGCCCAGCTGTGCCGTGTGAGCCTGCTCCCAAAACCCTGGGCTCCTGCATGTGAACCCTCCCCTAGGCTCCCTGCCCCCAGGCTGTGCTGGTCCTTGATTTGTTTGGGTTTGTGTTACAGCCGAGGATAACGTTGCAGATATTTCTGTGCGGCGATAGGATCTTGCCAGCCAGCCTTGCTTTAATAAGATCCCAGGCATCTGAGGTGCCTGATTACCTTATCTCCCCTCTGCAGCTGGACCTACCCACCTCTCTTGCCCTAAAAGCGAGCTGGCCTGGGAGAAAGCTTGGAACCTCAGCCCTGCAGGCAAATGGTGCAGCAGAACGAGCAGGGAAAGGCCGGCTTCCCACACTGCTGCCCTGTGCCATTTCTGCACAAGGTTCCCATCTCCTCTCTCCTCTCTGCTCCCCTGTTGCTGTGCTGCAGTGGGTGCCCAGGAAGGCTGCGTCACGCTGACTCACGCTGCAGCATACTGGGAGCTGGTGCCCTCCTGCTCCCTTGCAGCACCCGTTTGCTCTCTGGCTTTGCAGCTCAGCAGTCCCTGGGATGGACCTGGGATGGCTGCACATGGGGGCAGCGAGGCTGTGGCTTGTGCCAGCCTTCCCGGCTGCAGCTCGATGCTTTCCCTCTGTCACATGAGCATGGCACCATCCACCTCTTGAAGAATGAACGTGGGGCCAAAGCCCAGTGAAATCTGCTCCAGCCTCAAATATGTGCAATCCCAATCCCTGCATCTCTGGTGAGTGATAAACTCCATCTCTAGCTCTATCTCCATCTCTTGCTAAAGCAGGGTACGAGCACCAGAGGACCCGTGTTCTGCAGCTCTCAGGGCCTCCTGGAAGCTCCTGGAGCAAAGGGAAATGTCCCCAGCATGGTACCTGCACTGCAGGTGAGGGCTGGATCAGCCCTGAGCCAGCACTTCAGCACAGGTACAGGAGTGGGAATGGGTTCATCAGAGGACCAGAACGGCCGCTGTGAGCAGGCAGTGTGGGAAAGCAAGTGGGAAAAGGCAGTGGGGTGGGGGGCTGGGAATCAGCAGCAGTTCATCTGATATAGAGCCTTGAAGATGTAGGAATTGTGGAGGGAAGCGAGAAGATGCAATGAGGAACTTCGTAGGAATTTCTAGCAGAGAGGAGGAGGAGGAACTGATTTTTAGCACATTTGAGGGAAAAAAAAGGAAAAAAGCTCTTAGCAATGCAATAGGAATTGGAAAAGCAGAGTGTGTGGTGTTGGTATCTGGAGAGGGGCTGATGCCATGCTCATGTGATGTGGATGTGTGTGGATGCTGGGAGCAGCTGCCAGCTGGGGCTGAGTGGTGCAGGAGCTCTGAGCCCAGCTCCTGGGCTCGGGAGGTGGTGGCTGGAGGCTTGGTTGGGGTTATGGGGTGATGGACCTCATGGAAATGGGTCTCGTTAGAGCATGGAATCAACTCAGCTTGCAGGCAGGTCAGGCTGTCCTGCAGGAGATGGTATTGATGCTGTTGGGGATCCATGCTCCTGGCTGCTTGGGAAGCACTGGTTGTGCCTTGGCTGCACAAACAGGGCTGGGGCACAGCTCTGTTTGCTCCTGGGGCATCTCCCTCTCCCTGGACCAGGCTGTGCAGCCAGAGCTGCCGTGTCTGTGCTGGAGCAGCCCCGAGTGCAGGAGCTGCAGGGAGGGAGGCAGGGCTCTGAGATCCTCCCGAGCAATGCAGATGAACCCACACCTAATTGCTGGGAAAAATTCCCCGTTGCTATGACGACTCAACAAGCGTGATGCTCTCGAGTGCTTCTCTCCACTCCCAGGTCCTGCGCTGCCGTGTGTTCCTGTGTGTGCACCTCTGCTTTTCTCCAGCTCTCGGAGGTGGCTGATAATCCCCTCGGAGCGTGAGCAGAATCCCTTCTGAGCTGGGAAGTGGTTTGCCTGAAAGGTCTTCTAATAAGGTTAAGGAGAGGCCAGCAGTCGCTCACCCTGCTGCTGAGCACTTTGGGAGCTAAATTTAGTCCCTTGAGTCATTCCTGAGTCAGCAAATTGGGGGCAGGAAATCTTCATTTCTCTTTTTCCTTCCTTTCTCATCAGCACTGCACCCAAGACAGGCTTCAGGCTGCTTTCTGTCTCAGTGCAGCATGCAACCTACCCGCGGTGCTTTCCCCTGAGGCATCCTCCAGCCTGTCCAGAGCAAACAGGAGAGCTCCTTTCCCCTCTGCTGCCCTGATACACAGCCCGGCCTCGGGGCAGCAGTGTCGTTTCCCATCGCTGGTGATGCGAGGCACGGGGAGCTGTGTCCCCTTGGCTTTGTCACTTGCTGGTCGAGGCTGGTGGCAGCCCGTGCGTCCCCTGGAGCTGCCATGAAACCCAGTGAGGGATGAAGAAGCCCGGTGCAGCTGCTGCCCTCTGCGCCTGGCAGTGCCTCGGCACAGCTGGCAGCCACAGGATTGCTCCAGAGGGAAAAAAACCATGAGTGGTGAAATGAGCAACATCAGGAGATGCCGACTTGCCAGACCTCCAGAGTCACCCCGTGAGATGCCCAAGCCTTGTCCGGGCTGGCCTGTCCCCTGCTGTGCTGCTGGGCACAGGAGCTGCCAGGGTCAGACAGATGCCAGCTGCCACTTTCCACAGCGGCTCTGGGGTCGCCAGGAGCCCGTGGCAGAGCTCGGTGCCAGCAGGTTGCCCAGGCAGGCTGACTCTCACTGCCCCTGGCAAGCGAATCCAGGCAGCAGAGCCCCTGCTGCTGGCACCAGCTCCTGTTAGATCCCACCAAGCACATTCTGCATAACTTGTTTCCCAGAATGAAGTGTTCTACAAAGGCGGCATTTAATCACCTTGTTAAAAAAAAAGGGATGGAAAGCCCTCTTCCCCCCTGGGGTGAGGAAACAGCTAAAAGGGAATCCAGAGAGGAGACCATGTGCTCCTCCTGTGGCGCTGGGAAGCCCAGGGGAGCTGGGCTGTGTGCTTTGGGGTGGGACTGGGGGAACTCAGCGGGTCAAGGAGTGCTGGGAACTCTGGCAGAGGCACCCCAAAAGCAGGAGCTGCTGCTGCTGTCTGCAGGAGAAAGGGAAACCTCCAGGCTCTGTTTTGTTTCAGGGCTGCTCACAAGCCGTGCTGCTCCTTGGCACTGGGAGATAACGGAGTGGCTTTGCTGGACGGTGAAGGGCAGAGCAAGTGGAGCTGCTCCTCGCTGTGCTTTGGGTGCTGATGGGTGCTGCAGCCTGGGCTGGGGGCTGCCGCTCATTGCTGTCGTTATTTTATTCACAGCAAACGAAGAGTGAAAAATCAGAGTAATGGCCACGGAGACAGCATCCACTTGACTTCTCTTGCCCATGGCGTGAGCGATTAATGCAGCTGCGGTAACCCTGTGGTTACACAGCCCAGAGCCCACGGGAGCAGGGGACAGCACTGGACCACAGCCTCGAGGGGCATCCCCCCTCCCTGCTCCTGTGCTGCCTTTGATCTGCTTCCAGGAGGGGTTCTGTTCCCTGCTCCCAGCAGGTTCAGCCCAGGCAGGTGGCACAGCGGGAGCCCTGCTGCAGCTCCTGGAGGTTTGCTGCTCGCTGTTGGACGCTGCGGTAGGTTCGGTGCTGCCGGAGAGCTGTGCTGATAAACCAAGCCTCCTGGAGACAGCTTCCCTCTGCCACGGGTCTGTTTGCTCACTCTTATCTAATAGGATCTCTCCCCTGAGCTCTGCTTAAGCCTCCTGTGTAGCATATCAAGGCACTGAGGTCTGACCCTCTGCAAAATGAGAGCAGACCTGAGCAGCAGCAGCAGCAGCACGCTGTGGGGCCAGGGCAGGGCAGTGGGGTGCTGCACGTCCCTATTGCACAGGTGCATCCCCTCCTGGGAGGGTCTGGCAGGTGATGGAGGGGACCTTCCCCCATCAAACATCCCCTCCAGACAGGCCCAGGAAGCTGTGCCCTGTGTCCCCAGCTCAGATACCACGGAGGGTGGGCGAGGCAGGCAGACTGAGGAGGGGCTGGGGGCCTGCCTTTCCCCCGTTATTTATTATGCTGTAAAAGCCAAGGTAACACATCAATAAATGCCGTGAAGGGTTTTGTGTGTGCCAGCCGTGCGTGCTTTATGGGGCGGGCACTCCTTCAAGACAGCGGGACCTGCTGTGATTCGTTCTCCCAGGGCCCCAGAGGTGAGCACAGCACAGCACAGGGATGGTCCAATGCCCAATCCCTGTCCTGTAGGCACCTTCCCAGGAGCCGTCCCTCACCCCCAGGAGCTGTTCTGGCTGAGCACACCCAGCCCTCCTGGGGCCGGTCTCCAGTTGCTCGTGGCAGGGTTTCGGGATTTCTTCCTCCTGACACTTGTAGGTGATTGCTGCCTTCTCCTCCTCCTCCCTTTTGTCTTTCTGTAACATGACAGGTCTGGGGAGGGCCATCTGCTGCTTTGATTAATGGCCCTTTTCTGAAAAAGCAACAGAGACAAATGTCCTTCTGGAGGCGGTGTAGAGATGGAGGAACAGGCTGGCTAATTTTCAGCCATTACTTTGGAACCCAAACTCCTTCCCAGCATCAATTTAGCTATTATTTCAAAAACTAATTAATCCTCACTCATGCAGCTCCCAGGGACCCGTGTTTAGATAATTAACGGCCTGTGGATTATGACAAGCCTTGCTCTCAGCTCCAGTTGCGGCATTTGCCTCCAAGTACGCTCGTGCCATCGTTCTGCTGCCGACTCCTTTCATCAATCCATCTCTTTTTGACAATTAAGAGCAAATAATCGGCCAGGATGGATTTTGCTCAGTTCCATTTTGGGGGATTTAAATGTTCTTCAGTTGTGCAGGTTTCTTGGTGGCTTTGCAGCTAATTGCAGCCCAGCAGGGCAAAGTCACTGGTGTTGGTAGAAGGGAATTCTCATGTTGTTGGCTGGGCAGTGTGGAGTCATAAAAGAAGACCCCCTCCATGGGGTTGTTAATAACTCTCCATCCTCAGCTTCCACCCCAGGAAAAATGTCTCTTTTAACCCATCAGAGCTTCTCTTCTGGCCCTGTTCCCAGCTCCTCTCAGCAGATTTCTGCCTGTGAGTGGACGTCGTGGCTAACTTTCCTCCACAAAGCTTTAGTGGCTCGGGGAGTTTTCACCTTAACTTTCCAAGAGGTGAAACTTGGTCTCAGCCTTTTTTTTTCCCTGTGAAATGCAGGGCTCTGGCTGGGATCCCCTCTCTTCTGGCTCTCCAAGCTGATGGACTCCTGGAAGGCTGCTGTGAGGTTGGGAGAGCACCCGTAGTCCCCGCACCTTTTGCCCCCTGAAGCAGGGTTAGGGTTTGGGTTTGCTCTGGCAGGAGGGCAGGAGTGCCCTGCTGCCTGTGGGGGATCTGTTGGGTTGTGTGATGATGTTTGCCAGAGGCCCTGGGGCTGGGGCTTCTTGGAGAGCAAATGGCTTGCAGGAGAGCTGCAGATCTCCACGTTTGGGATGCTGCCTCCTTCCAGCAGCCATCAGAGAGCAGCTGCCCAGGGAGCGGTGGGGCTGGTGGAGACACCATGGGCACTGGAGATGCAGCGTGGGATCAGTGCTGAGCCCTGCTGTGTGCACCCTGGGGTGGCCGTTTGGGGTGGAGGCATCTTCAGGGTGAAGCTTTTGGGGAAGGATGTTCTCTTTTGTCCAGGTTTTAATGATTTGCCATGATTACTCTGTTTCAGCAGGACCAAGCATCTTCCTCTGCTGCGCTGCTGCTGACCTTTGCAGCGAGGTTGTGGATGGAGAAATGTGCTGAACCGCCTCGTTGTCATGGGAACCGAGGCCGGGAGGGCACCAGCCTGCTCCTGCTAGTTGCTGCGGCTCCGTGACCCCATCCCATCCTGAATCACCCTGCCCCACAGCTCCCAGTCCCGATGCTGTGAGCAGGATCTGCCCTCTCCCCTTCCTCTCACCCCTTGCGTTGCCATTACCTGCACAAGATGAGCCAAAACTCGTGGCTCCAGCATCCCCGCAGCCATCACCCCTGCAGTGAGCAGGGACAGCTTGGTGCCTGGTTGCTGTCCCCCACATCCCCGTGCTGCCCAGGCCCCTCGTTGCTCCCTGCACCCGATTGCATTTTGCTGCTGGTTGTGGCCAATTTGCTCATCTCGCCTGGCATGGGGCTGCTGCTGCTTCTCCCTGCTGCCCCCCTTCCTCCTTGAGTTTGTTAATGAAAACCTTATCTGTCGGTGCAGATAATGCCAGAAATAATTAGTGCACACTGAGGGCTGCCGGGCTGCTCCCCACTCCCACCACCCACACCCCCTCCTCTCTCCATTCCCCTTCCTGCTTGGGGAGGGCTGGGGCTGCTTTTTTGCTTTTTTTGCTTTTCAAACATCCTTGCTCAGTGCAGCTTTATTGCTTTTCTCTCCAAGTTTCCTTTGTTCGGGCCAAACCTGGGGCGCAGGCGCATCCCAAAGGGGTGGATCTCAAGCACTGGGGCTGCAGGTGGCCCTGTCCTTGCTGCTGCTGGAGGTGGGGAGCTGCTCCCCAAAAAGCGAAGGGCAAGGCTTGCGTTCATGCCAGGTCAGGTCCCGGCCCCGCTCCTCTCGTGCTCCCTCTCCTTACAGCTGACATCATCGTCTCATGGTTAAATCTTTCAGCCTGATAAAGGACGACAGCGCTTCTCGAGTGCTGGGGATGGCATAAATAATTCCAGTGTTGAGAGAGATTTACGGTGATATAAACGTCAGGAGCGAGCCCGCGTGGTATTAATGGCCTTATTAGCCACGTTGCTGTAAAATACTGATACTCCGGTTGTTAAGCGGCTGTGGGCTTGCTCTGCAGCATTAATCCAATAAATTGGGGCTTTTGGATACGAATCTCAGTCTGCTGAACCCCACTGGAAAATCCTTCATGATATGTCAGAGAGCTGCAAATGGCTTTGAGCGAGAGGGAGCTGGGAACGACGGGGCTGCGGGAGAGCAGGTGTGTCCCAGCCCGTGGGATGGGGATGATGCTTGGAGGTCCCCTTGGAGGTGCGGGATGGGATCGGTGTTCTGCTCAGAAACCACATCCCAACCCGCATCAGAGCTCGGATCCCACAGCCCTGAGGTGTCCCCACGTCCGTCCTTCCCACCCCGCTGCTGCTCCTCCCACCTCCCCAACCCTCCCGTGCGGGGACATTTTGCAACTCTGCAGACTTTCCACCAGCACCCTGCCAAGTGCATGGGGAGGGAGGGGGGAAAGCACCACGATAATTGAAAATAAATGGTGCATTATATGAAATGAACGTCCTGGCGCAGCCAGCTTGCTCCTGCTGATTATTTATTTTTCTTGCTGCCGCTTCAAGGAGGTGCCTGGGGAAAGGGGAGTGGAAATGAGGCAGTGGTGCCTGCGTGCAGGGGGAGCTGTGGGGCTGCCAGCCCTGGGCTTGGGGGCTCCAGGCATCCTGCAGCTATGGCGGGAGGACATTGCCATGAGGGGTGGCCAGAGCGTGGCCCCAGCATTCTGGGGCATGTTGGAGGACCTTTGGGCTCTGTGCCCGCCGATGAGGGGCCATGGCTGTGAGAATGGGACAAAGGTGAGCAGGGAGCCTCTGGAGCCCTAGCTCTGAACAAGGTGGGGTGCCTGACCCTGGGGTGAGGTGAGCTCCCAGCATGTGTTTGGGTAGGGGAAGAGGCTGTGTTTTCCCAGGAGGGATTGGATTTTACCAGGAGCATGAACCCTTCCACCGCGTTGGCTTCTCAGCCATGTCTCAGCTCTTACACCTTGATAAGACTTATCCAGGATTATTTTTTCAGCTGCTAATTTATCTTGAGAGTGTTGTGAAGGATTTGAACTGCTGCTTGAAGGTGGAGCAGGTGATTCCTGGCCTTGTCAAACGAAGAGGGTTGTGCAGGTGAGATCCCAGGTGTGCACTGAGCTGTGTTCTGTGGGCAGCCAGGACCGCCCCTCTGCAGAGAGCTGCTGTGCTCCTTTGGGAAGGGCTGGGGGTGAAACCCCTGTAGCCTCCAGAGACAGTTGTGGAGAGACTTTAGCTTGAGTTTCCCCAAGCTCTGATCATCCTGAAGCAAGCTCCATGGGCCAGGAGCAGCGTGGAGCTGGGGAGCATTGACCTGGGGGCTGAGCATCCAGCCAAACCCCATGGGGTGCTACGAGGTGAACCCACCCCTCCTGCTCCCTGAGGCTGGGCTGGCAGGGACCCAGGCTCTCACCATGGTGCCCTGGGGAAGGCAGAGTGCTGGCCCTTTGCTTTGAAGCCATCCTGCTTCAGGATGCTCTGGAATTGGCCTCATCCACACTGCCAGGGCTGCGGGGCCATGGAGCGCCTCTCGCTCGCCCTCACCGCCACGGCCCCCACACTCCAGGCATCGTCTTCATCTCCCAGCAGCCACCTTCAAGTACAATTCACTTGGTTATTAATTTCTTTTACACAGAGGCTATTAAAGCACCTGGGAACAGGGACCTGCAGCCGAGCAGCTGATGCTTAAGAGCTGCTCAAGCAGCCACCGCCTCTACGAGCTGAGAGCTGAGAGCCTGCGATGGGCACGTGCCTGTCCCTGCGCTCAGTCCTATGGGGCTGGGACACTGTCACCCTCACAGCCCTGCACCCCCTGGAGACTCGGTGTCCTCTGGGGATGGAGCACGTCAGGGCCACGTGGTGACAGCTCCCTGCCCCCCCACCCCGAGGTGCCTCGTCCCCAGCTACCAGCAGGGTGTTTACAGCTGGAGTGCGCCGGGCGTAATTGCTAATCAGCTGCAGGCAATCAGCTCCTCTCCCACCTCGTGGTGCTGAAGGTGACTCCTGCAGGAATTCGGATTTTAAAAATAAAGGTGACAGTCGGCCCAGGGTGGTTGGCTGAGCAGCATGGGTGCCCCTGGCTTGGGATGGGCTCTCTGCGGGGATGGGGATGGAGGAACCCAAGCGAGGCCAAGCAGCCATGGTGGTGGGAGGGACACTGATCCACAGCTCATAACTGAATTAAGAGAGAGATGGGAGCAAAAGGGGACTATTAAAAAATAAATCAGGTGCAGAGTGCAGAGTCCCTTCCGTTAATTACTGCGTGGATTTGTAATGGTGAGGACCCCATCAATCATTGGGGAAAAAAAAGGTGTTGAGTGGAGAGAAGGCTTCCCTGGGTTAATCAGTGCTGTGGGGGCTGGAAACCCAATGGCTGGGGCAGAAGATGCCCATGGCTGGGGCAGAGGTCACCCGTGCCACCCTGTGCTGCCCACGGATGTGCTGCACTCACAGCCACCAAAACTGGGTAGAAAAGATGAACTTGGCCTTAAACCCACTGGTAGGAAGCACCTGTGCGAGGAGGAGATCTGCTCCAAGATCCCAGAGCGATCCCCGGACAAGGATGTGCCTGGATTTCCCACTCCATGGCTGCTCGTGTGGGTGCAGCCCCAGGCAGTGCTGGTGGCTGTGGGTGCGATTCTGGGGACCGAGGGCTCTGCTGTTGGCAGCACTGGATGGGGCTGGGCTGGAGGCAGCCCCGTTTGTGGGGTAATTAATTCTCTTTTGATCATCTGCCATATAAATCATCAGTGGCCGGGAGTTAATCATGTGTACAAAATGAATCCTGCTCCTGCCTTAATGAGCGTTGAATCGTGACCGGCATCTGTTTACTCCTCACACTTTCATCTTCTGTACAGGGTGAGCAATTGATTGTATCCAATAATCTCTTTTTTTAATAGAAGAAAAAGCAAATCTGAGAGCAAATGGCCCCACTCCCCTGCTCCCCTGACCTTTGTTCCTTTGGTCTCAGGAAACCACCTGCCCTTCCGGAGCGACCAAAGGGGCAGCAGGTGCCATGAGCAGGGTGACACATCCATCCCCTTGGGGTGACACATCAGTCCCCTCGGGGCTTGCTGCTCTCCTGGCCCTGGCGCTGCCCCCCCTTGGCTGGAGCACAACAGGGTCCTGCCCAGCTCAGCTGGAAACCAGAGGGCACCGCAGCTGTGTGGCCGTCCCTCAGTGACGTGCGGTGACATTTTGGCCGGGAGCTCTTGGTCCGATTGGAAGGGGACAGCAAGGTCAGCAGGATCTGGGGCTGCTGGACATGTTCCCTGTCACATCGGTTCCCGTGGCTGCAATTTAGCCTGGTTTAATTGGAGCTTAAATTAGCCCTGAACGGAACGGCGCTGCAGCTGCGGCTGCGTTCAGCAATGTATAAAATCACTGCGCATAAAACATTTTCACATTCCATTAGTGTGTCTCGATGGGAAGTGTCTGCTCCCCAGATCCCCCACTTGTTCTCTGCAGTACTGAAAGCACTCAGGGCAGCGGCTGTGCTGAGCACTTTGCAGTGCCCAGCATGGGGGTCCCGGTGCTGCCAGGCTGTGCCAGTGTCACCAAGATGCCACCCAGAGGATGTGTGACGAGGAAATGGAAATTTTGGGTTCAATGCATCCTCAGGGAAGGCTGCACCCCTGTGACACCTCAGGTTTGTTTGTTGCTGGGTGAGATGCAGAGGGACAGAGGGACAGGAAAGAACAGCCACTGCCATCTCCCAGGGGCTGGCATGTCCCCACACCACCCAACGTGCCACCCAGCCTCCATCCTCCCCATGTCAGTGCTGTTCAGCTCTCCTGTTTATTCAATTAGTGACTTTCTGCTTAATTGGCTGATTAATTGGAACATGTCTCGTTAACAAGAGGGGTGCCTGTCCCCCCACGCAGTGCGCAAGGCCATGGCCCCACAGTGGGAGCGAGGAGCTGCTCCGTCCCATCCCAGCGTGCCATGTGCAGTGTCCTGCCCCATCCGTGATGGAACTTGTGTGGAACGGGCGCTTGGAAAACGCTCCAGATCTTGGCTGGTGTCCCCATGGAAGGGAGAGGTGGGATGGGTGGGGATGGCCCCATGGGAGGGACAGGATGGCATGGGATGGTGTGGCACGGCATGGATGGGATGGGATGGGATGGGGTAGAATGGGTTGGGTTGGAATGAGATGGAATGGGATGGGATGGGATGGATTGAGATGGGATGGGGTGAGTTGCTATGGAGTGGGATGGGATGGATTGGGATGGATTGGGATGAGATGAATTGGGATGGGACAGGAACATCCCAACACTATGCTGATGGTGCTGACCTGGTGGCAGTGGCTAGATGCTGCCAGCTTCTAAATTGCTGCCAAGATTTCCACCTCCCCAGATTTGCAGGGCAACCCATCTCCCCACTCCAACGAAAAAAGGGCTTTTTCTCCTTTCCATTTTCTCTCTCCCCTCCAAAGCCTCATCCTTGGAAGTCCCCAGCCATGGGGACAGCAGAGGGACACAGCAGTGTGGGGCTCAGCTCAGAAACATCTCAATGGGGAAAACTCCATGAAATGGGTGTTTCCAACGGGAGAGATGAATGCTGGCATGGGAGGGATGGACCCACGATGTGCTGCAGCCTCAGCATGTAGCCGAAAATCCCCCCTCTGCCACTCAGGGCTGGCTGAGCAGAGGGAGTAATTGGTAGGTGCTGCTGAATGTAATGAATAGAGGGCACTCACAGCCTTTGTTTATTGACTCTTGAGCTCTAATGAATACTTCCAAAGGTAATTATTGATTTTCTGCATTTGCAGGAAACCTGCTTGGCTGGAAGATGTGCGGAGGTGGAAATTGAGAGGTTTTGTGCAAAGCTGCGCTTCTGAGGAACCTTCACCATGAGATACAACGTGGGGGGTGGAGATGTGGATGGAGATGTCCCCAAGGTCATAGGATGGTGCAATGCCACCAGGGCCAGGACTGCAGCTCTGTCACTGTCCTGGCCATGGGGACAGGCTCAGTTCTCCTTCCTGGGGTATGTGGGGACCCCGAGCACCCATGGGCACAGAGCAGCAGGTGCTCAGCATCCACCAGGTTCTGCGATGTGTAATGCCCAAGGCAAATGATCCAAAACCAAGGAAAAATTCAACATCTGTAGAAAAATATTTGTCCAGCTTCAGGACAAACCCAGCTTTCTTCTCTCTAGAAAGAAGAAGAGATTAAAATGTAATCCTAGGTAAACACATTTTCTGCTTTCCTTCCCTCGGGTACCTCTCGGCAGGCACGGATCTGTCCCACTGAGCTCCCCGTGCTCGTCCTCTCAGCAGCAGCCGAATGCCCCCGGCAGCTCTCAGCCTCTTCTGCTCATCATCCTCCACATCAAAACCTGGGGGCGAGGGGAGGCTGGGCCCTTGGGTCTGGGGGTCCAAAAGGGGATGGAACACCCCCATGGGGCCGCTCCTCGCAGGGTGTGGGGCTGGGACTGGGGCAGAGCGCTGGCAGCACCCAGCGTCGCCTCTGCACATCACAGAGAGCTTTTTCTGGGGCTCTCGTGATGCTCTTTCAGGCTGTTTATTTATGAGGCAGTTTATGACAGTGCTGTTGTTCTATAGCGGGGAAGCATATTCCTAGGAGCCTCCATTAACAGAGCCAATTGCTTAATTAGCTTGCTGATGTCTCCACGAGGTATGCCAGGAGAGGTTTCTGCTTGCAACGATCGCTGCTTTCCCCCTGCCCACACGCCACCCGTGCTGCTAATTTCTTAGTGCAAACATTTATTATTCCTGGTATTTGGCACTGGATTTGGGGGGGTGTAGGGCAGCTCCAGGCTCCCAGCCCTGGGGACAGGGGTGAACCCCAGCTCTGGGCTGGTGGGGATGGCTGGGATAGGGGTGGGGGTTTAAAGAGGGGAAGAGTGGAAGTGTTGCGTGGTGCATGGGGACCTCGGTTGCAGCTGGAGGCGGCTGCACACATCCTGCAAAGCTCCAGCGCCGGTGCCCGGCTGGGCACTTGGCCAACGATGGGCTGCAATGATGGGATGGAGCTGGTCCAGCTGCACGGCACTGAGCTCAGCTCCTCCTGGCATGTGCTGTGCTGGGAGCAGGAAGCAAAACGCAGCAGGGCTGGGGGATTTCTGATACATCCAGCCCTGCTGCTCTTGTATTCATCACAAGGAAGAAAATTCATCAAGTTCTCTGTGATTGTTCTTCTTTCTCTGCTGTTCCTGGCTATTGTTCCTGGCTCCGTTATCCCCTGGTTGCTTACATAAATGCAGCGTGCGGCTCATCCAGCCAAGGTCACTGTTCTTTGTGCTTCAGAGCAAGAAGCAAACGCCATCCGAGGGCCAGGAGTGCTGGGATGGTCCCCAAACGACCAAAATGGGCCCCACGGGGACTGTCCCGGTGCTCCCGGCCGAGGATGCTCTCGGTGCAGGGATGCTCTTGGTTCAGGGATGCTCTCGGCAGAGCAGCTGTGGGAGGCGGCACCGGGGAGGGGACGACAGCGGGGCCCGGCCCCATTCCCCGCCTCGCTGCCACAAAACCGGAGCAGGGAGCAGGCTCGGCTTCACAATCTCCCCTCCAGCCGTGCCGAGCCGGGATATCCCCCCCTTCAACCGCGCAAATCCTTGGATTGGATCAGAGGCGGCACCGAACCGGGCCGTGCGGGGGATGTAGCCGTCAGCACCGCGGAGAGCGGCGGGGCCGCGACGGGGCCATGGCCAGCGTGCAGCAGGGCGAGAAGCAGCTCTTCGAGAAGTTCTGGCGAGGAACCTTCAAAGCCGTGGCCACGCCGCGACCCGAGAGCATCATCGTGGCCAGCATCACCGCCCGCAAGCCACTGCCCAGGTAAGGGCTTGGGGGCTGCTCCCTGCTGCAAGGGGCTGGGGGACCAAAGAGACCACCCTGCCTGGGGGATGCTCTGCTTTAACCCTCCTGGTGCAGTGTTCTGAAAAGGAGTGGGGTGGGGAAACTTCAGCTCCTTGGAGCTCAGAGTAGGGTCAGGGGATGGAAGGCTCTCATGGGGTTATGGGGTGGGTTCAGTATGCAGGCAGCCCGGCCCTGCCATGCAGCCCCCAGTGCTTGTCCCTCTGGTTCTCTGTCCCCGCATCACTCCTGCCCCAGGAGCCAGTGGGAGCCCTGGGCAGAAGGGCTCAGACCCCACACAACTGGGCTGGGGCTGCTGGTACCCACCAGGCTCAGCTGTGATGCGCGAGGATCCGTGTAGCTTCTTCACAACGATGAATTCAGAGCAGTTTTATTCTGTTGGCTGTCTCAGTGTTGCTTAAAAGCATCCTCTTTGCACTGCTTTTTGAAGGGAACCAAGCTTCTGCCAGTTGCTTGGCATCACCAGAGTTTGGCGGAGGTGATGGCGTGGGGCAGGAGAAGAGCTGGGGGGCTCAGCCTGCACCAAGTATCCGAGAGCCACTGGGGAGCGAGCGGCGGAGGGATCTAGGGCCCCCACATTGCATGAACCCTTGATGCTTCCACCTCTCCAACGGCGATCTGTTGGGTTTGCTAGTTGGGGAAGCTCAGAGCGAGGCACCCTGCGCCCAGAGTGTGATCCCCAAGGCTTTGCAGAGGAACGATGGGAGCAGGTAGCGCGGTGTTCTGGGGGCCATCTGTGTCCCTGCTCCCTCCCGGGCTCGGCAGCTGCAGGCAGCGGGGGGTTCCCATTGCAGAAGGATTTTCCTCCTCCCCCCCCCCCCCCCCNTCTGTGCCCCGTGGGCTCTATGCAGAGCCCCCAGAGCTGCCCTGACCCCACTGCTCCCGTGGTGGATAAAGCCTCTTCCATCTCAATTCCCAGCATCTTTTGAGGAGGTTTGGAGGGTTAAAGCTCTGCTAAAACCACGTTTCATCCCAGAACAAAAGAATTCATTAATCCTGCTCGTGCCCGGCTGGGGGCTGCCCAGGGCTCCATCCGAGCAAACAGAGCACAGAGCACTTTGTGGCACGGATGGAAGCACTGAGGCAGCCGCTGGGTCCCTCCTTTCCTGTTTCACTTTCTTCTTGCCGGCTCTTCTTATTTTCAGAAGGCTGTGGGTGGCTGTTCCCTGTTGCATTACCCACACTCAGCCCCACAGAGCTGTGGCCATGGGACAATTCTTGCATGGGGGGCTCTAGGGGGCTGCCACCGCCTGCTGTCACCCCCTGTCACCCCCGGCCGGGGCAGGTAGCGGCCGTGTCCCTGCTGCCAGATGGCCTAAGTGGGTCACCCCAGGCCAGCGTGGGATTTATTTTAACCCCTAATCCCCCAGGACGTGCTGCACGCAGAGGGGGTGTGACGCTAAGGGGGGGCCCAGCGCTGTTTCACTGCAGTTTGCAACCAGCGCTGATTTCGGGGCTGGGATGGGGAGCTCTCTCCCACCCCACCCCGCAGCTTTCTGTGCACGTATCCGTGCCTCCCTCATCCTCATCGCTCTGCCCATGTCAGCAGCACGCTGTGCTGCGGGGGGGCCACGCTGGTGGCCCCAAGCCCCGCTAATCCCCCCGTTGTCCGTGGGGCATCTGCTCGGCGGCGCGGGGCCTGGCTGCCATCTGCTCCTTCCCGCGCCCAACGAGCCGCAGCGCTAATGAGCCCATGGCCTCGGCCCAATGGGGGGAGCGGGCCTGGAGGAGAAAAGCAGAGGGGGGAGCAGGAAAGCCCCGTGCTCAGGGCACCATCAATAGGGCGGCTTTGTCAGCCCCCTCCAGCTGCGCAGCGCAGTGCGGGGGCTGCCCGTGGGACCCCCAGTGCCTTCTTCCTCCTCCTCCTCCTCCTCCTCCTCCTCCTCCTCTGTTCCCTTCCTGGGTTGGTTGATGCTGTGGCATCCCGGATGGTAAAAGTTCATCGGGGAGATTTGTTGGGCTCTGGTTGGTGTACACCTCTGTGGGGGGGAGGCAGGGATTCTATAGGAAACAAAGTGGGGAGAAAGTGCACAGCCCCAGTGGGGATTAGTGGCAGGCGTGGAAGGGAACTCGGGTTTTGTATAAACATCTGGTTGCACCCTTGGATGAGGCTGCTTGGAGATGTTCCCCATCTGCAACCCCAGGGGCAGCAGCGCGGGGTCCTGGGGGGCTCTGGGGATGACCCCAAGGCAAAAGAACCCCGCGGGTTCATCCCCACCGTCCCTGACCCCAACCTGGGAATGGAGAGGTGTCCAAAAAATGGGCTCAGCAAGACCCTATCGGGCTGTAACCTGCACCCCCGCAGCTTGTCCCCCTCCCTCAAGGTCTAGATGAGGAATATTTGGGGCTGTGAGACCCGGGCACGTCACTCCCTGGGACGTCCCCATCCACAGGGCCGGGGCTGGAGCTGAGCCCCACTCTGCCCCCTCCCCGTCTCTCTCCTCGCGGTTGGACCTTGATGTGCCTTTTTCCATGATATGAACATACCGAATGTGATCCCCGCATCATCCAAGTGAAGTCATTTCATGCATGACCGCCCTTCCTTTTTCCCTTTTTTTTTCCTTCACCTTTTCTTCCCATGGCTGCTGGAATCCCCCCACCATCACCCAGGCCAGGGCAGGGCACTACGTCCCACCACACTCCAGTTGGGGTTGGCACCGGCGCTGTGTGCAACCAAATAGACCTTGGGGGGCCACCAGGTGCCTGAGGGGACACCCCAATTTGGAGCTGTTGGTGTTTGTTGGGCAGAGGAAGGGCCCCGAGGTGGCATAGGACCGGTGACAGGGCCCTGGCAGTGCTGTCCCAGTGCCACCACCTCCCCCACGGGTGAACCGAAAGCGCTGACAAACACCGCGAGTGTAAAAATAGCAATTTTTTTTTTTTTTTTTGCAAGCGCCTTCCCTGCTAGTGCAGCAGGAACTGCAGGAAGGGCTGAGAAAGCTGAAAGTGGGGACACTGTTAGAAGGGAGAAAGGAGCTGGCAAACGCGCTGGGGCCCTGCCCTGCACCTGCTCCATCGCTGCCTGCATGGGACGGCAGAATGGGCTGAAAGAGGGCTGAAATAGGGGTGAAATGGGGCTCTGTAGGACATCCTGGGGCTGAGCCTATCCCTGCATCCTCAGCCTGAGGTTGGGGCTAATTGCTCTGCTGATGACCTGTGTAACGCTCCATGTTTAATTGATGTCTCTCCATTAATGAAACACCAACAGCTGGCAGCAGCTGGCCCAGCTCCAGGGGGCTCAGGTGGGCAGCAAGGCCATGGGCAGGAGGCTCAGAGCTGCTCCTCTGGGGTCACTCTGTGATCTGTCTCCATCCCTACTTTGTTCCTGGGGGCAGAGGGAGCCCCAGTGCACAGCAAAGGGCTGCAAACACCACTGCACTGCTCAGCCCCAAACCCCGGGGGTGGGTGCTTGGTCGGTGCCACCTCACCTGGACGTGCGGGTGTGCGCAGAGACCCACGGGCCACAGCGAGAAAATGGATTTTCTCTGAGGCCACCGCCAGAGGAGCATCACCCCGGCACGCCTGGGCTGCTGCCGTCAGGTTTGTCACTGTGCCTTGGAGTGCCAGGGAGCGCGTGGGTTGGGTGTGATGGGAGGGAACTGGGGCTTGGGGCTCAGCGACACCGCTGTTGGGGTGAGGAACTAGCCAGTGCCCAGTGAGAGGGATATTTTTGCACTAGGAGAAATTTCCCAGCTGAAGCCACCTGCTGAACCTGTGAGGGTGATGTGCATACAGCACTGAAGTGCAGTGCCATGTGGATGAACAATGGCTCATCCTCCAGCCGCTGCGGTGGCACAGCGGCCATCCTCCAGCGTGGTGGGCATGAGGGCAGAGATCTTTGGTCCAGGTTTCCCGCTGAGACCGTTGGTTTCATATTGCAAACTTTTGTTTTTGAGTGCCAATGGAGCGTTCTCCTTTGTCCAAGTACCACTGTGGTGCTCAGCTTCGTCCCCACAGCACAGCCATGGGGTTCCCCTTGCTGCTTGTGCTGCAGCAAAGCCAAATCCCCGCTCGCCCTCCCCACCACTCCACTATTGATTTGCCCTGAGCTCCCTTTACCGTGCTCTGATTTCTTTCAATCAGGCTTTGAGCGAAGCCTCTGCAGTGCTCGATAGAGCCAGCCCCGGCTGCTGCCTGCGCTGGGCTGACCCAGCTGGAGACATTGGGGTGTCCTCATCTCCTTTGGGCACAGCCTCTGTGTGTCCCACATCCCACAGCACGGCCCCACTGCTTCCAGGCTGCTCCCTGTCCCCGCTGCAGCCCCGATGCCGCTGGAGCCAGACCCAACATGAGCATCCCACCAACCACCCACAAAAGCTCTGTGCCTTCCCATCTCCTTGGTGGCTGTCACCTCCTCAGGGACGCCCCTGCTCGGTGTCATGTTGGTTCCGGCGAGCTAATGGGCAGAGTGCTTGTTTGCAGAGATTGCACAGAGCAGAAATCCCTGCACTTCATCTCCAGCTGCAATTACCCAAGCCAAGTCGATGCGGTTGATGGTAATGGGGTGGTAACACCGTCTGAATTTGTATTTAATGCTGATTCTGAGGGTCTATAATTTTCATCAGCACCATGCGACTTTTTATAGAACAGAAAAATGTGAGAGCAGTTAATGAGCTGTAATTCTGGAGAGCTCCTGCCTTGATTGGGACTAATTATTTTCTTTACAAAAATAATTAACAACCGACACAACCTATGGAGTGAAAGGCATGTGGCATTAATTAACCACACCGTGTTTTCAGCGCACCTTTATCCGCTGATCCCCAGCATGTCCTGGGCACCCGGAGCTGGGCTTGGCACCGGCCACACTCTGCCAAGGGACAGCATGGGGACAGTGGCCCACCAAGGCCACCCTGAGCCCAAATTCTCCTCCTTCTGCATGGGGTGGGCTCCAGGTGAATGCTGATGGGGAGCGCGCGTCTGTCTGCTCAGACACGCGCTTACATAATACATAATTGTTAACAAGACTAATTCCTCTATTCTCCTAGAGGTATTCTGAGAACTAATGAATAAATTTGCATAATCTTGATTTTGTTTATGAATAATTCTGGATTATCCAAATGTGAACAGCGCGGGGGCTTTGCCGTCCTAGGCTGCCTTTCAGCCAAGGATCGCGAAGCGTTTTACAAATATTAGTTCAGCCTCACAAATCCCAGCAAGCAATAAAATTATTATTACACCCAATTAAAGATGGATGTGCTGAGCAGGGAAATGACTCTCTGCAGCTGCGGGGCCGGGAGCCCTGGGGCCTGGCTGCCTCCTCCAGACCTTCCCCGTAGGGAGCAGCAGACCCGTAAATATCCTCCCCGTGCTTTTTGGTGATGATTAAAATCCGTATTCAGGGTGGCAGGGATATCTGCTCTGTCCCAGCCCTGGGGGTCACATTAGCATGGAGGAAAGTCCCAAATAGGGAACACCTGGGGGACCCCATCTCGGGGATGGTTTATGCATGGGGTCTGAGTGTTCCCATCCCCATCCTCTCCATCCAGGAGAGAAGGAAGAAGCTTTGTTTGAGTGGCACAGGGAACGTTGCTGCTCCAGGGGGAGCTTCTCCCTGTCCTCCCCTCCTGCCTGACAAACCCTGCTGCTGATCCGTGTTCAAAGCAATCTCCCGTCGCTCCTGACAACTGTGTGCTCACAATCCACTATTCGATTAAAAGTTAACGAGCTATGTTATTGGCAAATAAACTATTTATCTCGCTGCCATTTGCCCTGCTAAACAGAGCAGGACTTTGGGCAAGGGAATTGGTGTGTTGCAGCTCTGCCCAGTGCTGGGATGGGATACGGTTGTGATGACACCGCTGTCATCTTTCCAGGTGTGGGAACCTGCAGGCTGTTTGCCTAAGGATGGGGGTTTGAGAGCAGGGAAGGCACACGGCTGTTCCCTGAGAGCAAGTCGCTAGGGAGGAGGACACCCAGCTGCAGGGACCCTAGCGAGGATGGTGCACGGGAGAATCACTTCCCTGGAGAGCTCCAAGCTACTCTGGAGCTGCCTGCCCCAGTGCTGCCAGCAGCAGCCACCAGCTGGGACTTGGGACAGAGCCATCTCCATCCCCATTCCCATCATTCCCATCTCCATCCCATTACCATCCCTAACCCCATCCTCATCCCCATCCCATCCCCAATCCCAATTCCATCCTTATCCCCATCCCCATCCCATCCCCATCCTCCCATCCCATCACCATCCCCAGTCCCAATGCCATCCTTATCCCCATCCCAATCCCAATGCCATTACCATCCCTGTCCCCATCCCTGGGCTGTGACTGCACAGTGTCCCTGGAGCACCTGGCACTGACCCTGCCACCAGCGGGAACGAACGTCTGTTCTTACGCAGCCATGCATAGCAAATCAGCTGCTGGGAAATAAAGGGCCAAGCTGCTTTTCTGGCCTGGAGTGTGATAAGAGAGGTCGTGAAACATTTCCTGGAGGCTAAGAAGCAAAGAGGCGCTGCTGCCGGGTTTGGGCTTGCGGCAGGATGCAGGGTCATGGGAGGGGGAGCGAGCCACAGCGGCAAAAATTGGATGAAAAACGTCTATTACAGCATTGTATTCTGTGCTTAAACTGCTTCAAGAAAGCCACGCGCTTTTCTGCAGCTGGTGCCTCTGCTGATGCACAAGAAAATAGGGGAGAGAAGATTAAAATTGAACTGGCTGGGAATCTGTGCAATCAGGGAAAATATCTCGGTGATTTGCTATTATAATTTTCAATAACAAACGGCAGGGCTCCCGCTGCACTAATAACAGCGGTCTGAATGAGGTGGGGAAGGAACCTGCCGTGGGGTGCTTTTGTGTCTGCCTTTGTGGAAAGCACTTACAACCTCCCCCACTTCCTAATTTTGAAGAGGTATTTTTAGTGCATGTTTCAAAGGGATTTATGTAAACACATCTGCTGGAGTTTTGGCTTGGAGATGTCTTTACAACCTTCCCTTTCCCCCCTCCCTCTCCTGGGATAAAGGAGAGGTTCAACCATTTTCTTTTTCAATCAGCAAAGAAGAGGCAGAAAGCAAGAGAGAAAACTAGAAGGGTGATTTCGCCAGTGCAGAACCCTCCTCTGCCCAGAATGATGCATTTTGGAGAGTTTTGGGGCTCTGGTTGGCTGGAGGTGCTCCTACCTTCACACTGCGGAGATGATGGGAATGCAGAGCCAGAGGGGCTGAAGAGGGCATGTAGCAAAGTGCCTGCATTGCTTTTCCCAAATACTCTGTCTCGAGCACAACGGTGCTGTCCTAGTGGCTCCGCCAAGCGCTGCCAATACTGGAGGTCTTCAAAGGGTCCCTGTGGCTCTGCGCTCCTTCGGGGCTGGGCATCCAGCACCCAACCCTGCAGAAGTAAAATAAATCTTTAAAAGAGAGCTCTGGTAGGTGTGACCCAGCCCTGCTGTGCTGGGAAGGTGGAGGGGCCATGGGATGGGATGGGATGGGATGGGGCTGCAGGAGCCGTCCTGCGGAGCCAAGGGGTGATGCTGCCCTGGCACTGCGGTCCTGCAGCATGAAGGTCACTGGGAAGGCGATTTTCCAGCTCTTCCCTCCTCCAGAGATGAGCAGCTGCAGGAGAAGGGCTGCTTGATGGAAGCTTTGTGGCAGGAGGTGGCTCGGGGATGCAGGAGCCCGGGGACTGGAGAGGGGAACATGTCTCTAAGCGCTGCATCTGATGGCCTGACGACATGGCACGTGGCCATGGCACTGAGCTCTGCGATGGAGACGTGGCTATGGCCTGTGAGCGAGCTCTGCTCCCAGGGCAGCAAACACCCCGTGCCATTCCCTGTCCTCTGCATAGGGCCTGCGGCCACCTCCTCACTGCCGTGGCCTGGCTGCCATCACCATCCTGCTCTCCGAGCAGCCACAGCATTTTGCAGTGTTTTCCCACCCTTCGTGTTAGGAACATTTTGTTTCTTTCCCAGCAGTGACCTTTCTGCATCGTTTCTGTTAGGGTAGCAATGCAGCATTTCCCCCTGCTATCAACACATTTGGTGTCCCCAGCCCCCAAATCCTCCTGGCCCAGAGACTGCTGCGAAGGGAAGGGATGTTCCCTGCATGGAGCGAGCCCATGCCTCCAGCTGCATCGCCTGCACCTCCTCGCTGCCCTCCCGAGGCTCCAGCAATCCAAGCGTTTTTTCCAAAGAAAACCTTCCTGCAGAGGCTTTCTCCTTCCCACAGGAGAAGGTGTGGCAGCCCTCCCTCTGAGGCCATGGACAGCTTTCAACCAAACCACAGGTGCTTTTATACCAGGCATGAAAGACAGCGAAAGACTACAAAAATATGTATATGTTTATATATATATATTCAATCAATGTCTATGGAGCTTAACGCAGAGGGATTACCAGCCAGTTTAGAGCGTTAGTGACTCTCAGCTTTCACCGGAGGAGAACATTTGGTTGAATCAAAGCCAGCCTTTGATGGGATTGGAGAATAATTATTTCCATCAATAATTACTTCCAAGCCCAGAAGAAATGGTCCCCAGCGTGTTGCAGGACAGCAGCCCTTGGTTGCCTTCAGGCCAATGTGTTTTAACAGCAGGACCTGAAAATGCCATTAGTGGGAGCGGGGGCCGGGGTGGGGGACATCGCCCGCTGTGCCCGGGGAGAGCCCCGTCTGCACCGCTGGAGCTGCTCCAGCTCTGCACAGGTCATTAATTTGGGGACATTTTTAATGGATCCTAATGACTAGGCCTCGGAAGACCATTCTTAAAAGGGGTTTGGGAAATGCCACGAGCTAATTAGCTTGCACAAAGAAAGCAATTAACCATGTATCTTCCTGGATGGTTAAAAATAACATAGATGTTAGGAAGAGACTGGGAGATTCATTACAAGCAGAGTAATAGATTTTAAAGCCAGAGGGACTGTTGCATCAGCCATCATCACCTCCTGCGTGTCCTGGGCTGGAAATGTTTCCCCCCGCTTCACCCCATTGACCCCTGGTGCTTGTGTTTGGTTAATGTCCATCTCTGAATGTTCAGGCACTGCAAAATGTGCTCCGAGAAAGAGCAAGCTGCTAGAAACAGCGGGGTTTTGCTGAGAACACAGGTGGAAATAGGAGTGGACCCTCCTTACAGATGCTCCTGCACCAGCTCCAGCCCCAAAAATTGTGTTGCTCATGACTGGGGTGAGCAGAAAGGGGGCCAGGGGCTGCAAGCCTCTGGCCATGGCTAGCTGGGGCTGACGTGCTGCTTCACCATGACATTGCTCTTCAGCCTCCTCCTGGCCCCACTGAACCCCCTAGACATGCAGCACTCTCCTGGCCCCAGCCCCGCAGCCCACGTGTGATGTCTGTGATGTTCTCTAAAGCCCAAGTGCCTGGCCAGGCTTGGACATGCTGACACTTCTTTTATTTATTTGTATAATACTCTGCATGACACCAAAAACATGGCATTCTCAGTGCCCTCATCGAGTATAGTTTATGGCTTTCCATTAGTGCTTCTGTTCTTTGAAATAAATATCTGCAGGGCTCTGCTTGCATGGTTTCCCTGGGGCTCCTGCAGGCGCCTGCGTGGCTCAGGTGGATCCTGTGGCTCTGCTGGGCTGCCCCAGGGTCTGCAACTGGGGCTTTCAGTGGGCCCAGCTGTGCTGCCCAACCCCTGTTGGCAGGAGTGGGGAGGGGGCTTTGTTTCCATCCAGGTGCCAGCAGAGCGGATGTGTTTTTCTGGGCTTTTCACCTTCCCCCTTTCTTTCCCTCTCTCTCCCTGTTCTCTGTGGCCTCTTGGTCCTCAGCGGGACACTCAGCTGCCTGTCGTACCCCGTGGAGGACCGACGTCCTGAGAAGCCAAGCAGCCGCGTGTCCAAGGAGGCCTCCACCGCTAACGGCTGGGCGAGAGGGAAGGAGAGACGTGAGCATGCCCGCCACAGGTCACGCAGGTAGGGGATGGGAACATCCCAGTGTGAGGGTTTGGTGGAAGAAGCATCTGTTAGAGATTGCCCATCCTCATCCCTGCTGGGGCTGTGAGAGCTGGGCATGGGTTGAACGACCATGTGAACTGCAATTGCATGAAAACCCGTGGAGAAACCCAGCATCTGCAGTTCACTTTCACTCCACGTCTTGCTTGCGCAGGCCCTTGCAAGTGGCTCAGGTGACCTGCCAGCATCCCATGTACTATGGGGCGTGTAGGGTTCCCCCAGCTGTGGATCACCCTCAGCAGTTCCCATCTCCCATGCCTGGATCAGATGAGCAGCATTGACTTCACTAGGACATCACTTCGTTATCAGTTTGTCGTTAGTCCAAAGACTCATCAGGGTAAAAACGAATGAAACTTTCCAAGCAAGGCAGCTGGGGTCTCAACCCTCCCTGCTGAGCTGTCTCTGGGATTAAAGTCTTTCCGTTCGGTTAGAGATACTGGAAAGAAAGAGACAGAAAGTGCATTTCCTATCTTCAGATTTCAGGCTAGTTGGAACAATAATCTGAAGTGTATTTTTAATTAGATGCTGATTACAATCACAGAGGAACAATTAAAGTTAGATCAGCTCAGGGAGAAGACTTCCACTTCAAAGACAAAAGGCTTCATCTTGGGAGCAGGAGGAGGGCTCCGCACCAGCTGCCCGTGGCTGACCGGCACAGGCTGGAGCCTGCTCTGTGCTCTGCATGGATGTGGCAGGGCCTGATGGTGGCCCTGGGTGAGGAGGGGACTGAGAAGTGCTTCTGCTTTCTGGAGAGTCCCAATCTGTGTTGTCCCTGGGCTCTGCTGATCTCCATCAAAGAAAGTGAGGTCCTTTCTTGCATGGAGACAATCTCAGTGGGATGAAACCTCTGCCCACATCCCTACAAGGATGGCTGTGCTCCCCAGATCCCCTGGTGTGCTCAGCTGTGCCAGGTCAGACACCAGCAGGGATCCCCCAGCTCTGTGTCCCCATGTCTGCCCTGGGAGGTGACATTTGTGGCCTGCTGCCTCTGGCTGGCAGCAAGGAAGCGTCCCCAGTGGACCTGGCACCAAGTTGAAGCCCTTCAGGTTGTCATACTGGGGCAACTAACGTACTGTCCCTGCCACCTGAGAGGCCAACATGCTGGATGCTTGCCTGCTCTGCATTAGGAATATATTAACAATATTGTCTTTACGTTTGTTCTGTCTGCAGAAACTGCCCAATTTTTGGTGTTTTCCAAACACGAGGCCATGCTGGCACATTCTGAGCGGTGGCCCCTCTTGCCAGTGGGATGAGCAGTGGGGAAACTGAGGCACAGACCCAGTGCTCTTGTTTCCACTGGTTGCTGCCCTTTCTCTGGGGTCACCAGCCCCCACATATTTCATATTTTCAGTCCAGTGCTCCACATTAATTAACTGCAGCATTTGCTTTTCACTGACATGTGACATGATTTTAAAATAAATTAATTTACAGGGTTTTTTTTTTCCCAAAGTTTAACAACTGTGTAAGTGATGCATATCTCACTAAATTACCATAGCATCTCAACAAATACATATTTTTCTAATCAATTACTATTTAACATATGTCATGTCTTTTATTACTGTTAAACGCATCTGGTTGCAATAATTATTGTATGCAAATTAAATGCCAATTAATTATTTAAAGCATGTTTACAAAGCAACAAAACCTATAAATCTGTTAGAGTTGTTAACCTCAGTGAGCACATGTAAATGATCAGCTGGCACTGCAGCCATGTACAGTGGCCATCTCATTATATCTCCATTAAACCCATGGAGGAGACACTTAAAGTGTGACCACATAACTCGTTAGAGGGTAATTAGGTGCTCGCCTGTGTCCCAATCCGCCATGGAAAGCAGTCCCTCAGCCCTGGCTGTCCCTCAGGTAGGGATGGTGGCACACGGAGGTGAGCAACCCCAAGTGAGGTGATTCAGACAGTGCTTTTATTTATTTAATTAATTTTATTTATTTATTTATTGCTTTATCCCCTCCTCAGCCCCTCATGCGATGGGGAATGTGCACCGCCGCCGGCCCGGGCCAAGAAGAAGAAGAAGAAATCCAGCCGTAAGAAGCGACGGAGGTGAGGGCGGCCATGGCGGCCTAGGCCCCGGCTTATGGGGAGGGGGATGCCAGCAGCCCTTGGTGCGTGAGGGGAGAAAACAGGTGTAAAACAGAGTGTGAGGGGCTGGGGGCTCCCTGTCTGTTGGCAGGCTCCATGTGGTGCTGCCATTTTCTTACACTCCACTCACACCTGACTGTGTCTTGACCTGAGGCCTGCTCTGGGCCTGCGGGTGCTGCTGGTAGTGAGGTGCACGCTGGGGAGGGCCTGGAGGGGTGAGGGGTCCATGCGGTCCCTGATGCCTCTCTGCTCCCCCAGGTCTCCCTCCTACAGCCCCTCGCCTGTGAAGAAGAAGAAAAAGAAGAGCTCCAAGAAGAGAAAAAGAAACAGGTATTTTGCCTTCAGAAACGTTGTGGCTGATTTCTGGCAGTGTCGGGTGTGCTGGGTCTGGAGGGGGCACTTGGGTGGGAGTTGGGAGACACTGCCCTCTGGCAGCTCTTAGTAACTTCTGATGTGCACCCAGCTGGCAGGGCCCCACCAGGAGGTGACAGCTGTCAGCTGGAGTGGCCTGTTGAGCTGTCAGGTGGCGGGGGGAGACAAGACAGACAGCCCAGGTTGAAGTGAGACCTGCAGAGCCTCCAGCAGCCCTATAGCCTTGTTGTCAGACTTTACATGGCTCCTGTCCCCTGGGGTCCTAGCAGTTTCAGCACTCTGGGCTGGCACTTCTTCCTTTTCCCTCAGCCTGCAGAAAGCAGCAGTGTTTGAGCCAGTGGAAGGCTTTGGCCAGTTCCCTGTGCCCACATCCCAACCTCTGGATTTGCCCTTCCCAGCCCAGAGTCATCTCCCAGATGTGCTGCAAGCTCACCTCGTGCTGCTGAAATCATGGGACTGACTCCACCTTCTCCTTCTGAGCCTATTTTTAATCTAAAGCACATGATGAAATTTTAAAATTGCAAATATTTCACTGTTTTCTCTCAGCCGTTAAACCAATATTTGCAGAGAACAGTGGATGCCATCTCCCTTGGAAAGTTCATGTATTTATCATTTATTGAATCAGAGCAAGAAGCTACCAGAAGTGGTTAACAGGGTGAAAAGCAGAGCTTGTTTCTTACAGGAAAAGCTGGGAGGAGGGAGGGGAGGTAAGGAGATAGAAACGCCTTGAAAATACTTCCTTTTCACGAAGGGATTCTTATGCTGTTTTATGGATAGCACCTCCTGACAACCATCCTGGGTCAGATGTTCCTCAGCTTTGCACCTGCAGTACTCATTTGTGCCCCTGCAAGTAAAGGATAAGCTATAGCTGGTCTCAAAAGGCAACATGATCAACCATTGAGCATTAGCGACCAATGGAGGTGGTCATTTCCAGATACATGGCACCAATCAACTGCAGATCCCAACTGGCCTTGCCTCGAGCAGTCTCATGGCCCCTCCAGACAGGACTTCAGGCCACATCTTCTGCAGGATGTTGTGCCAGGAGCTCAGTTGGGACATCAGGCTGTGCAGCGTACAGTGTCCTCCTTGCTCCCAAGGTTTTCTGAGGGCCACCAGCATGGTGGCTCCCATGTCATCCCAGGGATGCTCCAGAAGGGAAGACTGAGGCATGATGCTGGTCTGGCTGTAAGCCTGCTCTGAAGTTTCGCAGAAAGGATTCCTCCTTTGACTGCTACTTGATCCTTCATACAGAAAACCAGGGGCTAGGCTCTCCTCCACCTCTTCAAACTAAGTGCAGTGCAAGACTGTGGAGGCAGTAGTAGAGAAAAGCAACCCAGCAGAGACAAGGGAGGTATTTGATCTCTATAGGCTTGTTATCCTGAGATTCGTATGCTCAGTTATTCACCGTGTGCTAGTGACTTCCACCAGCATCAGATACCAGCTGGCTAAAAGAGAGCCACTGCTGCATGGGGTCCTTTCTCAGTGCTCAGTCTAAAGATGGGCCTAACCAGATAGTCTCTGATTCAAATTTCCAGTTTTGTAAGACCCTGTATTCAGTGTGCATGTTTGTGTCTTGCAGGTTATCCTCAAAGAAGAGAAGATACAGGTAAGAGTTGAACAGATGTCAGTGATCCCCTAGAAATAGCAGTTTAGTGGTCTCCTCAGGATCTCACAAGGCTGATATCCATTGTGTGGAGGCAGAAGACACTTTTCTTCTCTGCCTCCTTGTGGAAGCCCCTTGGCTCCCCCACCCCCTGTGGGTCTGGGGCTACCTTTTCTCCACTTGCATACCTTTTCTCCACTTATGCATTCCTCAGACCTCTGAGGAGCCAGGTGTCCAGCCCAACCTGTGCAGCAAAGTATCTAACTCGAGAGTTTCTCTCGATTTAACCTAGCCCCAGGCAACCTTGTCCATGTTTTATACTTTCTGCATCTTGAGCCTTTATTTCTCTTCTGGTTTCACCTGCAAACAGTGTGCGTTCCCCAGCAGTGCCCATCTTTGGAACATTCAGATTCAGTGCTTTTCCAGGTGTATACTGGAAGAACTCTCCTGATTCCAGTGCTTGCATGTACTATTCATCTTTTCAATGGGAAGGTGCAAAGCCAGCAGGTTGGCTGATCCCACTCTTTAAGCCCATGAGCCAGGTTTGTTGGCAGGAATTGAGACCTCCTGCTTTGAGGCAGAATCATTCATCCCTTTAATTTTTTTTATTGCATGCTTTAGGGCAATTTAGTTGTATGTTGTTGATGTGTGATTGTGTGTCTTTTCATCAGAACAGAAATCTCCAAATTAATTAGTCATTTCTTATTTAGTTCTTCAAGCCCCAAAAGTAAGAGAAGGGAAGAAAGAAAACACAAAAAACAGTAAGTACTAATTCATGGTATTCCCTGCCCTGCCTGTGCAGAGCTGTGGGGCTAGGAAGTGCTTGGAATGGTGGGCCCCCAGGAGCTAATATATCCCTAAGCAATTCAAGATTTTTGGCAGCTAAAACCAATGGTTATGCTTTTGCTAAAATAGGGAATTGTTTGTAGAGGCTGGAGATCTTTCCTTTCTTTTGTGTTGCTTGTTTCAGTGCTTTCCTTGTATTGCGCAAGGATATACAGGTGACTTCATCCAGCTGTGAGCAGATGGTCCGGCTCTTCTGATGAGGGCAGCATGAGACTCAGCTCTGCAGAGCAGTGTCCCAAAGGGCAGACTGGCACACCCTCACCGAGAGGGGCTTTAGCTCTTCCTTGTTTGCTGTTCAGAGGTTATGTAGGGACTACTCATGATATATGATAAAACCAAATATCCAGACGGGAGCAAAAAGCAATGAGAGCTGAGGAAAAGAAGGCGTTGTTTAGAGGTGATGGAGAGTGTAAAAACGTGGAGTTGAGGTTCCCATCTGCTCTGGTGTGTGCATAAGACAAGACCAATACTTGTCTTACCAGGCAGTCAGGGAGCAGGGCCAGGAGCCAGGAGGAGGGCCTGTGAAACTAGCATTATTTCACTTCTCTCTCAAGTTTTCTCCTGAGAATTGTAACTTGTGGCTTCTCACCTGCTTTCTGAGCACAGAAACACCTCTGGGGCTGAAGCTTGAGCATGAAACCCCTCACTGGTCTGCTGGAACTCAGCATACCCTGTTAGAAAACGAGCCAGCGGACAGTAATCCGCTGTCCTGTTTGGTGTTAGCAGGGCCTGCCCTGTCATTCTTCCCAACACATCTTTTACTCCTTAGGCAGGAAGGGAAGAGAAGGACAATAACCCCTGGCACTGCTGGTGTCTCTTTGGTACCCATTGGGACTGAAGAGACCGGGAACCCACGAAGAGCAGAGCATGTTGTGCTGTCTCCATAGCCACTCTATTGCACTCAGAAAGCCCGTCTCCTTTTCTCCACATTTCTGCATGTTTGGTAGCACACTCTTTTTCTTCAAACTGAGCTGTTACGTGCCCGGAAATCTTAAAGATTATTGGTAGAACTGAAGCTTCCTTGATTATCTGTAGAAGAAGGCATTTCCCAAACACAATGGCGTTGGCCAATATGCATTATCCTGGCAGTGTGCATAGAACAAAGATTGGAAGCTTTATGGGAACACACTGACTGAGGGGAATTTTTCAACTCAGATCAGAACTGAGTCACTCCTGGTTTCTGCAGATCTCTTCATTGCTCCCAGGTGTGGATCAGAGAGATCCCATGAGCCAGCTCAGATTGGGATTTTTGTGTTATCTCCCTGCTTTGCCTTATCTTTGTGTTGAGCAACCGGTTATGTGAACCACATGGGACCAGTTCATCCTTCCTGAAGAAAGGGGAGGACTCTTAAACAGGATGGGCTGATGCAGAAGGTGAAGAGAAAGCATGGAGACTTTCACACAAATCCTTTGTGTGAAGGAGAGATGTTCAGTGTGGCTGACTTCAGCTGTACAGAAAGAAGGAAGGAGGATCCTCAAATGTGAAATGTTTGAAATATAATCATAGTGTGTAAAAAACATCAGAGAAAACAGCCAAGTGGAGTTCAAACAATTGCCCTAGCAGTTGCCCTTCTGTTTGAGGGGAGATGCTGTTCTCAGGTGTTTGCTTTGCTGAGTTCTTACAGTGCCAAATTACTAAATGCAGTCCTTGCAGGTACGTCAGCAGTGTCAGTGGCTGGTACAGCATGGCCATGAAAGCAGACTGTTTCTGTCAGCGAAGCCATCATCAGCTTTGTGTGCTGGCACAGCGATGCCAGGCTGAGCAGATGGTTACACTATCAGACCTAAAATATCTGCTGCGGTGGGCATTGGGCATGACGAGAAGGAATGGGCACAGAAGTGACAGAGCCTGCCACCCACATCATGCTGCTCTGTGTGCAGAACTCAGGCTTTTGGCAAGGGCAGTCAGAGCCCTGCAGCAATGGGGCCAGGTAATCCAACAGCAATAACCCAGTTGGAGCAGAAGGAGGAGCAGCAGGACAGTGAGCCAGGGTTTGTGTGCAGTTCGCTGGTCCTGCCACCCTGTAAGAACAGGGAGCAGCAGTAACACCTAAGAGAAGCCAGGTAAAGGTCCTGCCCCCTCAAGCAGCAACTGTGCATAGGGCAGGCTGCAGTTGGGGAGGCTGTATTTCCTGTTTATAGCAACCATAAGAGCAGCCTATAGGACTGGTCAGACCCTCTCACCTTGAGAAGGTGGGGAAAGCTGCATGGTACCCAGAGTACTGTATTACTGGGAGCCTGGCCTGTTGCACCTGCTGTTGGACAAGGAGCCTGCCCTACAGGGGCACAGCAAGAAGTGGGAGGGTTTGAGCTCTACAATGGGTTGTCTGGAGGGCTGGTGTTCCCCAAATGAGGCTTAGCACTGGACGTTTCCCTGGCTGCAGGATGAAGGGAGAGTGGATGACATAGCTCTTTAGGGTCTTGAAAGTAGATTGGTGCTGTCTGCTGCGCCCCTGTGCACTTGTCCACAGATCTTCCAGCAGGCCACAGAGCCAACCTAATGGTTTGTAGCTAAATGCTAGCGTAGATCTCAGGGAGATGGCTTACCATAATGTCAGCACAGCTGTGAAGGGATGGAGAATGTCTCATGCCTTTTGTGTCCTGCACAATGTTTCACATGCCAATCTCTGCTTTAAAATGCAGATCTTGATTCTGATTTAAATGCCTTTGACTCCAGCCTCCAGCTGCTGGGTCTTACAGCCCCTGGGTCTTACAACCCCCCATCTGCCATCTAACCGTGGTTTCCTCTCTGCTTCCTAAAGCTCTCGTGGGCGCACCCGGAAAGCTCATCGCCACCGCCGCTGCCACTCTCGCTCGGAGAGCTCTGACTCCTACTCACCAGGCTGTCGCAGCAGGTACTGTCACCACTGGCTGTCCTGCAGCACTGCCTGTGGGGCAGGGTTGTGATTGCAATAGCTCGTGTGACCCACTGACTCTGTGCAGAGCCACATCCCGCTCTGATGGGAGTTATGTGACATACTGTGGGTCGAGCTTCATGCAGTCCTGGCCATAAAAGAGAGGGGTTGGGCTCAAGGAGCAGTGGCTGCATCTTCTCAGTCCAGCAGTCACTTCTAATCCCCATGACTGGTAATCAGCCAATGACAGCTGCTTTCAGCCCAGTCTGCCTTCCCCAGCCCAAGGGCTCTGCACTGCTGATGTCCCAGGAAAGCTTTAAACTTGTTCTTAGCAATGGAAATGTATTTGCCAATGGCATCCTATAGCCACTGTCTTTGACCTGATTAGAATCTCCTTCCTGTGCATGACAGATGCATCCTGAGGCCAGCTGAGTGGATGCTGGTGCTAGACCCACAACACTGCAATAGCAAATTGCATAGCTTATGCATATTGTGAGCTTGTTACACTTTTTTTTTTTTTTTGAAAGCATTTTGTACGAACTACCGCCTCTCTCCCACTCCACTCCTCATAACTACTGAGAATTTTCTCATGTAAACCTGATGATCAGTGCAGGGAGGAACACAAGTGCAGATAGGTGGGATGTTTGTGCAAGAGCAGAGTGTCTTCTCTTGGAGGTGTATAGCCATATGGACGTTCAAGGTTGCATGGAAGGACAATTTGCCTTGAGTCACCCTAAAATTATGATTTGGAGCTGAAATTTGAGGTTAAGATCCAAAACCCACCACAAATTTCCCAGCTACAAAAAAAAAAAAAAAAAGTAGAGAAGAAAAATATTCCTTTTCTCTCCATCATGACTCCACAGAGAAGTCACATGAAGGAGTTCCTCCCCCATGCAGTGGCCTAGCACAAAGCTGCCAAGTGTTTGTGTGCAGCTGCTGATGGGCACTGCCGCAATACCGAGGAATAACGCTTTGGTTCTCCATGTTTTCTGGAGGCACAGAGCCAGGTCTCGGGAGGAAGGGCGTAAAGCACGGCGAAGACGCTCCCAGCACCGTTCAAAGGTCACGGCAAAGAGAAGCTCTTCTGCAGAGGTTCAGGCCAGCCAAACCCTCCCACTCCACAGCTTCCTGTCTCCTAAGGAAATAGTAAGTATTACACACTGTGCCTCGTTGCTTGTAGTAGCCACAGGAATATGGGCAAGAAATCTGATATGAAATTTTTATAACTCAATTATAGTGATGTTAGACAAAGTTGGTTAAAACAGTATTATTTATTAATGGTGCTGTTCTGCAATGTGTTTAAAGTCATTCCTTCCTTCAGCACTTTCTCTTCAAGAGTGGGGTTGGAGAGGGGAACGATTTGCCAAGACTCTAGCCTCTGAATAATGAATTGAGGACACTTAACCGGGAAAAAAAAAAAAAAAAAGTGGCCTCCAGCAATGATATTTCACAGGGATGTGTTTGTTATGCAGTCTTTGCTCAGCTGAATGTGAACTTAATTCACTGGTCTTCATGTCCAAAAGTTTAGTCCTTCAGGGGAAGAAAGGGAATCAAACATATATAAAAGAAATACTTACATTTAATGAGTTGGTGATTATTGGCAGGGGATGTTTTCTGACTATTGGGATCCTTCTGAGATCACTGCTGCTCTGGACTGACAAGCCCAGGGGCCAACTTCAGAGCTTGTGAGCAGCTCTCATTGATGCTAATGGGAGCTGCATGTGCAGCCGAGGGTAAAGTCAGGCTCAGTGCCTTGGGATGTTTTTCCATATACACGGAAAGAGATGATATACTACGTGCCTTAGAACTGAGGGAGCGAAAGACGGAGAGAAATATTAGATACCGTTTGATATGAAATCTTCATTTTCCATGGCACATTTCCTCCTTGCTCCTAGTAGCTACAAAGCAGAGGTGTGATGCTCTTTGGTCAGTGTTAGTGTCTGGTGGGTTCTGGATGTGCTCTGGAGAGAGGAAGTGCTACATAAGACTCGAGGTAGAACAGAACGTGGTACTTGTGTGTAGGTGTGTAATGTTACCAGTGTCCGGAGTAGTGTCCCCCAAGCCCCAAAGTAGTGTATAAAGCCAAGTGATTTTCTCCTTGTAAGCCCAGTTCTCAACTGGAAATAGCTCAGCCATACTCAGTAGTTACATCAGATAAGAGAGAGAATCCCAGCCAGAGGAGACACTGTCTGCTCACCTGCACAGATGGCATTTCAATCAAAATACACAGATCATATATGGATTCAGATAGGCACAAGTTGTCTCCCAGGATGATAGACAGAATGATGATGTCTATAACTCCTGTTACAGACATCCACCGTGCGTAGTGCACGAGTGAGTCATTGTTTACAGAACCATGTAAGGCAGAGCATGAGTAGCAGAACCTGCACACCGTACTTACGTGTGTGTCCCTGTCTGCACATGCAAAGAAAGAAGAACACTTCATTTCCACGAGCCTGGGGTGCTGCCCTGTGTTTATTTAGTAAGGCTGGAGTGAGTTTGCAGCTCCTCTCAACACCAGCCAGCCCAAGGCTGCATCTTGCCACCAGGGTTTTGGTGGTGGTGTTCAAGCCACGTATTTTGCATGTGTTTTCAAGTGTAAGCCTGGTTGTTAACTGGTAGTAGGTTTCCTCTCTCTGAAGCCAGGCTCCATGAGTCCTGTGAGGCCAGTTGCCAGCTGTTTTCTTCCCACAGCAAGAGTAAACCCTAATTTAAAATTATAAAGACCCTTAAAATGAGCTAAACTCCAGCATGCTGCTCTCTCCTTTGCACTTTGCTCAGGGTAAATGAGCACACAGGCAGCAGGGCAGGGGAAGTCGGTTTTATAGTTACAGATGCAGGTGATGGATGCAAAGCAAAACTCATCAGGCCACAGCTGTATCCTTTCTAGCTGGGGCTAATAATTTAGGGAAGTATTTCAATGACAAAAAGACATCAGTGCCTTTACTCCGTGGTCCACTAGTGTCCTCTCTGTTCCCAGAGAGGTGCTCTCTTGGGACAGCATTCAAGAACACATTTATGCACTTGCTTAAATTGAAGCCCCTGGCTAAGTGCTGCCCCTGGAATTTTTCTGGATAAGTTCTTTAAATATGTACTCAGAACTGGCAGGGGGAAGCGGAATGGAAACTTTCAGTCTCATCCGTTAATGCTGATACACAGCTGTTTTGTGGCACTCCTTCCTGTGATTTAGGGGTTGCTCTATAAGCTGAGTTCTATCAAAATCTACTTTGAGAGCAGTCTGGATTTGTGATGCTCACCTGTCTGCTCTTGCAGAAAACATTGATTGCTTATCAAAAATACTGGGAAATATTTTTGTGGAAGATTCCAGAATTTGGGTTAAATGTAAATGCCATGTTTGAGTCCTCAGTGGGAGTTTCTTTACCACACTCCTGCCCTCCCCCCTGCCCTGGGCATCCTTACCTGGGGAGGTTCATCATATCTCCAAAGGAAAGAGGTGGTCCAGGGAGGGTTCTGGCACACAGAAGAGACCCAGACAGACAACACACAGACTTCCTTGAGGTAATGCTATAGCATTTCCAAATCAGTTTTTTTTATTATTATTATTAAGCCAGATTTTATTCTATTTTTTTCTGAGAAGTTAAAGCATTCTGTGGTGAATTTTGCCTCCACACATTTTTCCCTTTTCTATTGGAATGATCCCATCCAGCTCAGTTTACCTGGACTCTGAGGATTAAAGCATACCAAGAAGAGCCCTGCCCACACACCTACCTTGCTGCTTTTCCCTCTTGCCTTTGTGTGCAAGCTGATGCATGCGTGCACACATGCAAAACCACCCCCAGGCTTCCCTGCTAAGTCTGAGCAATGAATTTCCAAGCTTCACTCACTCATTTTTTCATTTAATCACATGCAGCCACAATAGACACCTGTTGAGAAAAAGGATTGTGAGTCTGTGCCTCAGCATGCAGAGAAGCTGGGTAACACACTGCAACTATATTTGGACGATAATAGCAACCCCCCAACCTGCAGCAGACATTTCATTCTGCACCAACACAGATGTATTACATGCCCTTGTGCTTCTAGTTGAGCAGAGCAATATAAACACCTGCAGGGTGTGAGTTTAATTGCCTTTGTTGCACCTGATGAAGATAACTGCACACCGCATATACCTTCCCTGCCAGCTCCTTTGCTTCCGCTGAAACTCATTTACAGTGTCACAAATTAACACTAACATGACCCAAATTTTCAGTGAGGCTCAGTGGGGTATGGACGTTTCAAGCAGCACTGTTTGCCTTTGTGTTAAGGTGGCTGCAGGAAGGTGCAAGTGGGGAATCACAGCCCAGGGACTGGGACGGTGCATGCAGGGGGGCTGGGGAGCCATGTAGCACCCCTGCAGGCTGCATTGCTCTTGCTTTCTGTTTTCCAGCCTGGGTTTTGGTTTCTATAGAAAAAGCTATTCTGATGACAAGCGGAGCCCTTAAGAGCTGGAAGAAAGCCTTCCCTAAATATGAAAGCTGCTGTCTTCTGCTGTTCCTTTTGTTCCCCTCCCCAGCCAGAGAAAGGAACTTATCCCTGCGTCTTGCCTGATAAATTTGCAGCACAGTGCTCAAATGGAGACAGGAGCGCACACAGCCACAGGAGGTCCAAGCAATGCCCCAGGTCCCCAAGGAGGCAACATGAGGCCCCAAAAGCTGTGCCAGCCTGACCCAAGCTGAGCTCAGACACAGCCCTGTGCCACACGGTGTTGACTGTGCCCCAGCGTGCCGAGAAGAGCTTTGCAGCGAGGCTGCCTTTTCAGCTGGGGCAGAAGGTTAGCAGAGCTCAGCCCATCTCCCCCTGGGGAGGGGCAGCCCCCGGGGCTCTGTTCCCTGGAAGGCAGCAGGTGCTGCGCCAGCGGCTCGGTGGCAGCTGTCCGCCGGCCTTGCAGGGTGCAGGGGTCGCTGACGCAATCTTTTGTGCCTTTCATCAGCACAATGAGCAGACATAGAGAGGGAGGGAGACATTATACGCTCCTGAAAAAGAAATTAACTCTGCTTTGAAACGAGTTGCAAAACAAGAGAAAAAGACCCAAAGAAAGAAACCCTCCGGCGATGAGCGAGGCTGTGCCGCGCTGCTCATTGATGGCTCCCGGTCCCCTTATGGCTGAGAAAATTTATAGTGCTATCTCTCCTCAGGGCTGTTTGGAGCACAGTAAATGAACTCGTTCAGTTTAATTGGAAGACGAGTGGTGATTGTATTTTTGCAACCCATTAGTCCGTGCCGCCTCTTGAGCTGCAAGCGCGCTCAAAATTACATGCTGAAGTAGGAGTGGGGGCCTCGTTTCTACTCGCCCTTCATCTTGATTCAATAATGATTTGAATCAAAAAAGAACCCCAAACAATAAATATATATCTTGGGCTCTCTTGTAGGGCAGCAGTGTGTCCTACGCTGAAAGCTGGAGGAAGCAAAGTTCACTGAGATTATTTAATTACTTATTAGAGAGGGGGGGGAAAAGCCCAATGTTCACACAGAGCAAATCATATTCATGAGCGACCAGACTCTTTCAAGACACCCTAGAAAAACAAAAAGCCATTAGAATTCAATTGAACTCTGCAGTGTTTGCAGACGCAGCCCTTGGTTTCCATTTTGTGTGGCTGATGTGCCTTCCAGAAGCAGGGAAATGGAACCAGGGGCAAAGCCAAGGTCATTGGGTGGGGATTTGCTCGGAGCAGAGCAGCCCAGCACCTCGATACCTGCTCTGGCTCCTACCAGGGAGGATTTCAGCAAAAGCAAAGCAAGAGAGTGCATCCTAGAGCCTGGGGAATTCTTAAAAGCTGTTCTAGAAATGCTAAGAAATGGGTGAATTTCTTGGCTGGGAAGAACCGAAGGTGTTTTGGTTTGGTCTGGGAGGGAGCAGAGGTGAGGTGGATGCACGTGCAGCCCTGTGCCCACCCCAGGCCTCCCACCTGCACAGCCAGGGGCTGCCTCACGTGGTGTTATTGTGCCCATTAGCAAAATGTAGATAAAGCTGCTTGGTTAGGATTCAGGTAGAATGCAAGCCATAAACCACCTTTGGAAAAAATCTGGTGCTGTATGTGAAAGCACAGTCCTGTGTTTTATGGGATGTGTCTGGGGAGAGAGCTGGGGTTCTGATCGAGGAGGCCACTTCCCTCGTGTCCTTGGGTGCAGAACAGAGGAGAGCTGGGCACCTGGCTCTCTTCTGCCACTTTGACATCCCAACTTCTCCTGGAATAAATAAGAGCTGACAGAGAAGTAGCAAAGAGCAGTACCTGTGAGCATGTGTCTGTGCTGCAGACCCTGGGCCCTGGAGGATGCCACGCAGGGTGCAGGGGTGCTGGGTCCATTTGTCCCTAGGTGTAGCCTCGCTGCCCAGTGCTGGCACATTCCTGGACTGGCTCTGGTAGGTGCCCGTAGAGATAAAACTGAAGAGATAAAACATTCAGATGATGTAAATCCCCCATGATGAGAGCCCTGACCGAGGCAGCGGGTGCAGGGTCCTTGCTGGCCCTGTTGGCTTCAGCAGCCATGAAAACCCAGCAGGATCTGGCTGCATGCTGCTGCTAGCAGGAGCAGGGCCATCATCCCCTCCCCATAGGTCTCCAGAAAAAGCAGGGGAAGGTATTTTCCTCTTCTACTTTATTTTCATTTTTTACTTCTTCCCCTGAGTTCCTTTTGCCACTTCCACGTATCCGTGAGCTGCCAGGAAACTCAGGTGGATTCAGTGCCCGCCACCATTTTCCAGCACAAGCAGTCAGCCTCCAGGAGCTGCCTGGGCAGCCTGATTTAAAGCAGAAGGAAACAAAAAAATAAGTACGAAGTGAGGGAAGCAAGCAGACAAAAAGCAGTTGTGACATTGACGTAGCAGAGACAAGTGAACAGTTGGCAGTGTGGATTGAAGAGAGGGTTTATGTTTTTTTCATGTAATTTGAGACTCTAATGATGGACTTATGTTGCCCGCTCTTCCTTTTTTCTTACACCTTACCTACTAAAGGAGGAGTTCTTGATGGGTAAGTGGATGCTATCCGCAAGACACCAGGGAATTTATTAGAGGTCACTCGAGCGCATTAGCTGTATCTTCTTCAGGGGGAAAAAAGCACACAAAGAATTGTCTGTATACCTTTTATTTCCAGAGGGTTTTTTCTTTTTTCCCCTTCCCTCTTTTTTCTATTTTATTTTCCTTTTTTATTTTTATTTTCAAGTGCTAAGCTTGCTTATTTGCCAATTTTTACTTCGTACAGAAGCCCTCCATTTGATTTGATTTGATTTTTCTTTACTTCTTTTTGTGACACTCATTCAACCTCTTTGTTAAGGAAGCTTAAAGAATTCACTTATTTAAGAACTTGTTTCATTTTTGTTTTCTTTCCAAGGATTATGTAGTTTTTTTGTTTATATATTCCCAATTTTCCTGATTTTTTTTTTTTTGCCCCCCTCCCTTTAGGTTAACCAAGGGCTTTTTCCTCTGTTGCACCTTTTTCTTCAGTTAGTTACTTTGGTTCTTTGTTGCCCCTTTCCTTTGTTGAACTCTTTCGTTTAACATGGATCGCATGCTGATACTCTTTGCATGATCTCTAAATCTTCCCGTTATCATAGCAGGGGGAAAAGAAGTTTCTTCTTACTGTGGATTTCTTTCAGGGATATGTGCTTTTGTTTTCTTCTCTTTCTGCTTTTTTCTTTCTTTCTTTCTTTCTTTCTTTCCTTTCCTTTTGTTTCAGTGCATCATGACGGTAAAATTTCTGGGTTTATTTAAAAAGAAAAAAAAAATCAAAGTAAAACCAAGAACAAAGCCCATCCAAAAAATGTTCAAACCATGCCAAATGGCTTTTTTGCTTTCAGATCTCTCAGTCAGGGTCTTCTGCTGACCTCTTTACCAAAGCAGACAGCCCGCCTGGCAACCTTGCCAGCCAGAACGGAGAGTGTCACGAATATGACTCAGGAAACGACACTTCCTCCCCTCCCTCCGCTCAAACGAGCTCATCCAGGTCAAAGGACAGCCAGGAGAAAAGAAGCCCACTCCACGATGGCTTTGGTCATGCCTTCTCATCTGGGAAGCCCAACATGGCCAACAGTGACAACAGCTCTGATTCAGGAAACTCCTTCACCAGTTGCTTTTCCCAGACCAAGGCGACAGCTGTGGAAAATCTGTCTCCAGACACCCAGGGACAAGACAGAAGGTCAGTGATCACTGATAGCTGCTGCTGGTAGCCAGATAGCTGCTGGTGGTTGCTCTGTGTCCCCTGCCCACGTGCCAGGTGCAGTGGTGAGCTGGCAGGGAGGGTTTTGTGGTCTGGAGGCAGTTAGATCTAAATCAGACCCACGGTCTTGCCGGTCTGAAGTGCAGAACCAGCAGTGAGCAATGCTGTAGCCTGGAGGAGGAAGATGCCATCACACCCCAGATTGCCTGTGCCTGCTGTTCTGGCATTGATGTGGCCACACAGGGTTTGGGCTGGGCAGTTCTGGAAAGGGAGTTCCATGCAAATTCTCTTACTGCGGGCAAGCGGGATTTGTTATCACTAAAACCATTATGGGCTGTTCTTTCACCTGCCCAACGAGCCAAACGCAGTCTGTCCCTTCCTGCCTCCTCCAGGACTGCTCCTGGGTGACAAGATAGCATCTCCTGCATGTGGGCAGCACAGGGAGAGGCAGGTGCCTTGCTGCCTGTGGGGTAATACAGCCACAGCTCTGTGTGATCTGGTGCCACAGCTCAGTACAAGGAGAGGGGAGCACCTGCCACTTCCGTCTCTGCATCCCTTTCTTGGAAAGTCACCAAGTGATGGTGGGGATGAAGGTGCCCAAGGCTGTGGTGTTAGGGAGCAATTCCGCCTCAGGTCTTAAATATCCAAAGTTAGAGCCAGGACATGGTCTGGGTGTGGGAGCACTGAGTGAGAGGGGAGAAGGAGCTAGAGGAATTGGTATTAGGAAGAGCAAGTCCTGAATTTTCGGTCAGGGGGGAAAATGTTGAGGCTGTACATACTTCTCACACTGTGGGATAACTCTGCCTTCACATGGGTGCACCTGGGATTGCAGCAGGCCCTCGCTGTTGGGAAGCCAACCCCAATTCACAGCCATGGCTCTCCTGGAGGTGGAGGGATTCCCACAGCCCTGTTCTGGGACGTGCCTGCTCACTTTGCTCCTGGAGCACAGCCCTGCCATGCTCTGGCTTTCCCTGCTCCTCACCTTCAACTCCAGAGCACAAGCAGAGGGTTCCCACAACGCAGAGGGTGAGCTCTGACAGCACACATGGGTCTCCTGCAGCAGCAGCAGCAGCAGCCCAGGAATTCAACTTTGGGACTGAGAGGGTGGTGTATTGGAACCGGTCCCAGTTCAGCCACAACTTCAATGACCACCCAATGTCCATTCACAGAGGGTGCCTGTCCTCGTGTCTCGGCTGTTCGGAGGAGAAGCAGCAACACGTCGCCCCGTCACCAGCACACAGCTCCCCGCTGAGGCCATGCTCCCGCAGCCCCTCGTGCAGCAGCAGCAGCAGCAGGCGCTCCTCCCCGGGCTCCAGCCGCTCCTCACCCCGCAGGGCCTCCCCCAGCTCCTCCCGAAGCAGGTCCTGCTCTTCAGGGAAGAGGTAAGGCTGCACAAACAGCTCTCTGTCATACCGGGCAATCTCCTGCCTTTGAAGGCTGGCAAGCTCCTTGGGGATGGGGTAAGGCTTTGTGTGGGTGCCTAGAGAGACATGTAGCCCCTGAGATACGGGGCATCTCTTCCCACCATGAGCCTGGATTAGGGGGAGTTGGGTACAATATTCCCATCTTTACCTCTTATGTTTCTTCCCTATCCCCAGGTCTTCTTCACGGTCCCCCAGCTATTCCTCCAAATCCTGCAAAAAGAGTCCTAGGAGCCGGAGCTCAAAGACTCGCCGGAGCCCGAGTTACTCCCACTACAGCCCCACCAGGTATGGCTCTCTACGTGTGATATCTGCTGCCTCATGTTTTTCCACTGCCTCCATCACTTGCACGAACAGCAGCTCAGTTTCTGGTTCCCTCTGCCAGCCCCAGACTGCTCCCTCCATCCCTGCTGGGTGCCTCAGGCACCCCAGCCCTCAGCACCGGGGTGGGAGGGAGCAGGGAGATGTGGAGTAAGGCACATGGCAGCGCGCTGTGCTGGCCCATTCATTGTCTCAGAGCTGCTGCTCGTTGCAAAAAGGAAAAGCCTTTCACTTTCTGTAGGATGAGGGGATTTCCTATAGCCCTGCATTGATTCAGGGGAATTTCAGCCCGAAATGTCTCACTTTTGGGGCAGCCTGCTGGGAGGGGGGCTAGTATATCCGCAGCACCGAAGCATCCCAGCGCCCTGCACTCAGCGTGTGGCACACGAGATGGCTTTTCCTCCGCTCTGAGCCATCATGAGGGACACACTGCTCAGCAGAGCACACAGATGGCTGCTTAGTGGGGTTCTCCAGGGCCTCGTGCAGGCAGGAGATGCCTCACAGGAAAACCCAGGGAGTGCCCTCCCTGTCGTGCTGGGGGCCACACGAGAGCTGTGAGCAGTGGGCAGAGCGTGATGCTCCAGCTGGGTCTGCCCAAGGCATTCATCATTCAAAGAGCCCACGCCAGCAGCATGCCTGTGCAGGGAGAATCTCAGTGCAGCAGGGAAATACGCTCTGCTCTTCAGGGCTGCAGCTTTGCCAAAGAGGTGTCAGGCCCTGAGAGGCATTCCTGCTGCGTGGGCAGATGCCAGGTACCCTCATGCTGGCACTCATTCAGCTGTGCACGGAGAAGCACAGTCCAGGCCACTCTGTTTGCTCCACACCCGGTTCAAAGCACACATCTCACATCTCAGCCCTAGAGAGGCCTTTGGGCAGATATTTTTCTGGTAGTGTTCCTGCTGCTGAGCATGCTGTGAACATTTGGCACCCTTACAATGTTCCATTCCCAGGACCTGAACCTTGCAAGCTGTGACAGTCCCTGCTCTGGTGCAGGAGAACATTTCCTGCGTGCAAGGATCAGGCCCATGACTGTAACGTATCGCTTTGCAGATGGCACTGAGCAGGGAACGGGGCGTATGAAGTCATCTCCCCTCTCCAGCAGGGCCTGTGCTGACGTGTACAGGAATTCAACAAAAGATAAAACCATAGCAACCCCAGCACTCCTCCTGGTGAGCGGTGCCGCACAGCCCTGCAGGGCTACCTGGGGCCCTCTGTGCACATGGGGGCTGTGCTCACAGCTCTGGCAGCACCGCCAGCAAAAGCAGCGCTAGCAGAGCTGTGGAAACACAAAATGCATCCACAGACACATGGAGCTCTGCAGGGAGACACTGCTGGACCCTGCAGGCAGCCCACAGTTGCTTGGTGTTGAGTGCTTTCCACTCATCTGCACCATCATGGGTCATTTCCTCCATGTTCAAACCCCACCCAACCAATTTTTGCACCTGCAAAAACCCAGCAGTGGGGGTTTCCAACCTGGGCCTTCCCTAGGGACCGGGAGCGAGAGCACAAGCACAGCTCCAGCGAGAAGGAGGCACACCGGGAGTGGGACCGGCGGCGGCGGCGCTCCTACTCGCCCCTGCGGAAGCGCAGGAGGGACTCCCCCAGCCACCTGGAGGCACGGCGCATCACCAGGTACAGGGACATCCCCCTCGGGGCACAGGGACTGCCCTCCAGCCCCAGCTCTTGCCACTGGAGGTTGCTCCAGGAGGAGCTTCAGGTTCCCCTGAGCCCCATCAGCAGGCCCTTCTGCCTCCGCTGGAGCTTGGGGGTGGGTAGCTAGAGACAGAGGGAGGATGCAGGGGTCTCATTTATGAACTCTGAAGAAAAAGTGCTGATAAATCAGAGCAGGGACTCACCCATCACGTATGAGGTGCATCAGACTGTTGCTTCACCCTCTCGTGTGGTAGATGTCCCATGCTATAGAGAGTCAAATTTGACTTGAATTCTCCCACTGAGGGTTTTTTGGGAAACCACCAGGCAGAGCCCAGCGTCAGGCTTGGTACTTGGGGGCCACAGAGGCTGCTGGATGGAACCCCAAAGCCTGCCAGCTACCTGCTCTACTACTTAATTTCTTTTAAATAAACAAAGAGAAATTTGGGGGGTGTTGTGCAGAGTGAAAGGTGCTCTTTTTGGTCTTTCTTTCTTTCAACAACTCCCCAAAAGGAGGTTGTGGCGAGGGCGGGCGGGTTGGCCTCTTCTCCCAGGTAACAGCAATAGGATGAGTGGGGGTGGCCTCAAGTTGCACCAGAGGAGGTTCAGGTTGGATATTAGGAAAAAATTTTTCTCCAAAAGAGTGGTGGTGCACTGGCACAGGCTGCCCAGGGAGGTGGTGGATTCACCGTCCCTGGAGGCATTCAAGAACCATGGAGATGTGGCACTTGGGGACATGGCTCAGGAGGCAATATTGGTGGTAGGCGGATGGTTGGACTGATGACCTGATAGGTCTTTTTCAACCTTAATGATTCTATGATTTTTTGGAGATTTTGGCAGTGAATCTGTGCTTGTGTTCCTGCTAATCCACATCCTTCTGTCCCCACAGTGCCCGCAAGCGCCCCATCCCCTACTACCGTCCCAGCCCGTCCTCCTCCAGCAGCGGCAGCAGCTTCTCCTCCTGGTACAGCAGCCTGAGCCGCTCCCCGAGCCGCAGCCGGAGCTTCTCCAGCTACCGGACGAGCCACAGCCGCAGCTGGAGCAGCAGCAGCAGGGAGGGCAGGAGCCGCAGCCGCAGCTCGGGCCCCAGGAGCAGCCGCAGCAGGAGCAGGAGCTCTGACTCAGGAGGCAGCTCCGACAGCCTGCGTCGCTAGGGAGTGCCGCCGATGGCTCCATCGCCGCCGGCCCCTCCGAATTCTTGGCATTCTCTGCACCCTTCCCACCGACCTGGCCATCGATAGCAATCATCCCCGATACTGATGCGACAGCAGCACTGGGTCCCCTTTTCCCATTTTGGGTGGAGTAAAAGCTCTCGTGCACCTGGAACAGCCCCTTTGGTGCCTTGCGGAAAGGGTGGATCTGTCCTGGCTCGCCCAGCCAGGGCTGGGGCTGGAAGAAGGGCCAGGGCCCTACAGAGGGTCTGCAGACCCCACAGAGCTGCTCCGTCCTCCCGACATCCCCACCTCCCCACTGCTGCCACTCTCAGAGCCACCAGCTGGTCCAAAGGAAGAATTTTGTCTCTCTGCTCTTCTCTTGCCAAACCAGGAGCCAGCGAATTAATTCCCACTGGAGGAAGAGACACATTTAGGAAGGAATGTGCTGGGAAGCTTTGGTGATGAGTGGAGGTGACCTGTCCTCACCGAGGCAGCTATCAGCTCCCTGATACTGGATCTCTCCCCCAGAGTTTCTGCCCGCTCTGCAGCAGACCTCTTCCATGAGCGTATTTATTTATTGCCATAAGCCTGTCTCTGCTAGAAATAGAAGGGTACAAATCCCTCCTCGCGTTAATTCCTGAGGGAGGGAAAAAAAAAAAAAAGGCTATTCCCTCTCTTTCTCCTGCCCTTTCCTAGCAGGTACACATTCCTCACTCACAGGGTTGGTTTATTCCCCTCCAGCACTGCGACCTGTGAGCGCTGAGGTCTGCAGCAGAGGTGGGAGTGGGGTCAGTGCCGCAGTGTGAGCGAGGGGGCTGCGTGGTTTGTGTCTCAGAGGGCTCCTTTTGCAGTCTGGGGACAGTTTGGGTTTCTCTGAGGGCTTTTTGTGAGGTGGGACTCCATGGAAACGAGGCATTGGGTTAACTCCAGTGGGAGTCCCAGCGGTGGGGTCAGAAGGGCATGGCACGGGCCTGGGGATCCCAACTCCCCCTTCTTACAACGGGCAGCAGATCTAAGCAGCACCAGGAGGATTTAGGGGAATCCCCATGGCTGCTCCCAGGCTCTCCCCAGTTTGGTGCCCCATTTTGGTGCCGGGAGGACAGAGCAGTGCAGGGGGGACAGGAAGGGCCCCTACTAATTGCCTGTTTTTCCCAGGAGCCGGGAGGGCCCTGCCTGCCTAGGCGGCCCTGCGGTTTTGTCTGCCTGCCAGGCTTGCCAGCCCAGCTGCCTGCGCAATTACTGTGCTTTGCAGAGGAACAAAGGCTTCTCCTCGCACAGGCTGAGCTGGTGCCGAGGATTTTCTTTCTCTTACAACACCTGGGTGCTTAGAGACGCTAATTTAGGTTGAAGACTTCCCTCCCTCCCTTTTTCCATCCCCTCCCCTTCCATCCTGCGTGGTTATTAACGAGTTTGGGCTTAATGACTCAAGGAGGTGTGTCATTGAAGTGTCGCACAAGAGGGCGAAGGGGAGCCAGCACCTGCTGGAGAAGGAGAGGGGGTAGAAAGGAAAACAAACCCACCAGCTCGAGTTACCCCCAGCCCCACTGGCAGCAGAGAAAGGGGTGAAGCTGTGAGCCAGGGAAGGCCAAACACAGCCTGGATGATTGCCTTATCAAGCACAGAAGCATGTTATCAGTTGGAAAACACAGCAGCAAGGGTTATATTTCTACCTGGCTGGTACAAGGGGAGGTTTGATGCCTGGGGCCCCTTTTTCCCTAGGCTCCTTCCTCCTTGCCCTCACAGCAAACCCCTCAGGCTGTGGTTGAGGATCAAAAATGGGGTCATCTTGCAGCTGCCTTCCCCCTGCCCTGGCCCTGCAGCAGCCCCTTGGCTCCCCTAGCAGGGAGTTTGCTTCTTGTAAAGGGCTGAGAACATCATGCTTCTTCCCCAGAGTCCCTCCCAGTTTGGCTTTCAAACGCCCTGTCCTCCATGGAAGCCCTGATCTCAGCGTCTGGAGGCCAAACCTCAAATTCAACAGTGATGGAAGAGTCGCCTCGGTGCCCCCGGATGCACACGTGCACCTGCAGCAACGTAGCAGTGAGCCAGATGGGCACGAACTGGGAAAGCAAAGAAGAGCTCTGTGCAGCCGGGATGAATGGCCAAACACATCGACCTGAGTTCCTCGTGGGACGGAGAACAAACACCGAGCTGGGGGCAGTGGCACATGGCATCCGTGGGATGGGAGATGACAGGTGGCCCTGGTGCACGTCCTCCTGCATGGTCCGTGGCAGCTAAATGCTCCAGGGCTGTCTTGAGCGTTGGAGCAAACCTCTTAAATTATTTATTTATTTATTTATTTATTTATTATTCTATTTTTAATCGTGTGTCAGAACGGGGTGTGAGTGGTCGCTGCTGGTATTTATTTATTTATTTATTTATTTAGTTTGGAAGGCGGGGGAGGAACGGTGAAGTTATTCGGGGCTCTGTCTGTTTGTTTGGATGTATCCACGTCCCCGCTGGGTGGAGGTTCCCAGCGCTGGACCGGGCTGGCTGCACACGGGCTGGGCTCTGGCTGCCCCAGCCGGGCTGCTCAGCGTTGCGGGAGGAGGAAGGGCTTCCCCGCGTTGTTTGCACCACGACCCACCCATGGAAAATCTGAGGCTGGGCCGTGAGAGAGCGAGCCTGCCGATCCAGCCTGGTGACAGGACCTGACCGCATCTGGGTGCGTGCCTGTGTGTCTGTGCGTACCTGCATCTGCATATGTATGTTTCCTCAGTGGTATTTCTCTCTTTATTGTTTCACTTATTTAAGATTTTCAGTACAATCTGGACCATCACCCTCCCTGTTAATGAACAATTGGGTTTTCTGTCTGTTTGCGAGAAGCTCGTGATCTTTCCTGTCTCTGTGCCTTTTGCCAGTGCTTTTGTTGTGTTTTCACTCATTCATTGCTTTTATGGGATTTTTGCTCCACCTCCAGCATTTCAGGTCACTGCTGTAGGAGCAGCCTACGCCTTGGGGGCAGCTCGGTTCTTTTGGTGCATGCAAATCACTGCTCACCAGCACCAGCGATGCCAAGGGCATCACTGCGAGCAGCTGGGCTTTGGGGGAATGTCTCAGCCCCGCTCCAGAAGCACTATCTCAGAGGGTTTTCCTTCCTCATCCAAGGGCTCCATTCTGCCCATCACTTTATTTCCACCCCAAGAGCCCCGGCTGCCTTCCCATGGCAGAGCACACGATGCTCCCGCTGCCTGGAGCAGCCTGGGCTCGGGATTCCTCCCCTCCTACTCCATGCACCGGGGCCAGGCTCCAGCAAACCCAGTCCAGTCCCTGGAGTTTTGCTGAAAAGCGCAGAGAAGAGAGATTTCAATGCACTGTTGTGTTATTTCATTTTGTCACAGGTTGCAGCACTCAGCTGTGCTCTGCTTTACATTCACCATAACTTTTCTCAACGTTTTTGTTGCTTTGGGGGACTGAAGTTGTACCAAACTTGTCTGCAACAGCCAATCAACATTATTTTGCTATGCATTGTACATAGGTTGAACAGGCTGAGAGGACTTAGCCTCTTATTTAATATTTATTTCTCCTATTTATTACTTAGAAAAGCTGTTTGGGTCTCGCTGTTGGGCCCAGGGGGTATTTGAGAAAGGGATGGGTCCAGGTGCCTAACTGAAGGCTTTGCCCTTTTGTGTCCAATGGGGTTTTGTTGCCTGTGTGCTAGAGGATGAGCAATTCCTATGACTTCTAGCCCAGAATCTGGGCTATCTGACCAATAGCCCAGATTTTGGGCTATTGTAGAGAACAGCACCCTGAGCCCCACCAGGGCAGCTCTCCGTGTTCAAAATCCAGGGGATGGGGAGATGTAGAACAAAAGCCAAGACAGGAGAAGAGCTGCCAGGGGAAGTGTCCCTGTTTTCTCGCCTGTTGGTCGGTTCCTTACCAAACTACATCTATTCATTCGACTTTGTTGTAAAGCTACCTTTGCTCTCCATGGACATGCATACTGTGTTCTTTAGTCTTCCCGGGGTATTTGAGTTGTTAGCCTGTTTAGAAAAAGGGTTCCAATAAAAGTTCAGATGGTATCTGGTTCTCATCAGAGCCTTGTTTCTCATGTTCCTTTTGGATGCAGTGGGATATTTTGGGTTGCTTCAGCTGCTCGGCGTGGCAGGGCACGCGCCTGCACTCTCAGCTGCTGGGGACTGGGTCCTGGGGGCACAAGCTGCAGCTGAAATGCTGTGGGCTCGGATTCCTGCCAGCTTTCCCTTCCTCACCGGGCCAGGCTTTCGCTGCCCTTTGCTGTGCAATGTGGGTCATCCTCAGCTCACGGACAGCCCAAGCCAGAAGCGCAGCCCTCGCACCACAGAGGGATGCCATGGGCAATTCCCTTGCATGGGGACATTCCCCAGGACCGGCCACCGCATCCCGATGGCAGATCAGATGTGCACCCAGAAGGGGTCTGACCATGGCTCAGGCACTGGGGCATGGGGCAGTGTCCCCAGGTTGCTTGGCAGAGGGGCGGCCTCTGCACTCCCCAGAGCTGACGTGGTGGCGCTGGCAGTGCAGGAGGTGACCAGGAGATTTGGAGTGACAACCGGAGCTAAATCAGGATAGCCCAGAGAGGGACGTGTGACTAATGGGGATAAACAGGGCGACAAGGCAGATTCCTGGCCTGGGAGGGAGGGTGGCCCGGAGCTAGTGGGGAAATGTGGGATTGAGGATCTTGGGAGGAAACATGGCAGGGATGGAAGGGTGCCCCAAACCTCCCTGGGTCTCAGCCCCACTCCCCGTGTGCTAGTGTCACCCTCGGGACACCTGGTGTCACCCTGGATGGTGGGAGCCCTCAGCCAGGCAGGACAAGGGGCAGAGGAGGACGCTTCGGCCTCTGTTAGCAGCTGCCTCCCCGCTCCTCCCACACAACTGCAGGTGGCCCCCAGTCTCCAGGGACACCTCATGGCACCTGGCCGTGTTCCCACACAGGCGCTGGGGAAAGAGCCGAGGGAGGAGCAGGGGAAGCAGCTGCTCCCTCTCCAGCCACAGCAGCTCCCTGCCCGGCGATGCCGCGTCGCTGCGGAGTGATTAATGCCCTCTGAGCGCCCGGCGGCTGAACAGCAGTGCGGGCTGCAGTGCATTCCAGCCTTCCTGCTGCAATTAGTTCCAGCGAGTCCATTAGAGAAATTGCAGATACTGGAGAGAGAAGGAGCGTAAGGCAGAGACGGGAGGGAGGGAGCAGTGCAGCATCCGGCGCATCACTGGCGACACCGCCCATCGTCGGCCCCACGCCGTGCTGGGACCCCCGCTGCAGGCAGCCCGCTGCCGCCAGAGCCAGGTACCCTGTTTGCACCATCACAGCCCATTCCCTGCTGCAGCCCTGTAATTAGCAGCGTGCAGCGCGGGCTGTGATTACTGCCTCGCCCTGCTATAGCAGGGCCGGGCACGCGGCGAGCAGGAGGAGGGTGAGGATGGGGCCGTGTGGGGTCCTGCTCCCACCCCGCTGGTGTTGGGGCACTGCTCCCGGCCCAGCCCCAGGCGTCACCCCCACATCCCAACCCATTTGTGGGACGGCAGTGACACATCTCTGGGCGCAGGGGCCCCACCCGGGGGTATTTTTAATGGGTGACACTGGGGCACAAGCAGCCCACCCTGAGCTCCGGGGTTATTTTTGGGAAAATCCAAACCCCACGGCCACCGGGATCCTCAGGCCGGTGTGAGAAGTCAGCTGCCCAGCCCGGATTCTCCACGGCTGTTTCATCCTCTCCAAAATACTCGGCTGACAGGGCAGGAATTGCAAAACACAGCCTTCCCCCTCCCGGAGCACATAAATAGCGCTCGCCGGCAGCTGGAAGGTCAGAGAAGTTTCTCGGCTCCCAGCTCAAGCATTTATTGCGGCTCTCACCCGGGAACCCGAGCAGAGATTGTGGGAGTGAGAGGGGAGAGATAAGCTTTTAATCTTGGGATATTCGTTTTGTTTTTTTTCCTTCTCTCCGGCCGAGAAGTTTTATTTCCCTCCACCCGATCCCTGGGACTGAAGCCAACCAGGAAGCGTTTTCTCCCCATCCGGAGATCTCCATCCAAGCGCCGAATGCCTCAGCCCTGCTGAACCTCTTCGCTCTGTTCCCTCCGCCCGGTCCCAGCTGAGCCCTCGTGCGTGGATGCAACTGCCCCGGGCCGGGCTCCCCAGGGTATTTCACAGCCTCTGAGGCTCTGCCAGGAGCCCCCCAGCCACCGGAGCATGGCCGACAGCCAGCTGCCCTTCTCCTGCCATTACCCGGGCCGGCGAAGTGTCCGTGACCCTTTCCGTGAGCCCGGTTTGACCTCGCGCCTCCTGGACGATGATTTCGGCATCTCGCCCTTCCCCGGGGACCTGACGGCGGACTGGCCCGACTGGGCCCGGCCCCGGCTCACCCCCACCTGGCCGGGCCCGCTGCGGTCCGGCATGGCCCGCGCCTCTGCCATGGCCCCCGGCTATGGAAGCCTCTTTGGGGGGTACCCGGAGAGCCGCAACCCCGTGCCCGCCTCCCGTGAGCCCTGGAAGGTGTGCGTCAACGTGCACAGCTTCAAGCCCGAGGAGCTTACAGTCAAAACCAAGGATGGATACGTCGAGGTGTCAGGTGAGGGCAGGGGTGTGGGGAGGAGGAGGATGGGGCACGAAGGCCCATGGGGTACCCATGGGGACGGGGAGAGGGACCTGGCCTGGAAGCCACGGTGGCACACTAGATGCTCAAATGGGAAGGCCGAGCCTTGTTTGAGGTAAATCTCTGGGATTTGTGTCCCAGCTGCGAGCTGCTGAGAGGGGCCCCAGTGCTGCTGGGTTAATTATAGCCAGTGGGGCTGGAGCAGAGGGAGATTCCCTTTAAAGGGGCCGAGAGCAGCCCGAAGCACCTCCCAGAACTCCAGCCGGGATGCCCAGCGCTTTGTGCGGCCCTGACACCCCTGGGCCTGGAGAGGTGCCACGCACATCCTGGGGCTGCCAGGCTGCACCATGCCATGCCAGGCTGTGCCGTGCTGTGCCGTGCTGTGCCGTGCTGTGCCAGGCCTCAGCACGTGTTGCAGGGGGTGATTTGGGGCACAGGGCAGCATGGGGGGACACTGCATGTCAGGAGGGTCCGGGAGGCCTCAGAGCTTGGGCCCCATCTGGGTGGCTCATGCACAGCCCAGCAGCGTGGCAGAGGGTGGGGATAAGATCCAAAGATTTGATCGCGTCTGAGGGCTCCTTCTAAAGCCTTGGCAGCCAGCAGGGCTCGGGGATTCATGGGGACTGAAGATGTCTGGCAGGGAAAGCAGTGCTTCCTCCTCCTCCTCTGCCCAGCACGGCCCCATAGGCCGGGCGCTCGCTGCTGCTCCCTTCCCATTCTTCCAATCCTGCATTTTACAACGCTGTGTTTAGCTCAGGGCTTTCTGGGCCCAGTGTCTCCCTCCCCACGTGGAGACGCCTGCTGAGGAAGGGAAAACATCTCCTTTGGAAAGGTTCCTGGGGTTTGTTGTGTTTTGCTGTTGGGTTAACCCATGGTGACACCGCCTGTGTTCTTCCCCCAGGCAAGCACGAGGAGCAGCAGGTGGAAGGCGGCATCGTCTCCAAGAACTTCACCAAGAAAATCCAGTAGGTATCACCCTGCCCCGGGGCAGCTCCCACGAGCACACCCCCATCCCAGTGACAGGGGACAGCCACAGCTCCGCTGCTTCCAACCCCAACCCCAAAATTTGCCTCGTTGTCTCTAGGCACAAAAACAGGAGGGGTGCAGGGCACCGTGCTGTATTTTGGGGCCGATCCCATCAGCAGCCCCAGCTGCACCCCTCCCTGGCGTGCGGCTGCACGTGCACCCGCATCCACATCCGAGTGATGTCAGTGCGATCGCTATCGTGCTGACTCACCCCGGCAGCAACAGCAGCGGCGGGGAGGGAAGGCGAGAGGCACCGGGGGCAAAGCACAGCGCTGCAGCTTCGCTCTCCCCAAAGCTGCCGGGGAAGCCGCGTGTGCGGCGGGTGGGAGCCAGCGCCCGGGCTCCTTTTACGGGCATGGCATCGTCCCGCGGGTGATTTACTCGCGCTCGCAGCGGCCAGGCGGGCGCGGGCGGCGGTGACGTCCCATCCAACACATCTGCCACGGAGATTAAACAGAGCGCCAGGCGGCCGAGGGGCCGCTTTAAATATCCCCGGCGCATTCCCGGGCGCTGCAGTAATAATGTGGGTGGGGGCTGTGAGACCGAGCGGGGTCCTGCAGGGCATCCCCATCTCCTAAACCCACACATCTCTCCATCCCCCCTCCAGGCTGCCC
>WBMW01003825.1:226792-247060 GCA_013396635.1 Penelope pileata
TCCCCCTGACCCCGCTCCCCGGTCCCCAGCGGGGTGGCCCCGGGGCACGGCCTCTCCCGCCCCCGGGAGCGGCTGACACTGCGGTAGAGGCTTTGCATCCATCAGACCCAGCAGAATGGGCGTCCTCGTTACGGTTCTTTTTATGCTGTAAGGTGAGCAGATGGGATGTTTGTAACAATAGTGGAAAAGTGCCCTTTTCTCCTCTTAAATCAAAGTGGAATCCTGTGGTCCTGTGTCTTCTTCTTCTCTGTTTTTGGTTTTGTTTTGAACTCCATCTCCATGCCGGCCCCACGCCAGCCTGCAGACACACGGCAGCGGCGGGGCCGACAGCACAGCCCTGTTCCCAGGCAGGCAAACCCTGATAGGTGTAAACTGTCAGCATGTTTTGAACACTGTTTTGTTTTTGTTTTTGTTTTCTTTTTTTTTTTCCATTGAGAACTTGTGCTTTTACTTATCAGACTTGAGGAATAAAGACGAGTTGATGTTCTTACCCTCTGCTGGTCTTGGCTGGGAGGCGAGGGCTGGGGAAGCGCTGGGCACCTCCTGGCCCTCCAGGTGGGCTCCGCGCCCTGTTCCTGCTTGGGGACACCAAAGCAATCTCTGAGCTGGGAGAGCAGTGTTTGTCCCTGCACTGTTCCCACTCACATTCCCCCCAGCAGCTCCCGGCTGTGACCCAGCCCTGCAACCCAATGCCCGGGCACGGCAAAGTGGCGCTGCCAAGGGGAGCAGGCACCCGGTTTTCCATGTCACTGGGGCTTTGGAGTTAAAAATACAGCTCACATGCTGTGCTCGGGCTCCTTCAGGGCTCCGTTACCAACAACAGCCCCAACATGTGCTGGAAACCCTGGCCCCGGCGCTGCGTTCCATGAGCACGGCAGCGTGGTTTGCATCAAGGGGACAAACTCCACCCCAGTACATGGGGAGGGCTCCAGCCCTGGGGGACAAGGAGCCTTGGTTCTGCTCTTTGAGGACTCAAACAAATGTAGGGGCCACTGGGTGGNCCATCCCCCCTCCAGGCTGCCCTACGAGGTGGATCCCATCACCGTCTTCGCCTCCTTGTCACCAGAGGGGCTGCTGATCATCGAGGCGCCCCAGATCCCCCCCTACCAGCAGTATGGCGAGGGCGGCTGCGGCAGCGAGATCCCGGTGGAAAGCTCAGAGGCCACCTGTGCCTGAGGGCCNCTGTCAGCATGTTTTGAACACTGTTTTGTTTTTGTTTTTGTTTTCTTTTTTTTTTTCCATTGAGAACTTGTGCTTTTACTTATCAGACTTGAGGAATAAAGACGAGTTGATGTTCTTACCCTCTGCTGGTCTTGGCTGGGAGGCGAGGGCTGGGGAAGCGCTGGGCACCTCCTGGCCCTCCAGGTGGGCTCCGCGCCCTGTTCCTGCTTGGGGACACCAAAGCAATCTCTGAGCTGGGAGAGCAGTGTTTGTCCCTGCACTGTTCCCACTCACATTCCCCCCAGCAGCTCCCGGCTGTGACCCAGCCCTGCAACCCAATGCCCGGGCACGGCAAAGTGGCGCTGCCAAGGGGAGCAGGCACCCGGTTTTCCATGTCACTGGGGCTTTGGAGTTAAAAATACAGCTCACATGCTGTGCTCGGGCTCCTTCAGGGCTCCGTTACCAACAACAGCCCCAACATGTGCTGGAAACCCTGGCCCCGGCGCTGCGTTCCCTGAGCACGGCAGCGTGGTTTGCATCAAGGGGACAAACTCCACCCCAGTACATGGGGAGGGCTCCAGCCCTGGGGGACAAGGAGCCTTGGTTCTGCTCTTTGAGGACTCAAACAAATGTAGGGGCCACTGGGTGGGTTTTGTGCATGGGTGGAAGGGGGCCATGAGTGGCTCCTGGAGCTGTTAGAGCCTCTGGGTGCCATGGCAATGCAAGAAGTGAAGCTCAGTGCTTTTTTAAGCGCTACCTGACTGCTGAAGAGAGAAAGGCATTAAAAATAAATATTCTACAAGTGTTTGCTGCACGTGGTACAGCAGGTGGAACAGCAGCTTTGGGAATGCGGTGGCATTTCAGCATTGTGGCCAACGCCCGGGGCTGTTTGTCAGCCCCAGCCCTGGGTAAGATAACGCCGTCCAACCACCAGAGCCAAAACAAAGCGCCGCGACGGCCGCTCCGCTGATTACATTGCATTTTTATGGTCTCCCAGCAATTACCCCGCGTTTTATGGTGCCATAGCGTATTAGGCTTTACGGCTTAATACTGCTGCAGCACGGAGTGAGTGCCTGCGCAGGGAGCACCGGGGAACCTCCATCATCCCAGGGCTGCAGCCCTGCTCCGAGCTCCTGCCGTGTCCCCAAGGGTTTATTTGCCAAAAATGGAAGCAAGGAGCCGAATTGATTCATTTTGGCTGGCGGCGTGCAGGGCAGGGTAAACAACACACGAGCAGCTCCAGGGCGGTCCCCATGCACCAGACACCCTCAGAGGCCCCTCTTCTTCCCATAGCCAAGGGGAGATCTGTGCCCCCCCCTGCTCCTGGGTCCCTCCTGCCCCACTCTCAGGCTGGCACCAGGCAGCTCTGCCCCTGGGGCCCCCTGTGCTTCCCCTGCCCAGGCTCAGAGCAGCCCCTGGGATCCTTTGTCCTCCCTGGAGCATCCTCAGCACCCAGGGGGATTCTGGCTGTTCCAGAAGCCCAGGCTCACTCAGTATGAATCCACCCCTTTTCTCCCCAGGGAATTAATAGCCCTGGTGTTTCTCTGCTGGAGTCCACATCATTTGTTTAAATTTTTTTTTTCCATGTTTCTATTTGGGAGTTTCTCTTGCTTTGGAGATTTCTCTTTGCTGCATCCTTGCTCTCTAATTGCAGAGCTGCTTTTAGTTTCTGACATCCCCAAAGAGCAGCTTTTGCCACAGGATGGGCAGAGAAGCAGAAAGGTTCTTCTCCTGCCACAAAAGAGCCTGATGTCATAGAATCAGCACACCCAGCCTGCCATCCATGCCAGAAATCAGAAGGCAGGCACTCTGGTGGCAGCGCCCAGCCCATGCCACCACCCAGTGCTGGGCAGCACTGCAGCTTTGCCAGGGGCACTGCTGCACCCCATGGCCATGGCACCCTCCCAGGGCAGGACCCAGGGCAGGATCCAGCTCTCTGCAGCACTGTGGGCAGCCAGGGCCCTGTGCCATGTGGGTCTGCAGCAAAGCCCAGCTCCCTCCTCGCAGCAAGAAGCCTGTCCAGGGCGGCCTTGGGATCTCTCCTTGGTAAGAAACCTCCTTGAAACACATTACAGCAGCCAAGGAGGGCAGTTAGAGAGCTCAAAAAGCCTGCAGAGAGCTCACAGAAACAATAAATTGTGGCTAAATGGAATAAATCAACCTGAAGCATCTTGGCCGTGAAGGTGAAGCGGGAGGTGGAGCAAAAAGCCATGCAAAGCCCCATGTGGGGCTTTGGGTCATAGAATCATGGAACCACAGAATGGTTGGGTTGGAAGGGGCCTTAAAGCCCCCCCAGCCCCACCCCTGCCCTGGGCTGGGTGCCCCCAGCTCAGCTGCCCAGCGCCCATCCCTGGCCCTGGGCACCTCCAGGGATGGGCACCCACAGCTCTGGGCAGTGCCAGGGCCTCACCACCCTCTGAGTAAAGGATTTCTTCCTCACATCCAACCTAAATGACCCCTCTTTTAGCTTAAACCCATTCCCCCTTGTCCTATCGCTATCAGACTGTGTACGAAGTCGCTCTCCTCCTGTCTAGGAGCTCCCCTCAGGCACTGGAGGGCCGCAGCGAGGTCTCCCCGGAGCCCTCTCACGGCTCTGAGGCAGGGAAAGGGCTCTGCACGGCCGCACGTGAGGTGGAAGGAATAAAAGCTGAGGGCAAAAAGGACGGAAAAAGGAACAGTCCCCAGCGCGGTGACAGCGGACGGCAGGGAAGGCGCTGCCCTGAGGCACAGCCCCTGCGCTCCTGCTCCTGCGCGCGGCGTTTCCCGGGCAACGCGGCCACGCGCGCTGGTGATCGTTAACGGCCGCGCGGCGCTGAGGAGGGGCGGCGGCCCCTCAGGAGGGCGGGAGGGGACAGCCTGGCTCCTGGCCCCCCGGGGCTTTGCAGCGCGGTGGGCAGCGCGCTGAAAATGGGGCTGAAGGAGGACTGTGTGTAGCGGAGGCCTTAGAGGGCAGTGCTGCAGCTCTGTCCACCGCAGAGACCCGCTCCCCTGGGTGTGGGTTTCAGGTTCCCCTGCGCCTGAGGGCTGGGTTCTGTGGAACGAGGCCCAGTGCAGGGTCAGTCCGTGGCTGCCGCTGGGGTTAGAACGTTAGAAGCAAGGCTTGCTGTGCAGCAGGTGTCTGTGTCATGGCTGGGAGACCAGGGCCCGTGATAGTGTAGGGGTGAAAGCAGCAGGCTGCAGTGCCGGAGCCATGCCAGCTCCCGGTGCCCCTGAGGGCAGCGCAGCTGAGGCATTGCTGGCAGCCCCCATGCAGCACAGCAGCGGCCTCAGGGCCCCCGCGCTGCCCAATTCACCCAGGAACGGCCAAGCCAAGGGGCCATCAGGCACCAAGTCCTCCAACCCACGAGACTTTGTGCGCATCCAGCCATTACCCAGCCTCCCTGAGAGAGAAGAGAAGGTCCTGGCCAGGAGCAGGACGGTGTACAGAAGCAGCGGGCCTCCAAGAGAAGAAGTGTACTGGGAGAACCACCGCAGGAGGCAGAGGCAGCTGGTGCAGGGACAGCTCACCCCCCGCGGGACGCCCTACCAGGAGCTTGGCGAGGTTCTCTGCGTGGAGCCGAGGAAGCTCACCCTGATCGCCTTGGGGCAGCTCGCACAGGTAGGCCCAGCTGTCCTGGTCATGCTTAAATGGAGCAGAAAAGAGAGCTCTCTTCTAAGCGACTTGCAAGATGCTGCACTGGGGAAAAGAATGATTATTTCTGTTTGAAGTGTTTAGAAGAATGTTCTTCACCTTTCTGTCAATGATTACAGTCTGCCCTATTGGTGGCATAGAGTGTTTGTACCCAAAGTGTGACCACTTGGACACGTGTTATGAAGCAGCTGTTGTAACTATTCTTTAAAGCTCTTAAGAGAGCATTTAGCAGTGGAAGAGAGCAGGGGCAATGGAAGGTTAACAAACGAAGGAAACCATACGATAATGAATGTAGACAAGGGAGGGTGCTCAGGGGAAGGTACAGGAGGGGTCTGAGCAGTGGAAGGAAAGGGATCATACTGAGAGCAGGGGGGTAAAGGGTTAAAAAGCGGCAATGAACAGTGGTAGTTAAGGGGTGGTGAAAAGCTCAAAGCTGAGCATAAGATTGGTATGGAGAGTGCAGTGAGACAGCTCTCACAGGCAGGGGTGGCTTTGGAGGTAGTGAGTTAATTATCTTACGTTTCACTTTGCCTCTGCATTTGAGTTTCAGGAGGGATTGAGGGGATACGTTGGGAGTGTCTGTGCTCAGCATGGTTACTTTCTTCTGATCTCCTCTGTGCTGCATACCCATGAGCTTCCTGGGTCTCCTTCTATCTCAAGATGCTTTTAATTCAAACAGGAACCATTAAATCCCAGGGTCGAGAACCCACTCACTGATGCTTGAGATGAGTTTGCAGCATTCTGCTGTTTATTTAGTTTCTTTAATGCTTTATGCTGATCTGGAGCCGTTTGAGGTTCCTGTGCTGTTCTGGGCAGAGAACAATTTTTCTTGTGGTCTCTGCACACAGAGTGAGGTCTCTCCAGCCCACCACGAATCCTTGTGACTTCAAGCCTGCTCTTTGCTGTGTGCTTTCTAACGGTGTGCCCAAGGGATGCTGTCTGACAGCTGCAACAGCAGCAGTGTGCCTATTAGTCAGGGTAGGCAGGAAGGACTCAGTGCTCCCACTACTTAATTTTCTGCTCTGATTGCGTGGTGCATTCAGAGTTTAGAGATTTAGATCATTTTAAATGATTGTCTAAATAATCTAACTGGGTGCCATTCATTTTATTTTATGTGCTACCTAAAGCGGGATCTTCCTGGCTGTCTTCATTCAGAGATTTGTTTCTGTGAATTTGTCAATATACATCAAGTGCTGCCAGTGCTTTTGCTTTAAACCAGAAGTTAGAGACTTTCAACTGCAGAAATATTCTGATAGTCCTGAAAATGCTGCTGTTGTTTTGGTATTGAAAAAATGTCAGAATTTGATCCTCAGAGGGTGCTCTCAAGCCAATTTTGAACTCTGATCCTTTGGGTTTTGACCAAATTAGCATGTTAAAAGCATCCACTTCATACAGAAAGTAAACTAAGGGTAGGTCACTGAATGTATGGTTGCAGCTTATGATTTAGCTGCATTGCATGAAGCTGAAGCTGTCAGAGAGGAATGTAATCACATCATTCCTTTCTGCAGAGAACACAGCTAAAAGCACTAGATAGCCTTGAAAATCTCAGGTAACTTTTTTTTCCTCCTGAGAGGTAATGGTTACTGCACTGGAGAAACTAAACATGAGCCTGGTACTGAATCTGACCAGTCCTCTACTTCTCTCCTTCCCCGCAAGCTGGGAAGGCCCAGAATTTCATGCTGTTTGCACACCTAGTCTCATTATTTAAGTTGCCAGTGTGCTCTGCAGAAATCAATTTAAGATAATTTTTTTTTGAAAGATACTAAAACAAAAATGTGTTCTTACAGCCTGATTTAAAGATACTTTATCACCTGTATTTTTTGCTTTCTATGAGTTATTTACCCCCATTCCCACCCTCCCTAACAGTCTCCATAGTATTCTGAACAACTTGATTAGATTATAGATACCAGATACATCTAATTCAAGGTGTCTGAGAGTAGTGAGAAATATGTTCTCTTTGATTAATGCATTTGTACTCATCTCTGCCTTCTGAGTTAGCATTTTCTTCAGCAAGAAGTTCAGCTGATGATTTGCAATGGTGAATGACAAAAAAAAATTGTAAACAGCAAGAAGAGGATAAAAGCCCTATGAATTCAACAGGACTGGAGTATGCTATTATCTGCTGGCAAATGTTGCTTTGTAAACTGATATTATAAGGAAAAAAAAGTCCTTAACAGCTAAAAACATTTTAGTAATAAGTGTACTGGGATGGTTACACAAAATGATGTGGGCATAGGGTATTATCTGTGGTAATTGCATGCTTGGGATCCTTTTTATAGCTACTTGATGACAACAAATGTGTTCAGAAAAGCTATGTGTTCATTGATGCTTTTTGTGTCTTTATTAAGTAAATTGGACAGCTGAAGCCTTCGAGCTGCTATTTGGATGTTCCGACTGTTGCACTGCAAACTGCCGTTCTGTGGCCACACGGTGGAAGTGGGATCTGTCTTGCAATAAAAACCCTCAGTAAAGCTGGGCCAGTGCAGTGACAGAATTCCCTTCCACTGCAACCCACTGGAACGAAACCTCTTTCCAAACTGCTAGGAGTATCAGAGAGGGAGAGGGGAAACTCAGCAAGTGTAGCATTTGTGTTTAGGAACAAAACAAACAAAAAAACCAAAGCAGTCTGCTTTCACCCATTCCTGCAGTGTTATGCAGGTATCATGGAATGGCCTGCTTACACAACACTCGTACAAGTTTTAGGGTTGCCAGTTCTGCCAACTTTTATCCCAAGTAATGTCACGGTGTTTCCGGATGTGTGTTATGTGATGGTTTTCTCTGTAGTGCTGTCAGCTCCCTGCCTTTGCTAGAAATACTATGACAAGTTGAATGGGCCATGCGTTTTAACCAGAGCAGCTACACCAAACCACTTTCCAATGGTTTTTAAGTTCTTGCCTGTTTAAAATTTGCTGTGGCTGGGACAGGAGGGAGTGGCTCCCCCTGGTTCTGCATTGTGTCCGTAGGAGTCCATACCCACACTGCGTGATAGAATCCTTGGAGCTTCCATTACAAATAATTGGAAGTTACTTAGCTTGGTTTGAGATTTTTTTTTTTCTCTTTCTCAAAGGTCAGACACATGTTGCAGACAGCACTGATTCATGCAAAGTCAAAGAATGTAGCTTTCCAGACAGTAGTTTTCATTTTCCTAAGCATTCAGAGCAATGTGTTAAAGGTCTCTTTCTTATTCCTTAATGGAGCAGTGCATGGTGATATTGGTCACCTTTTATCAATGTTTATATAGCATTTTTTCCTTAATTGCTGTGACAAATTCATTTGTAAAGCCTCTGAGGTGGCTCGTTGACATTTTACGTGGAAGAAAAGTGACCTTTCTGACCAAGCCCTAAAAACAATCCAAGTCCACAAAATCTTCAGTATTATTACTGTCAGAGCCTGCTCTGTACTTGTCATAAAAATCTATACTGTAATTCTGTGCTTTAGGTAAATAGATCACTAGATAAGATTGACAACAGCGTCAGCAATGAAAGGTTTTAAGCTGGAAACTGGAGAAGAAAATGGAGCAATTTCTTTCAAGAGAAATTACACTGATGTTATTTGTTATTGCTGCAGTTAAAGATCTGTCAGGGTTTCCAATCTAATACCTCCCTTCCCAGAAGACTAAAAACGTGCATTGCAAGGCAGAACTTAGAATGCAAAGAACCTTTTCCCTGCCAGCTCTCTGATGTGAAGGTCAGTTGTAATTCCTTATTGCTTGGGGAAGAGCAGGAAAACATTGGTGGTGGTGTCTTACTGCTGACCCCCTGTAAGGGAAACACTAGGTCATGGCCTGAATCAGTGATTGAGCACCTGGTGAGGGGTGGTGGCTGGCCTAGGGAGCACCTGTGCCCCCCTCCATGTGACTGGGAGGGATGGACCCAGGGTGGGGCTGCCCTGGGCTCATTTAAGAGCCAGCCACGGATGGGGAGAAAGATCTCTCATGTGGGACCTGGCTGTTCCTTGTTGTGAGAAACATCTCAATTTTTCAGAGACTGGACCTCTACTGAAGCAGTTTAAGCAGTTTTTATTTGCAATTGCAATGGCGGGCATCCTGCAAACAAGAGCACCTGCAGAAACAGTTTCACATCTTTTATTCCCTGTTACCCGACACCCCTCTTCCTCCCCTGGTTCCTCATTGGCTGAGTACTTCAGGTTCACAATCTACCCGATGCTAGCTGAAGATAGACACTGGCTAAATAAACATGGATGTTGCTAATATATTACTGGCCCTTAACTTCTCCTCTCTGGTTTTCTTCCTCTGTATCTGTCTTTCAACTTCACTAATTTACGATTCTGCTGCTTAATCCTTGCAGTCATTCATTTTCCACTAGTTTACTTAACTATCGTCCATTCATGTAACAATGTTGCTATCTTACCAGTCTCCAAGACTGATCCTCCCTAGCAGCTGCATTCCTTATCTTAGCAGTCTTCAACATTCATTCTCCCTTGTAAATGCATTCAGTTTTAACATACCACAATATACACTGCACTTATTTTTGTTAGCCCTAATACAAAAACATGAACAATACACTTTGTACTTATTTTTTTAGTCATAATGCAAAAACAACATTCTATCCCACATCATCTTGGTGGGAGATCACCATCAAGTAAGTCTGGAACCTTTGTTTAAGACCATTAAACCATTTAATACTTAACCTGGGATCACTAGAAATCTTTCTGAAGCAATCTTACTTCTTTGGTTGTACCACACCCCCAAATGGGGAAACCAGTCAGGCCAGACCGTGCGTACATGGTGGCATTCCTAACACTTTCCAAACTGCATAACCAATATATGGTCGTCTGATGGACCCAGGTCTCAGACCTGCATCTAAGGAATGGCATGCCTTAGTGTTTTGTTATTTAAACAAAACAAACAAACAAACAAAAACTTTATGATGATAGATTTAGATTTGGTTTAGAGGAAGCTTCAGAAATATCTTGAAACTTCCTGTTCAGACAATGTGAAATTTCACAACATAATAATGAAGTGCAATATCTCTTATCAACTACTGAACTAACTTGAAAGTGAAAAGCTACGGAATACCAATACTTCCCAGGTTATTTTTTTCAGTAGTAGCTATATGTCATAGAATATAAGGATGAGTTACCACTGGGATGGCTGTTCTTCAGCCTGTTTTTCAGCAGTGCCAAAGCATTGTCGGAGATGTTCAGACTGAAGTATCTCTTGAGATAGTCGGGGGGGTCACTGGGTAGTAAAACTGGGCCCTTCTCCATGTCCTGCTACTGTTTGCTAGAGGTAGTTAAACTCTTTGTTGGTAAATGCCTGAGTATCTCTAACAATTAAAAACTGCACATCGGCAGCATTGAAATGAAAACTTTGAGATGCGGTTTGTTTGCAAGGATTAATTCATATTTGATGTAAGTCTTTACTGCTTAATCCTTCTGCTTGTAGTACTCTGCCAGGCTTAACAGGTCGTGATAGCCTGTCAGCTCTGGAATTACAATGTTCATGTGAGGGCTGGTGTTTGGGGCAGAATGAAGGGAATGAGCAAGAAACAGAGAGGGTACAGGAGAGATTGTAGCAACGAGATTCATGTTTTAAGCTTCCTTGGTGATCAAGTTGGGTTTATTTATTTATTTATTTTGGTCCCTGAACATTTCAGAGGAAAGAAAATAAGAATGAAGATGAGCAACACAAAGTTATGCCCAAGTATCTGAACGCTGAAGTACTCAGCTTTATTGCTGTTATTCATAATATTTAAGCGCTCCTGTTGAGAGTTCTGTTGAAGTGTTTTTCTTCACAGCCTTGTGAGACTGACAGTCATTTCCTCTCTTGTGCGTTTGGAGAACATTTCTGAGTGTATTGTCTTAACTAATTGCATATAGAAATAGTAAATGTGGTGCTGTAGTGAAGAATTTTCTGATCCTGGGCTTAATCTTTTAGCACAAAAATGTTGATGCAGATGAGTCCAGAGATCAGGACATGCTTACAGAACTGTTCCCTATTTGGTTAAGAGCAGTAGCTTTACTTCCTGACGTATTAGGTGGTAGGTGATACTCCTAACCTAAGCCTAACTACACAAAAATGTAATGTTCTGTAAAAATAAAAGCGTCATGATTGCTAAATAGCAGCTAACCAGTGAGGTCCACACAATCTCCTTGCTGTTAAATTCAAAACAGTCTAATCAATTTCAGAAGTTCAATTTCTATTCCTGAAGTCTGCTTCCATAATGAATTAAGGGAAGCATATCAAATGTAATAATGCATTGTTATTAAGGTTTTAGTAAACCTGCCAAATGTCAGGCTGCTAGTACAGTCATGGTGCATTACACTTCTGTGATTACAGTTGAGTTGTCATTATAGCAGATTGCATTGCTCACCTAGGTTTGGGAATTGATCTGCAGTAGCATGCCTGGGGCAAGAGAGAAGTGCATTAGAAAGGTGATGCTTCCCAGTGCATATTCAAAGTGTTAGATTTTTTAGAAGGCTTAATGTCTGCTTCTCCTAAATAGTGCACACAAATACTCTGTATGTTACCTAATGAAAGAGAGAGAGAACTCATTGTATCTGGAGAATTTGTTGCTCCGCAGCAGAGGGGCGAGTTAAGTGACTGCTGCTTACTGGAAATGCTTTGTCAGATGGTTACTCTGGGGAGAGAATGGGGAAAAAGGTGCTTCCTAAAACTTGTTGAGATGTGAATAGGAACGGTATATAGGAAATAAATGGTTGTCACTGTTGCAGGTATGACTGGTTCTGCTTAGAGCTTGTGGTGGACGCTACACCACTGTGCTTCACAGCTGAGTTTCTGGTTCTGTTCCTTTGTATCACTTTGATAGCATGATGGGCTGTTAATGCTGATATTAGCAGACACTGGAGGATTTCCTTGATGTCACGTTCAGTGGAGTTATGTCAGAAATGAATGTATGATGTAAGAAAATGTTTTAGACAGCAAAAGCCAACTTCTTCTGTGTACAAGGCATCTACAAACCTTCCTGTGCATGTGACCCCTAGTAGGAAGTGGTAGATCTAATTAGGGGAGAGGGAAGGTGAACAATGTGGAGATTTTTATATTCCCATTTAAAAAAAAATAAATCAGAACTGATGTAGAAATGTGGTATTGGGTTTGTAGCTAGGTTGGTTTGTCCATCCTTCCTAGAGAGGAGCACAATATTTTATATGTTCTATATTTTTATATTATATACTATAGGGGAGCAGTTGATCACAGCATGAACTGATGATTGAGCACATGGTGGAGGGGCATGGCTGGCCTGGGCAGTGCTGGTAGGTCACTTGCACCTGTGGCTGGAAGGGCTGGACCTGGGGTGGAGTTGCCCTGAACTTAGATAAGGGCCAGCCAGGCAATGCAGAATCAGCTTGGGATAGATAAGATTGGAAAGGAGCCTGAAAAAGAGAGAGAAGATCAGATGGTGTAGTCATAAGAGTTGTGGGACTTCTTCCACTACGTATACAAATCATTTTTCCCCCTTAAATGATGCCAAAAAANACCAAAAAAAGACAAAAAAAAAAAAAAAAAAAAAAAAAAAAAAAAGCACATTGCAGAGTACAGAGGTTGTATCAGCAATCTGTGGTTAACTTTGGCCAACAGAGCACAGCAATACTACCTGAGAGCTTAGGATAGAAAGTAATGAAGAATAGAATTATAGAATGGGTTGGGTTGGAAGGGACTTTAGAGATCACTTTGCTCCAAGCCCCCTGCTATGGGCAAGGACACCTCCCACTTACATGAGCCAACAACAGTTGAAGCAAGTTGAAGTTTAGCTAGGACAGCTTGCTAATTCCCTCAAACACTGCATGGAAGAGGAAGAGCAGAGGGGAAACTATCCCTCTCATACAAAGCGTAACAATTTTGGGGTAAGTTTTTTTTTGTAACGTAGAGATGTTGAAGCTGGTTCTTAAATTCTCTGCCAACAAAGTGAATAAATGTGCTCAGTTGTGAGGGGAAAAGGGTAGTATTTAAAGCTTGAAAACCTTTTGTGTAAAATCAGATCGGTAGTATTTCACTTTCCTTGGGACTGCAGAATGTGTGTCTTAAATTGCAAGCAGTGGAAGGCAGCACTTCCCGTGGCCAGAGTCACTTCTCATTATTTGTGAAATGTCTGTGGAAGAAGTGTTGAATGCACGGCAGCGGTGGGGGGAGAACGTAACGGAATGTCTCTACATTCCTTGTAGTATAATGTGACCTTTCCATTAAATTAATGTTATATTATTTGCACAAAAGGAGAGCTAAGATAGAGAGTATTTTTAGGGGACGATAGTCAAGTTAATTGGGTAGCTGTGTAACTGTCACACCTTGCATTAAGAGCTCAAAAGCAGTGTGCAGGGAATGGAGGTAGTAGCTATAATGTTACTTTGGATTCTCTTCTTTGGAAAAAGGAGTTACTTTGTGTCTTGTGTGAAAACTAGGCATAATATTGTTTGGGGGGACTGTAGCCTGGAACCATTTTCTTCCCCAATGTATTAAGATGGAGGTTTTGACGTAATTCATCAATGACTTTCTGCTAAAGGTTTGTGTGTCCTCTCTGCTAATCTAAGTAGCAGTGAAACACAGATTCCAAAGTCCTTGAGGTCTGCTTAGTAAAACAGTGCTAGACTGCAGTCTGACTTCATACACACCTATACAATTTCATTTAAGGATCAAAAGGTGCTTCATAAAGCAGTCGTGATCCATTTAACTTTTAATCACTCATTTGTACATCCCATCCATTACAAGGCTTACCTTTTTAAGAGCAATTTTGACTTTTTAACTCATTCTAGCTGTATTGTGTTGGACTCCAAATAACAATCTGTATGTTTGAGTAAAGAGATGGTGAAACTGTGGGTGTTTGTCTGTTTTTGGCAATGATTTCTCTGCTGCAATTAAAGCAAGGTTGCAATAAATTGCAGAGCCCTCAGTTGCCTCTGGCTCCTCCTCATTGCTGTGAGCGCACCTGTTGTGCCTTTTGTCTTGAGCTAATATCTGTGGCACTTCTGAGAGGATGCAATCATGTGGTTCCTCATTTGCCAAAGCAGTCCTTGGAAAGGCAATACTTATTCCTAAAAGTATTGACTTCAATAGTTTTGACCCGTGTGCTTCATTTCTCTCCTTTAGATAGAACCAGTGGTTCCCAGTGATCGTGTAGCCTTATCTGTCTTCTGTATCAAGGATCCTGCCCTCCAGGATTCCAGGCAGTATCATTTGGTCCTGTGATGTGTCAGCATTTACCTCTCAGTGCTTCAGGAGCCCTGTGTCTTTGAACTCTACTCTGTCTCAGTTGATTTTTCCCCTTTACATGTGCTTCTCCTACCCTCCATGTGCACGTGTGCACATACACACATACACCACAGAAAGTCATTAATTACTTGCACCCCTTGAATCTGTTAGCTCTCAATTCAGATAGAGGAATACTTACAGCTTTATTAGATAACGGTCCTCGTAGCTAATTGTTTACCCTGTTGTTTGGGGAGCTATTTGTGAGATAACTTCATTTATTCATTAAATAACTATGGCCTAAAAGTAGAGGACAGAAACATTATCATTTTCACTGGAGAGTTGATGATGGAAAGATAAACTTGTCATGTTCCACAGTTTTAGAGTCATTTACTCTATGGTTCATACCTTGCATTCTCCCCAAATACACCGATACGCTGTGCATCTGCAGTGTTGTCTGACCCCAACTGCCAGATACTATTGGTCATCTTAGTCTGAGATCTGCCAACTGGCTGCATTGAATCTGTCAGAGAGGCTGACAGTACTGCAAGAAGTGGGTATTATCTCGTGAAGCCTACACACAAAACATTTCTCATTAAAAATTATTGAAAATGTTTGAGAGCCCAGCAACAATGGTCCTCATCTGTCCCATAGCCAGCTGCTGGACACATCTGAATACAGGGGAGTGGGAAACAGTGGAAGTCTGGCAGCCTGCTCGCTGGCAGCTCTTAGGACTGGTGCTCTCTGGGAGGTATAATAATGTTTGCAGGTTCATTGATTTGCTGGAAAAAAACAGTGCAACTACCATCAGCTGCAGTGGTCAAGTAAGACAACATTAAGCCACAGTGAAGTGGCAGTTTGCTACTGACAAAGATTTTTGCCTGGAATGGACAGAAATAGGTGGATTGTTATCCATTTGCAGCATAACAACAGTAGGACCAAATTTAAGGAGAGTATATTTCCTTCCTAAATGATTTTTTAGAGTTGGTATCTACTGCTCTGTTCAGTGTTGATCAGTTATGCCAGAGCTAGAAATACTTAAGATTCAATGCAGAGCATTTATTACATTGTCAAAATAATTGAACATCTTTAACAGTTGTTAGAAAAAAAAACCCTAAAACCAGATGTATTCTAGTCTGATACTTGCAGGAGCTTAAACACTCAAAACTGATCTCCCTGGAGTTCTGAACCTCTTAGCCAAACTGGCAGATTGTTCAAATAAAGAATCTGTTCAGCTGTACAGAGAAAGCCTTCCCCAAAAGGAAGTTTCTCAAATACATACAGCTGGCCCAGCATTAGCTTGAAGCGGGTGGTTAAAATGCCTGACCTTTATGCTGCTTTACCTTGTTGATACCTTGTGTCTTAGGGTTATGTAGTTAAGCAGTCAAGAAAGTGAGCCTTTGTCATACAACATGTTTATTTTCCTTCTGTGAACACCATTAGCAGATATCTACCACATACTGCTCCAATTCTTTTGGTTAGGTTACCTTGAAATGTTAGAAATTAATTCTTGGAGTCAGTGTCAGCTATACTGACAGTGGATCAAAGCTATGAGACAAATTGCTCATTACAGTTCAGGGAGCTCAATCCTCCATGCAGACAGCTGTATCGGTGCTGGAGGGTTCTCAGGCGCTTCAGCCACAAGCTCTGCGTTGACAAATGCTGCCATTATTTGCTGGTGAAGATCATAGGTGGATTTTTGTAAAATAAACTCACTGGAAGCTCCCACCAGAGGCACTGTTGTGTTCTTGAAATGGCTTAGGCATCTTTCTTGTCACCCTATATAGAGCTTGTGTCACCATGCAACAGCCTGAACTATAAACAATGTTGTTAATCCATGAAAAATGAGAAATTAAACCCTGGCTGGATCCTAATGATTCTTATCCAGATTCATCAGATCACAGCTTTATTCTTATTTTTTTCTTACTCTTTTTCTAAAAGCTTGGAAGTGCTGAATTCTTTCAACTTTGCTCTCTGACATTCAGAAACCGCTCTTGCTGAAGTAAACATCTTTTACTGAATACAGATTTAAACAAAAAAAACAGATTGAGGAAAAAATATCCTTTTCTAAATAGCCACCTTGCCATTTCTTAGCTCAATGGAAGTGTTTCAGTGCTTCCTTCTTACCTGCCTAAACCAGCTACTTCTGGTAAAATACTGTGTAATTTTTTTTTCCCTTCAGGTGTTTCATTTTCAGCTGTTCTGCTAAAACAGTGTTAGCTTGTATTATCTACATGAGGTGTCTGAGGTCTGAATTAGCATGTGGCAGTAATTGGTAAGTCAGAATGAATTAGCTATGTAAGATACAGGCTCTGGAGCAAGATTTTCCAGCACCTTTTGACTGTGATGGCAAATTGTATGAATGGAAGTCTTTGTACTGCTTTGCTCTGAGGTCAGCTAGAAGACACTGTTGCTTGAAAACAGTGATTTAATGACAGCATGACATACAGCCTTAAAACTAATGGAATACAAAATAGGAAATCAAAACAAAGACAATGCTTAAGGAGAATGAGCCACAGATGTAATGCAGTCTGTGTGTGCAGCTGGCGTGGCTATCACAAAATGTTTCTGAAAATAGCTGTCCTTTGGAAAGTCAAGTTTTTGTGGTTCAGCTGTAGCTTATTTCCTTATTTGTGTCAAATTTGGGCTGAAGTTATTTTACCAGAACTGTAGAGTAGCTCCTAAATTTTAATTCTTTTTTCTTTTTTTAAGCCTCAGGTAAGATAATACAGAGCTTCATTTGCAGATAACATAGTGAAATCAATGAAAGAACGTTAGTTAACCTCAACAGATGAGCCAGCCAACACTAGATACAAATGAGGCGTGTGTGCATGCTCATGTTTTAGTGTGAGCTATGAATAGGTCATAAAAAGAAGGGATTTTTGTTCAGTATGTTTTGCCTAAAACCCATGCAGAGCCATTCACTGGGACCTTAGCATAAGCATCAAGGATATTTGGGGCTTTTTATCAGTTTGTATCAGAAGTGTCCTCTGTAATCTTGCATAAAACTTAGCCAGTAAGATTCTTCTCTTGACATGGTTCATCTGTCTCACGTTTGTCATGCGTGAAGTTGGTGCCAGCCAGACTGTGGATACACATTCATTCCACTGTTGCAATATGGACTGTATTTATCCCTGTCAAAATATGACTTGAGTCATGTTCTTTATTCCAGCAGAGAATTTGACCCTTTGACAAAAATATGCTTGGGGAAAATTAAACAGTAGTTTGGAATTTATTTATCTTTTTGTTTGTAAATTTTAGATATTCAGTTTACCTAGGTAGAATGTCCACACATGCAGCAACTATTGCATACTCCTTGGTTTATCCTATTTAAAGTGATATTGGAAAAACAAAGTATCTCAGTATTTTAATAATCTTAGTCTTCAGCTTGCATCCAGAAATGCTTGTTTGTTTTAGGGAAGTAACAGGAATGGCTGCTTGGAAAAATAGACAGGAACTGTCAGTCCCATATCATGATGCACATGTGGTGAAAAGATGACTTTTTTTAGGGTTGGCAGCTGCACTCTGTTCATTTTACAGGTCATTAAATTTCTCATTGTACAAACTCAATCATCTGAGTTTTTCAAAATATGATTTGGAATTTCCAAAAGATTAGACAGTGTGCAAAATAAATAGAAGTTTTTTCAAATTATGTTTTGTCTTTCCAAATTAAAGTGATAGATAAACTCCATAACATTTGTACTATATCATTCTCATTGTCTAGCTGCTCCATATGGAAGGTTATATTCTGAAATTACGTATATCACTGCATGCAGAGTAACACCAAACAAAATTAGTGTTTGTCAGTCTGCTTTGAGATTCTGATTCACCTGTCTGAATCTTAGAGGAGAAAATCTCTAGTAGCAATTTAGGTGTCAGAATATCAACTTTCTTGATGTGGCTAGAAATCTGTGTCCCTTTTAAAAATGCTGGAAAGTGGCTTTTGAGAAGAAAAGGCCCAAATCTTCATGCATTTTATTTGCTGGATAGCATTGATCGCCATCCTGCCTCTTCTGTCCAATGTGTAGAGATTCCTCATGATCTGTGCTGGCAAAGTGGAATGGCCTGTTGTCCCCTGTGTGAAGGACTCAGTGATGCCAAGGTCTAAGTTGGGCAGGAGAGGAAGAACAAATGGTGTGCCTCAAAAGGACAATTTACTATTTAAAAATCATTGAACTAGTTCATCTTCCTAAGCTGGCTTTACCTTTTTGATTGTTTGTAAGGCCTCTGTTTTTGTTCATTCTAATTGCACCTCTGTGAAAGAAATTCTTTTAAGCTATTCAGTCAGCACAGGGCAGTGTGTAGATTATTGTACAGTAGTTTCCTTTGTCTCAGTGTCTCAAGCCAGTTCAGCATTTTGCAGTCCTTTGCCACTGCAAGTTAAAATGACTATAAGAACCTGTGAGAAAGGATTAGAAAAATACTCTAAAAAGAAATAATGCTTACCTAGAGACTGCCTTGATCCTACTTCCTTGGTGCTATTAAATTTACGTTCTACTGAAAAACAGAATTTCATTTCATGCTAAGCTAAACTGGCTCTGATGGGAAGCAGGACCAAACAGTCACTGACAGGGGCCTCGTGCAGAATTCACCAACCAGCCATCTCGGAATACTTGCTGTGAATGTAGATGCAGGATTCCTGGAGATGGGGGGAGCAGAGTGGCCACTTTTCAAGATCAAGTCCAAGCAAAGGTCATGTCAGAATAACCAGATTGCCCTGCACACATACAAATGCCAAGGCTTTTAAAGGAACTGTTTGAAATTGAAGATCTTAAAGTCCATGAGGAGTTGCAGAGGGCAGGGAGAAAAGGGAAGAGGGCAAGGTGCCAACAGTATGCATGAAATCCACTTAGCTTTGGTGCTCAGCATCTACATGATGAACAGCTGTGGAATATTAATTTAAAAGCTGGTTGAGAAGAATAGAGGATATCCAGACAGAGAGAAATGCTGTAAGATTCAGTCAGACTGAGGGAGGGGATCTGTAACTTCCAGATCTAGTTACAATGCAAGCTTTTAGCTTCACAGACCTGCTTCCCATTCCCTGCACTTTTTGTGACCAGGGACAAATCACTTACCTTGTTGTACCTTCATATATACACAGAATAATACCACACACTCTGACAAGAATGGTAGGAGGATTGATGTCTTACAGGTGCTAAACTGCTCAACTATTGTAGCAAAGGGGACCATGCAAGTATTACAGATTGGCTTTGGAGTCTTCACTGCTACTGGGTGCCAGCATAGCTGCCACGGTCCCTCCATCTCTGCCAAGCTAGAAGACTGGCCCATCCATCACACTCAGAGCCAGCCATGCTCAGCTACGTTTGTGACCTCTGGGTGTGATTATAGCTGCTCATCTGTGGGACTGAAGAAAAGGAGATGTAGGATTTTGCTCCGTTTTATTAATACGCTTACAGGAATAAGTGCTGTGCCTTAACAAAGTTAAATAGTGTCTACTTCCTACACGAGTGCTTGTAAATAACAACAAGCATGGAGGAAACCATGGAAGTTCAGAAGGAAACAGTCAGAGGTTTTTTGTTTTTCTAATCCTGAACAACTTGAAATTCAAGTGACATAGTGAAGTGTTAGCAGTCATCACAGCTGAGAACAGAAAGCATTGCCCAGAAACAACCTTTAACTTTTGCACACACTGCTTATTTATTGAACTAATATCCCTAACGTTCTTTTCTTTCTTCCTGTGAGAGAAAAGTGCTTTGATTGTTATTAACGTCTGGTTTTCAGTTTTGTGCTAATTCTCAATTTTTGTGTTCTTTGTCCTCTGCCAGGTGGCAGTCACCATGCTTTTTATTCCATGGCTTTTATTGATTTGGTCAAAAGTAATTAAAGAGATAATTCGTTCTCAATTACATTTCCCTGAATTTCCTGAGGCTGGTAACTCTGCTCTCCAGCTGTGTCTTCCCTCCACTCATTCTCAAATTAACTTTGTTCTCACTATGAAATAAAGCAGAATTGTATGTTCTTTTTTTGTTTGTTGCTTTTGGATTGAATAGTGACTCTGTGCTGTAGAAGATATTGATCTGTTAATTTTATTATGCACTCCTGCCCTGGTTCATGAACTTTCATGTTTTTAGCATAGCATTCCAATAAGAAACCCTGTGTTAGACCAGCAGAAGACTAAATATATCTAAAAAATTAGTTCTGTAGATGTTTCTGCATTTTGAGCGTTCTTTGTGCCTAAGTCTTTGCAGCACTTCTGTAAGAGATTTTACACTTTACTAAGCACAAGGAGGAAATGAACACAATTGTGGTGGGTTTGGGGGGGGGGGGGGGTTGTTCTTTTTTTTGTTGTTTT
>WBMW01003825.1:247077-272782 GCA_013396635.1 Penelope pileata
AGAAAGATGGATTGTGTGGTGGGGTTGGGGGGGGGGGGGGGTTTGTCCTTTTTTTTGTTGTTGTTTTTTCAGGTAAAAACAGATTACATTCATTTCTAGTAGAGTGGATCTTTTGCAATCCAAAATGTGTTTGAGATATTTGGTCTTCTGGAAGAAGACCTTGGGAGAACATTTTAAATCCTTTCTTCAGTAAGGGGAAACATCTAGAAAATTTTAATGAAAGCTTAGTATAATTTTCATTGTCAGTATACCACCAAAAATGTGAATAAAAGGCTTTGGGAGAGCTACATAAACTTAAATTACTGGCATGTTGCCCAGAGTCCATGTAACTGACAGAAATATGAGGCGTAAGGAGAGATGTCGTAGAAGCAGTGACGACTTTTTTTTTTTTTTTTTTTGCATGTTGGCTTGCCTTGACTTGTAAGGATGCACTGCAAAATTTTCAGATCATGCATTTTTCAGATCATCTTATAATGAAAAGATTTTATGGAGACTATAAAGATGTTAGGTCAAATAATATCAAAGTGCCTGTGGAATAAATGCACTGACAACAATGGCATTACAGCTGAGACTAATTTATCCAATTATTTTACAAAATTTATCACACATATCAGAATTAAGTAAATATTCTTTGGAGAAAAGACAATAAAAATAGGATTTCCCTGGGGAATATGATAAGCTGGGGCAAACTGATGGAATAAATACCAAGCTACATGAGCTGGTTTTGCTGTGAAAACAACAGTCTTTTCTTACATATACTTCCTGAATATCTGAATACTTAATGAAAGTCAACAAATGAGAATTGCTCTGTGTGGTGTTTCAGGTATGAGGAGTGGAGGCTTCTGAGCTGAGGTGCTTGTACCAAAACTCATTGAAGACAGAAAGAAGTGGGGTGGGGTCCTGCCTGCTAGCTGGGATAAGGTGCTAGATGTTTTATTTAGGATGTCAGAGGAATTTTCTGACAGAGGTGAAATTGAGTCTACTTATTCCAAATTTCATTGTTATGCCTTTGCTAGTAGATAACCTTTCTCTCACTTTTCAGCTGCCTCCTTCCATTTTCCTGATATGTCTTTATTGACAGTAATGTCACTGGAGCGCAGAAGGAGAGCTCATGGGACTGGAGCTCCCTCCCTCATTAAAACTACCAATGGTAAAGCAGTGGAATGAGCACCCCTCTCCATCGATATCAGGACCATTTCTGACAAGAGAGGAAGGAAAGTAAGCTGATATTGTTGCTCTTAGCATGTGTTCCCCTTGGCAGCAGAGATTCGCAGCTGCAAAGTGCCTTGCCTTATTGATATGCTACCACGTAACCTTAACAAATCAGGTATCTTGTCTTTGAGGCTGATGTGTATTTGCATCTGCAGATTTAGTTGTGGTATAGTTCTAAGCTGAAGCACTAATGTAGCGTTACTCTTGGAGCAATCTTAGTTTTCTGCAGAATATTGTTAGTGAAGTCCTTTGCCTGGGAGTCCCTTGTGTTTAATTTAAAATTCTCTTTTAGTGCTGTTGTCTGATCCATGTTCCCTCATTCTAGTGAAAGGGCAAAAAGGGTCAGTGTTGAGCAGCAGCAATGAAAGAAATAGGAAAAAAAAATAAATTGAAATACTCAGAGTGATTGGCTAGAATGTTGCCTGTGAAAATCAACATTTAGAATGCTACATGCAGAAAAGCAATCATCATCTCTCTGTGTATTGCTTAACAAGAGCTTTCTAAATGCTTTTGTAAAACTAAGAATATGCTTCATCAGGTTGGTCTTGCTTCTGGATGACTAAATGGGCAGCTTGTGGTGTGACTGTGGTGATTTATTCTCATCAAAACACATTCACGTTTTGCAAATATAATTATAATGCTCCTATTCAAGGAATACTAGAAAGAAAAGTGCAATAGGTGTGCCAGTCACTGATTTCGACAATAATACAAACCAAACACGTTGACCACAATGAGAAAAGCCTCAGGAATTGCCAGTAAAACTGGTTCTGTCATTCACCAGCCTAAACAAAAACAAACAAAAAAAGAAAATGTACAGCCTAAAAGCTCCCCGTCTGTAGACGTCGTATGCATCACCAACTCATGCTATTTCCACAATAGGATTCGGAGAAAAAAGTTGGGAACTTTCAAACCTTACGGAATGACATCTGCAAAGGTAAGTCTGTGAAATGGAAAGTATGTTTAGTAAAAGAATGGATGTGTCAGTGCTGAGCAATTTTTACTCTTCGCAATTATTTAGAAGAGAAAGTGGATGTATCTGGGAATTGTTAGGATAAAATCTAGTGTGTCTGGAGGCAGTCGTTTGCAATTGAAACAAGCTATTCAAAGGAATTTGTTCATCCAAAAATACTTTGAGCCTGCAATTTTCTGTCTAAAGATGATGAGGACATGCAAAGAGCTGTCTAAGCCGGTAAGCAGGGGAACGCCAGAGCTTTGGATGTGCCACGAGGCACCTGCGATAGCGCTGAAAGGGGTCACCCCCGGGTCCGCAGGAGCAGTGCTGCTGACAAGCAGATGGCATCGAGCTCCACCTACTGCACTCCTTCTGTAGTTCACTTTACTTAGAGCTGCTGCTTGTGATCTCAAGAAAAATGACCTTAATCGTTTTAGGAAAAACTTTTGGATTCATTTCCTCAATCTTACTTTGGACCATTTTTCATATATTATTTTACGTTTTTCTTGTATTTAAATTGTTGTTTTCCTACATTTGGAGTTATGTTATTTTGTTACTTCACTATAATGAAAGCAGGAAACGATCACTGAAACAGACATTTTGATAGCTTAAAAGCAAATTAGATGAACTAAGATAAGTCTCCTTAAGCTAGGAACACTGAAAGTAAGAAAAAAAAAACAACAAAACAAAACCCTCCAAGCCCATTTATTGCTTTTGCACAAAGATTATTCAGATTGTCATGATAAAATATTGCTGAGTTTAACAAATTAGGCATACCAGCATTTTTATCTCAGGTTTTTTATATCTGCTCTGCAAATTAAAAAGATGGAATTATACTGTTCTATCATTATGTACTGTTACTGTGTTAAACTCAGATTGCACCTTTTCAATACACAACATTGCAATGAGAGATGATGTTGTAGAAAAGGAAGCTATTCCCTTCTGTTTTCTGTGATAAGGCTGATTGAATCACATTGTCAGCACCTGAGTGGAAGGGGTGGCATATGTGATACCTCCTTCCCCTCCCTCACCTGAGAAAGGTGAGCTATAGAAAGGTGAGGTAGGTTCACAGCTCTTTTCTTTTGCCTTTCCTTGTGAACTGGCTGTGCTGGCTGACCAGAGGTAGGATGCAGGATAATGTTGCACCTTGTAAAATGTTGGTCACAAGTTTATTTTTTCAACGCACTTGGAAATCTCTGAAAGAAGTTTGTGTTGGGAAGACTTTTCTCCTAGTGCTGTACACCATTGGATGCTTGAAAAGAATATGGCTCAATGGCTTCAGAGCATATGCTGATGGTCACTATACTGGTACTTAACAAACAATTGAAACTTTAGGGCTACATTCTGCCACTCTTCCTTCCCTTGAGTAGTAAGTTTTCCTGAGAGATCTTAATTGATTTAATCATGGCATTCAAGATATCATCAGCTGTAAAAGCAATGGTAGCTGGCTGTGGTCAACATACTGCTGGTTTTGCTGGGGAAAAAAACAGTCAGGAGCAAAGCGGTCTTGCAATTCTGCATTTCCTGTGGGTGAAATAAGGGAGCCATCTCAGGCTGTAAAATGATTCCTCTCTCAATTCAGTGTGTGAATGAGTTTTCCTCAAACACTGAGGAAGCTCTGAAGTACATTGGTATCCCTCTGTAAATGCTCCCCAGCAGTATCAGCTTGCTGTCGGTCCCTGCCACTGACCAGTCTTGTTCATGTGCTTCCTGACTGCATGAAATAGCAGAGCCTTTGGACACTCATCTTTGACATTTCATAAGTTCATCTTTACACACTGCAGAAAATCTTATTTCCATTCCAGCTACTTTGCTCTTAGTACCATTTCTGCTTATTTTCTGTTGTTTGCTTGCGGGCTGCCCTCAGTCATTACATCAGAATGCTGGTGTTCGCAGTTTTCCAGTGGGTGAGGAATACTGCTCCCTACACTTTTAACCTTTGTTCTGCTGAAATGTTACATTGGAACATAATTTTGGAAAACATTTTTATGCCTTCTGAAGTCAAGATTCTAATAAGGAAAAGAATGTACTCTTAAGAGTTTTAAAAACATTTGAATATTTCAAGGCTTTGCTGTTCAAAAGCTGTATAAAACAGCAAGCACTTCATCCACAGCTCTGAGTTCGCTATGCATTGTCTTTCAGTCTTTGTTGTACATCAGCTCTGCCCTAGCTATGTGGATGCAACTTCCTAGGGCCTCCAGCTTTGCTTTGCTTTTCTTGGGATCGATAAATGAGCACTTTGATCTGAAACTACTGCAGGAAGGAATTACTATTTTCATATCCTTTTAGCCTGAGCAACATATGCTGCTGAGTGATCTAAAGTTTTTTATTAATCTACCTATGTATGTGTATATATATAATTTTTTTAATAGGAGGGAATATGTCTTCCTTCTACTTGAAATAACTGCTGGTTGAAGGAGAACTAAAAATGATTGTGTTTGACTTCAGGGGTTTTCATGAGTTTGTGCCTTCATGGTGGGTGAAAGCACAGACCTGAGAACAGTGGTCTATAACAGTGTGTATCTTCAGGGAAGAGCAATTACAGGTAAGTAATTTCCTATTCCTGTTTTGGAAATTGGATTTTCTTTTTATGTTAGACACGGTAGCTAACAGCCGTCTATGAGAAGAGCTGTGGTTTTTTTTTTAAGCATTCAAGCACAGTAATTTAGAAAGCGTGTATGCATTTTGCATGGTAGTTTTTCCACAGGTGCTTCATATGAGAATCTATTTGTGTACTGGAGTTAGTGGCATTTGGAGTGTTTCTACATCAGACTCACCATTATTTTTGGTTTAGTTTGTATCTCTGCAGGAAAAGTTGCTTGCACGACTTAATTTTTAAAATGGTGGCCTGCTACTCTGTGGCTAACTAGCAGCATTTTAAATATGACTCCATGGTTTTGTTCATTTTTAGGAACCAGTGAAAAAAGATAAGCGGGAAAGACCACCTCCAGAAGTGGCAGAGGTTACCGCTGATAAGCGTCCTCTCAAACCAAAGGTGAGACTATGCAGTTTCATTACTGATGAAGCTTGATTCAGTACAGAGTTAAAGAAGCCAACAGGCAAACATCATGTTTTAAATGTATACGGGGCCCTGCTATACATAAAGAGCCAGCCTTTTTGCTGACTGATGAACATAACATAGATTTTGTCTTGTGAAACTATTGCTGGTGAGTGAGACAAGTTTATATTGTAATTTGGTAAAAAGAATGTTCTGGAAATTCAGTTTAGCTGTTTTATTCTACTCATCAGCTCTAGAAGATCAGCCCTTAAACTGTGTAACAGTTTAGCACAGAAATGACTAATGCATTAAAAATGATTTTTTTATTAAAAAAAAAAAGAGTGACTTTTGGTGTACATGGGCCAATAATGCACATGCTTGTATCTTGAAAGCCCGAAGCTGAAAAAGGATGTAGGATTTTCTTTATTTCCTTTACCGGGAATTTATTTTTCTGGACACCTTATGAAATGCACAGACTTGCCCCAAGGAATACCTTAGGCTGCACCAAGTCTGTGCGCACCAGCATTATGCTTCTCAGTGGATGGCAGTTTAGGCATGCATTTTTTGCACATTGAATGCTGCCTCAGCTGCATATTTAATTAGCTTAACACATGCAAAAACACTGTATGTGCACAGCATGTGTTCATAATTCTATGAAATTGATGCAGCTGTTCTCCTGAAGTCCCAATAGTACTTCTAAGCCAGGGCTAGTTCAACAACAAATAAAAGCTTTCATCTCCCATATACTTTGGATGCATAGCTGTTCCGAAGAAAAAATGTTGCAGGCACTTGGAACAACGTACTAAAGGAGATGACTTTAATTCCCTTGTGTAAAATTGCTGACCTGGCTTGTATAGTCCTAAAAAAGTAAAAAGAAAGAACAAAAAGAATTGATACATTACATTCTGTGCTCCAAAACCAGCTATGTCTGTGGAGCTTTCCTTATTGCTTTTTGTTTGGTTGGTTTTTGGCTTTTATAAATGTTAATCTTGTTTTGAGTCTGAGAATTTTTCTGGATTGGAACTTTTAAAAGATTTCTCTCTTGTGTATACTTTTTCTGGTTTGGTGCATAAGCAGTCATTTCCTTAGCCTAGGTAATTGAACAATCTCTTCTTCCAGTCTGTTTCATAAATCTCACAGACTCTTAACTACTTGTAAGATTTCTGTCAAACCTGAACTCAGATTTAAAAGATGTTGAAGCACACATACGCGTGGGCATATACAGCCATATCATATAAAATTTGTTTACATGATCATGAAATGTCATAATGCTATCCCAGGTGATCATTTTCTCAGAAAATGGTGATTAAAGCTGAACTCTGAGACTGCATGACCTTCTGTGCTAAGCTCTTCTTAATATCTTAATATTAATTTTTCAGCTTGATCACTTTCAGCCTGATCCACCGGAATCAGTGAAGAGGCTCACCTCACCTAGAGAAACAAGAAAGGAACTGAAGACTCTCAGTAAAGCTCTCACTCAGTTGAGGTAAGACAATTCAGAACGCAGAGAAATGGACCAGTTATGGCTAAAGAAATCATTGGTTCTGCAGTAACAGAGCTGAGAGCATCAGCAAAATAATCAACTGTACTAATAGTTTAGAAAAGATATCTTCATAATTTTTCCTTTATAGGCTTTATAAAGATGTCAGTGCTGCATGACCAATGACTGCTAGCTCTCTATCAATGCTACATGCTTTCAGTGTTCATTATAAAGGTGCTTGTTACCTTTTTGCAGTCTTCTGCATGACACAGTATTGTGCCAAGGTCTGGTAATCAAAGTTCTCAAAAATGAGAAAGGTTAGGATGTATAATGCCCATTATGGGATGGGAAATCGTGCTAAGGGCATCTACCACTGTAACAGAAACGATAACAAGTATGTGCATACACTCATGGAATATTCCAACTTGAATCTTAGGAAGATGATGACTTGGAAGGAATAGATTTTTGTGCCCCTTACCTAATGGGAACTGAGATGTTTAAATCTCAGTTTAATTCTGGGATCCCGTACACCGTTCAGCCAGCTGAATTATTTGTTTTAGGGGATTGACCATAGAAAGTGGCTGAGTATGCTTGATTTTCCTAGAAGGTATCTTCTTGCCACTGTCAGAGACACACTAAGCAGCTGCAGCAGAACATTTCTTAAAGTCTCATTTAAAAGAAAAAAAAATACAAGGCCCATAGGGAATAAGCTTTAGCAAAGAATGTTCTCCCACTCTCCTATCTCAGACTGTGTTGACAGCCGTCTTTCAGCATTGTCGCTGCAGTTGCTGCTTGCATTAATGAGGCTAAGGCTTCTATATGCTGTTCTGTTTCAATCACGCATTCTGATTACACTCTAAATTTGCCTATAGAGACCATTCACTGTGCTTGCTCAGTATTAGCCTAAATAATTGCTAAGCAGTGTAATAGGCCTTGCAGTAGGTAACTCTAGGTTTTCCTGGAACCTTCTAGCTTCCTTGATGTGAGTGTTAAGTTACGAAACAAGAATTGTTTGCAGCTGAAACAGCAAACAGTAGTGCAAAAAGATGATTTACATCTGGCAAGGTTTAGTTACAGCCTGCTGCAAATAAAACTGACAAATCACTACTGCCAACATCAGCAGGGTACAGATTACACGAGAGTTTACAAGGTTTGTAGACTTTAAGCCTTTGAAGAACGTTCACTAGATTAAAAAAAAAAATAAAATAGTCAATTTAAAGCAAGCAGCAATAAAACAGACGTCTATTTAAAAACTTAATAATTTCATAGGTTAAATCTAAGCAGATTTTCCAATCAGGAGAACATGTGGTATTGTATCAGCATGCTATACTGATGATGAATTAGATTCTTGCATTGTTTGACTGAGACTGTAACTTTACAAAAGCTGAGGAAGCTGGAGAAAAGTAGCTTATTTGCATGCACTACTGTAGAGGAGTAACAATTTTATTTTTCACAATGTAGTGTTTTTAAATATTTCTCATCTTTTATATTAGAGCAATTTCCAAATTCTGTGCTAGTTACTCATAACATTAAATTCCACATTCTTCCTTTTTATCCTTACCTAACTGCAGTTATTTTTGTTTTTCATTTATTCTGTTAATTCACTTTTAGTGAATTTTCACTTGATAAATTTGGCAAAAAAGGTAATAAACCATGAACAAAATAATATATGTTACATACTTCGAAGGTTGAGTAACCGTTTTTGTAAAGCATTGCTTGTTTCCAATTGCAATTGAACCTAAAATGTCTCAGGTAAGTTAAATGCTTGAGTTATTCTTCTAGACTTCAGTGATGTCTCTTTCTCTGATTTATTTTTTTCTCAAAATTGGCCTGCTAAATCAGAAGCTCCAGGGAAAGATTTCTTAAGAGATCCAGCACATCACTCTGAGTGAGTGCAGTTGTTTCTTTAACATATGAAGTGTTTTGTGTAACCTACTTTTAGTCAAGACATAATCATAGATGCAGATTTACCTTCTGCTGGATATTTAATGGTAATGTAATTTGCAAAATGATGTTAAATGTAGAGTTTTAATGATCTGAATAGATTTGATCCTAATATATTTTTGATCCTAATGTAATCTTTTCTGAGTGATTAAAACTCCAGCTTTTAGTCTTTTTATCCCTTCTCACCTCCAGAAGCCAATACAACTAAAAAGGACAAGCAAGATTAAATTATTTTATGCACATTATCTTTGGAACTGTCTGTTAAATCCTTACCAGTCGTATCTGTACCACACCCATAGAGGACAGGGATGTTGAGCAATTGTTAGTAAACATCTAATTTGGCTTGTAGAATGCTTTTGTTTACTGCTGATGCAGAAGATGAAAAGAACTCAGCTCCATTTTAATATCCCAAGCAGAACTGGATGTGCTAACAAGTAAGAAATATGTGTTAATACATACCTCCAACTCCTCCATGTTCTTCTGGTCCCATAAACTTAATTTACAGTTGCATGCAAAACTGGCTTCATTTAATTTCAAATGCCTGGCTGGAAGTATTCGTGTCCACTAGTTTTTCATGACCATTGAAACACAGGTGAAACATGAAGAAAGAGAAGACCTAATCTTGTGCTGTTGTACAGGTGAATGTATATTTACTTTTTACATTGACTGCATGGTGGTGTAGTGGTTTCACACTGATGGCTAACTAGTCTCCACTTCACTGTTTATTCACTCCCCATCCTCAAAAGAACAGGGGAAGAAAACACAATGAAAGAGGGCTCAAGGGTTGAGATGAGGAGAGAAAGATCACTTACAATTACTATCATGGGCAAAAGAGATTCAGCATAGGGATGTTAATATAACTTATTGCCTATTGCTAGCAGACTACAGCAGTGAGAAACTAAAACTAAACTGAAAACACCTTCCCCTCATCTACTCTCTTCTGCTTCCTCCTCACCAGTGGTACAAGGGAAGGGGGACTGTGATCAGTCCAGAACAGTTGTCATCTGTTGCTCCTTCATAGTCATAGCCTCCCTCCCCTGAACCAATGGGCTTCCCACAGGCTGAAGTTTGCCTGTTGTCTCATGTAATACCACACATTCCTTGCATTGTAATCTCAGTGGTGATCCTGCAGCACATCTAATATAATGTATTTTATTTGCTGTGACAGTTAAGTCATGTTTCCTGCATACCTTATATTATTTAAGAAGTGAAATATTGCATGAGTTATAATGGCTATGGAGAAATTTGTTTGAGGAAAAGCATGGAAACTGATTTTTAAAATATGGCCTTGAATTCTCTAATGCTTTTTGAAATACACAGTAGCCAAGTGACTCAGTATGCAGAATAATATCCAACAGACTTAGTATCTGGAAATCAAAAGTATACATTAACTGTTGTTTTTTAAATTATTCTGTTGTATAAAACTGGAAATTCCTAAACTGTCATTGCATGACCTTTTAACAATGAAAATGTGCTAGGCATTCATCTTGAGTGTTTGTACAATGTTACTTTGACTAAATTCGTATGGTGGGGGGGGAAAAGAATGACAGGAAAAGCAAAGAACCAAAACCAGCAGACTTTTTAACTGAATATTGTGATAGCAAGTTTCAGGAAAATATAATTTCAAGTGAGAATTGCTGTATTGATGGTTTGGACCAAAGAGCATGTTGGCAGTACTTCTTGGTAACAAATTCAGGATATAGAAAAGGAGCTATTGGAGGGGTGGAGCAGAGTAGAAAATGCACGAAAGAAGAAAACTGGAGTTGTAAATCATTAGGACAGCAACTTTTTATTTCAATGAAAGCAGTCAGGCTAGCAGAGCAGCATGCTAATACAGACTACAGAGAGTCAGTGAATACAAATGACCTTTGTGGATTTGTTTTTTGCTGCCTTTCCTCATGATTGAAAAGAAACAGCCAGCAGTTGTCTTAATTGGATGTTAATTGATACATATTCATGGAAAGTAGTGTCTGTGATCTTGCAGCTTGTTTGCATTAAAGAGCATAATGGAACAAACTGTGAGGGAGTTTTTAGCAATAATGATCACAGTGACACAGCATAGTAGTATAAATTTTATTATTATCTCAACAATGTTTGAAGAGTCATTACTGGAACAGACTTAAATGCATTCATAAAGCTTTAATATTCTACCTTAAACATCAAAAATGTAATTAAAGAGAAGATAAACCTTATAATTATGAACACATGCCTCCTCTCAGTAATATGCTTTAAGTGTACGCAAGGATGATCACAGAACACAGAGGTTGTTCAAACTTAGTATCTTTCATAACTATCAGTCACTAGTCCCAAGCAGTAAGTCTTGCCAGTGCTTTCCTGATGGTGAGTTGTACCAAATCACTTTAGGAAGACACCTGCCAGCTCTCAGATGCTATTTTAGCTAAGCTACACATCAAAATATAGGAAGGAATTTGCTTATTTGTGTAGCATGAAAAGAAAAACTGTGTGGGAAATCTGTAGATAATGGTAACTCTACTTTATTCAGGGTTCAGTGCACCGTACTTCTGGGGGAAGTTTCACATGTAGACACAAAATAGCCCAACTTACTTGACTAAGTATTTCCCAGTGTTGAATTCAGTGGGTAGAATATAGTACGGTAGAAAAGAGGATGCATCAATCCTTGAGAATTCAAATGTCTTTAGCTTTGAGCTAAGAATTATTTTTTTTTATTTCTGCAGTAAGAAATCTTCTTACTAAGACTAAGCAAACTCAAGAAGCACATTCGCTTTAAAATGACATGCAGCTCTGAGGGAGATACTTTTTTTATTACTTTTTTGCAATGACATCTGTAAATGTGATCCAGAAATAATGTTAAGTAATCCACAGTTGCATGAGGATGTATTGTATGAGAACCAGGAAAGTAGAAGTCTTTATAACTAACCATAAATTGTAGCAAGATGTAGCAATACTTACACAGCAAAAAAGATTACCAAAGCATTGGAGACTTGTAGTTAATTCATTATAAAAGCAGGTTGCCATAAATCACTTCTGTGGACTAAGACAGCCAGACCATGCAAGTGTGCTGAAAATACTCATGATGTTAAACATCACAACAACAAAAAACAGAGTTCAAGAATAAGCCTATTTTTTTAAATGAGACTAGCTGAAAATACTATCTTTGTGTAAAAAGGAGATATGAAAGGAGATAGAAACAGGAAACAGACCCTAACAGAAAGAAGATAGAAACACGAAACAGACCCTAACAGAATGTATTGTAACAGTGTTTTGGAAACATCTCAATCTTCATTTGAGGAGGCATTTTCTTGTTTCTATCACAATTAAGTTCTTCTGATTAGTGATGTGCCTAGCCATCATTAATTATATTCACTGACACCTAAAAGAGGTAGATGTACAAATTTTTTTGATCCTGAGAAAAGTGAGAAGAGGGATAGTGTTTTGAAAGTCTCACTTAAGCCCTACAAATAGGGCAAGCTGCCAGACTGCTGTCCCTGTGTTCCTCTCCACTGCGTGAACTGATTAATACATCCTTGTTCTTTTTCTTTGCCAAGGCTGAGGATATGCACTGATGTGCATGGTGATAGAAAAGCCAGTTAGAAGGTCATTGTTCTGGTAGGTTCACACAGACTTTAAATGTCTGCCTGTACGCATGGGCTTGGATTTGTTTCACTTAGCATGAGACATTTACCTGAGCTGCCCAGTCCCGCAGGATTGCTTTTGTCATTGGATAGAAACAGATGCCTTTGAGGATTATTCTGACCCTGTGTGAACTTAACGTTCTCCTTCAGTTTGGGGGGAAGATGCATGTTATGTTCTAGAGGAAATTAAATGAATTTAAATAGTTACCATGAAATAGAGCTACTTTTTGAAAAGCAGAGATATTTTCTAGATTTAGTCTATCAAGGCTGACCAAACTACCTGGGAAAGGAAGCAGAAGTGTTGTGACTACTTTGCCAGAAACTCTAATCTTTTGACAAAGAAAACTGAATAGGAAAAGTTGTCTACTTTGTTAATTGTGTCTGTCTTTCTTAAATTGAAGCTCTTTCATTACCATAAATTGGAGATGTTTTCTACGGCACCCAGCTGTACCAATAAGGATAAAAAAAAAAAAAAAGAAAATGGACCTTACCTCTGCCTACGTAAAAAGATGAGAACTGTATATGCAGAGACAGTCATCTAAGCACAGCTGCCCATGTGAAAATGACAAGCTGTGGTCATTCCCAATCAGCAATATCTAGGAATCAACAGCTTTGAGCTACAAGCTTGAAAGGAAGGAGTCCATGTCATTTCATAAGGCACTCAAGCTTTTATTTGCAAAAAGGTTGTGTTAAACCTCTGTAGATGTATTGCATTTCTTACAGTTTTAAGAAAATTATTTCCCCTGCATCTGTTTCAGTAGTGGTAGTTGAATGAAACTACATGTCAAACTGCTGGCAGTTTAGTATACCACTGGCTGGTTTTTATGTTTTAAATTAGGAACTGGGTGTTTCTTTAAAATGGTTTGAGTTTCCTGAAGGCAGATCTCTAAAAGTCAGTCTGCACACAGAAAGCCCAGGCTCTATTAGTTGTGTTCTTTACGCCTGCAACTGCAATTAGACTGACATACCCTAAGAGCTGTTTGTGTTACTCATCCTCCTGTTAGTGGCTTTGTAACTAACTGTCTTTGGATACTTTTTATGACAAAGCCATTTAAATGTTGTGATTGAGATGATGACTGCTGTGGGAAGATTTTGAAAGGCAACAAACGTCTTGATTTTGGAGTTTAGGTTATGACCTTGCCTATCCTTGCCTGTGAAACTACACTAATTCTGTATTTATATAGAGAGACAAACAATTCTTCAGTATTTGGAGATTCTGCTAAGTTTGCATTCCTTAATGCAGATGATTTACTAGATGATCCAGTAGAGTGTGTGAGAGTGAGGAGGAGAGGTAACATAGAGTTAAGAGGCAAAAAAGAAAGTCAGGCAGTACTGAGAAGGTGGAATGTTTATCTGCCAATATTAGTTTTCAGTGTACTTAATACTTCGTAATGTCAGTTGCTTGGAAACCAGTGTTCTGTGCCCTTTTCCTGCTTGGCAGAAATCACTCTAATTGTCATGTTTCTAGCACTGTCACTGCTGGCAGTTTGTAGCATTTTATTTCCAGGAGCAAAAATTTTCTTTTACGTGAGTGATGTCTCACATTAATTAGACAGCAGTCATGGCCAAGGCATCCATTTAAGTGTATGGATGTAAGAATCATTATCCCTATCATCAATCACTGGAAAGACTGCTATTCTCATCAACATTTCTGCCTTTTCAGACTGTTCATTTGAGTCTCAATCTCTATTCTTCTTGTGCAAAAATATATTTGTATTTGAAATTTTGTAAGTGGAAGTAGTTCATTGCTTATTAGATTTTACTATCTAAACATGACAGGCTAATTCCATGTATCGTGGCACAAAATGACACATTGTCACTGAATGTTTGAACAAAGCTAACACTTAAAATGAGTTTTCCATTATTTGATATCAAAGTGTCATTGTTCTGTAAATACCTTTGCATGGTAAAGCAAGAAACTAGATCCCCCCTCAACTCTGCCATTGTGAGGCCCCATCTGGAGAATTGCACCCAGGTCTGGGGTCCCCAACACATGAAAGATGTGGAGCTGCTGGAGTAGGTCCAGAGGAGGCCATGAAGATGCTCAGTGGGCTGGGGCACCTCTCATGAAGAAAGGTTGAGGAAGCTGGGCTTGTTTAGCTTGGAGAAGAGAATGCTCCTAGGAGACTTTATTGCAGCCTTCCAGTACTTGAGGGGAGCTTATGAGCAGGAGGGAGACTGACTTTTCACATGGTCTGGTAGCAGCAGGACAAGGGGAATGACTTTAAACTAAGAGGGGATATTTAGGTTACATGTTAGAGGGAAATTCTTTATTCAGAGGGCAGTGAGGCTCTGGCACAGGCTGCTCAGAGAAGCTGTGATGCCTCATCTCTGGAGGCATTTATGGCCAGACTGGATGTGGCCCTGGGCAGCCTGATGTGGTGGGTGGCAACCAGGCCACGGCGGAGGGGTTGGAACCAGATGATCTTTAAGGTCCCTTCCAACCTAAGTCATTGTATGATCCTAAGTAGTTTCTGCTTTCATGTAAGTTCATCTTGAATCCACAGTATTTCCAAGTAGAGGAACACCTCATTGGTGGTCTGGTTAACAAGCTGTGAGCTCTTATGTTTAACATGAGGTTGTTACTGTACGTTCTTACACAAAGAAAATGTAAATCCCAGAAATATTCAGATTTTTTTTCCTTCTAATCTTTAAGTATTAGTTTCTCCAAAGCTTTTTGGAGAAGAATTTTAAAGCAAAGCCTTGAAATCTGAAAAGTTTTTCTTCCCTTCATCAGTACAAAACTGTTGTCTCTGGGCTCCTCTGAAAGTACTTTCTCCACTGACATTTGTACTTCTCCAGAGACTTAAAAGAGCTGGAAACCTAAGTGTGCCTACCTGCAACTTTTCCATTACCAAAATCAACAAGAATAGGATTTACAGTGTGGCACAACCAGAGAGGGGCCTGTGTGTACTTCCAAAAGTGATGATTGCATGTTCTTTTGTTCTGGGACTTCTTAAAAATGAAATTGCTGATCTCCATTCTTTCCAGGTTGAGAAGAACACATTTACATTTAAAATTATCCAGGTCTTTGGTATATTACTTTGTACATCCAGGTCATCAAATACGTTTGTGTTTCTCCGCATCAGAGAACCTCTCCTCATTTTCAAAGAAGTTGTGCCTCATTTCACATTGGAAGCAGCATTTTCTATTTTTTTTAATGTTTTCGTAGTTAATTGAAAACTATTCCAGATTATCTTTAAAACATCAGGATATTCAGCAGACTAAAATGGGAATCTACATCTGAAATAGTCTGGGTATTCCAGATTGTATGTATGCCTTCAGCTGCTCAAGACAGATGTTGATATGGTACCACTTTAGTTCCTTGCCAGAGTGCTGAATGGTTGAGTATGGTAAATGATAACATATGTCTGAGTTTCTGGGTTAGTAACTACATTTAATAGATCTTAATGTAATTATAATCAGGTTTTTACTGAATTTAAGAAAATTACATGTATGAATATTTACCGAGTAGACTCTTCTGTGATTACTCATCCATTAAATAGGTGTAGTAAACCAGGGTGTTCCTGATTCTCCATTGCCTCACCATACACTTCTATCTCTGTAACTTGGTTATGAACACTACCAAACCAGAATTCTTAATTCATTTACATTAGTATCTGCATATTAATTGTGAATACTTGCACACTTTTTCTGCCCACATGGTAAGCTCTCAGGACATGACTCAAGTGCCGCGTGAAGCTCAAGAGCAGGACTTGCTTGCCCAGGCTCACCACTCCTGGCTTTTGTAATTTAAGGAGGGCCATATAAGCACTCTAATAACTCACTGAGTTTATTTTAGGTGAACAACACACTAATTCTCATTTACATTGAGATAGACTTGCCTCACTCAAGATCCCAAAGGTGTGAAGTGATCTTAATGTAAATAACTTAAGGACATACTAACACAGATACATATGCATTACCATACTGAAGGTAAGGCCACTAAAGAATTGAGTGAAATGGTCAGCAGCTCCAGCATTTACTGATAAGAGAATGGAACAGATTCTCCGTTGGCATAAATTTGTCGCTTTTGACAGTTTACAACAAATGCAGAGTTTGGTCTCCTATTGTTCTTTGTGAGTTTTGTAAATAAGAACAGCACTGTATGCAAATGTATTTTCTTTTATCTCTGTGCTTCCTGCTGTTTTACAGATGCTACTTAAGGATTACAGCCCCCTGTCAGGTAGTTAGAGGACATGTAAGAATTGCCTCAGCTGTTAGAATACAGCAACTGCTCAAGCGAGGTCTGAGATATTATTGCACATACACACCACATAGAATTTAGGGAAACTGGAATGATGTTTTAAAAAAAAGCGTCCTGCTGCAACTGAGACAGTTGTCAGGACAGTAACACCTCACCAACTGAATCTGATGAGAATGCAGGCATTAACCCTTGTTACACTGTAGAAAACATTTACTTGGAATGCTTTTAAGTGACAGTGTGCGTAAAATAGCACTTGCTTTTCGCCTGAGAAGCCTTGGCTCATATTGAGTTTGTCACTAATGCAAGAAGCTAGGCAGTGCCCAGCTGCCATTCACCTTGCAATGCCCTCAGCAGAATCTGGTCTTGTGCCCCATGAGAAGCTTTTACTGGGTTAGTAGGGAGTTATTGCAGATTGAAATGCTTTTATGAAAATAGAGGAAATGGCATTTAGAAAGCATGTACTTGGCTTTCAGAGCAATACCACATTGGTTTTATTTATATCTACGTTTGGCTCTATGCCTCTGGAAAAAGGCTGTATTTCTACTGTACACTGTCTGGAGCAGGAGATGTTCTTTCATTAGTTTTATTGATATAAAGGCTGTGTCCATTAAGATAAGTAAATGATATAAGCCATTTTATGAAACAGTGACTAACAATTTCCATGATCAGAGAAACAATTTGTATATAGTTAAATTGTTTGACAGGTAAGTAGTTGTTTTCCTAAAAGCTCACAACTCACTTTTTGTTCACTGTGGTCATAATGTTAGGCTTTAGAGAGAGGAAGCTCTGGTATAAGTAGGCGGCAACTACTTTGCATCTAAAGGAGTGGGATAGAGGAAGACTAGCAGGAGTTAATAAGACTCAGGCACCCTCAATAACATCACCTGCTGCACTGAATACAATTGCTTAATAGATGAGCAGCCACATGGCTGTGCAACCTGGAGTTATACCAGCTTAGCTGAGCAAGGATTTGGCATCATGTGTTCAGGAAGGGTTTGGGAGCGTGCATCATTCCTTGAGTAAATCCCCTGCATCGGAACCTGTTTGCACACACAGTAAATATGAAGTGGTTGTAAACAGTAAGATTCGATTTCATGGGACAAATACATCATTAGTATGATTCCTTTAATTTTAGTGAGGATGAAACAGTGTACTTAAGATATACTTAAACAAAGCGTTTAAAAGAAAAAATCTGGTAAATTATCTAGCTTGTCTTTACACTGACTGCAAGGTTTGTGGTGTTACTTTCTTGATGTCAGTGTAGCACCTAAGTCATGATTAAGACAAATGTATAGTATCCTTTTATTTTTTGAGTCATTTATTACTCAGAGAAAGGTCCTCAAGAATCCAAAATCTCAGCAATAAATGTTCAACTCTCCAATATTTTAATAGCCTTCTATTACAATTAATGGATAACCTTTAGTCCCAAAAGAGTAAATTAAATAGTAATGTAATAACTACATGATTGTCTGAAGCACTAAAAATATGCTTGCAACCAGTTTTCTGTATGTGTAGTATGCTATTTGGTCACACCTTTGTACATGTCATTGACCCATATCTATATTTTTCTGTAGAAAAAAATTGGTACCTTATTACTGCTCAAGTAACTCCCCTAATTTTCATGCTAACAAAGATATTAACTTATAAAAAGAAAAAAGTCCTTTTGTCTGAAACAGTTGAAAATCTGTGTTGTGAGCAAAGTTGACTGAGGCTCAATTACTTTAAATGTATTCAAATTTTCATCTCAATTGCATTTGCATTTTAATGAATGATTCTCACCTACTTGTCAAATAGGCAACCCAGCTAAATTTATTAAGTTATTGTACAACCAGGGTATCCTGATACCAAAATTAAAATGTAGAAATATTTGATATCCTATTTTAGCAGTATATTGTAAATCAGGAGTGCAGAAAAGTACATTGGTCACCTCTGTATTCTAAGGTTGGATTTGTTTTACTCTTTTCCTGGCAAGAGTCTGAAAGTCTTCAGGGTAATTCATAAATATCCCTGAAATAATTCTATGGAATTATTATTATATGAAATGAGAGGGATTTGTTTGTTTGTTTGCTTGTTACAGCTTTTCTGTAAGCTACATTTCTGTTTCTTTTACTTCTTGGTCAGTACCTGCAGACTATAGAGCTACTTTTCGTAATACCTGAGACTTCAGGGAAGTCACAGCCTCAGGATGTTTGTTCACAAGTGTGTGTAGCTTTTCCTATTCCTACTGCTATATGAGAGTGATCATTGGCTTTGACACACACATGTTAAAGCCTTCTCTTTAGGTAAAATTTTAAAAATTGTACTGATGGTAGTTTGTCACTTATGTAGTAGCACTCAGGTAATATCGTTCACTATTTGTGTGATTAAAATGTGCAGCTACAGCAGTGGAATACTCATATTAACATATGCACTAATGTAGAAGAAGCACTATGGAGGGAAAAAATCTTTTTACCTACAAACATCTGAACAGTTGGGAGAAATGAGAGTAAGCGAGAATTACTGGAAAAGAACATAAAGCAAGAATTTTAAGTTATTAAACATTTTCTAGTATTCCAAGAGATGTCTGTTATGCAAAATACCATGGTTTTATGGGGAAAAAAAAGTCAAGTCAGTCTGACGCAGAACTGAAATCCTCATCTTTTTCCAAAGCATGCAGTATTTCTTATTAGGGACATCTTAGTTTCTCATTTTTCCCGAAGTTAGCATCGAAATATCTAGCAGAGGGGTTATCATCAACCTGAACATGACAGGTGCTCAGACTTATTTTTAAGTTCACCATTCATAAATGCAATGCTGACAAGTTGCAGTCCCCAAACTATTAAATTGTGCAAATGGTTTTTCATCAAGGAAAGCAAGGAAGGAGTAAACAGTTCCGCATGAGAACTAGTGAATTCACTGCCTGAAATTCATACTCTGTATGATCTTCAGATGCTTTAATGCATCTCTGGTAGTAAAAGGGGACTATTACTTTGCAGTAAAAGAAACAAGGCTGAGCTTGCAAGACTGGACTGTGTTTGAAAGAATCAATACAGCCTGATGATGCTTAATTTGAAAGTCAGCAACACCTTAACTTAAAAGGTCTGTGTCCTATGCCTGAATAGCATACTCTAGTCTGACTTGCATTATCTGTTACATTAGAGGTAACACTTTAATCAAAGGTCGTAAAGTAATGGTGTGCCATATGCCTTTCCCTGCTCACCTTTTTTTTTTTTTCCTTCTGTTGTCATCCATCAAGGAGTGCATTATGGTTTCTTCTTTATTGCCTTCTCTTATAGTAATACCCTGCTTGTTGCCTTCAGCTCATTTAGGTTTCTCTGGCACCTTCTCTGTGACTCACAATGCAGCCTTCAGACAGCAAGTGGAATTTAGCAGCTTAGAGGTAGCTTCAGGGCACTGCCTGTTACAGCATGTGATGGCTGAGTTAAGACAGTGAGAGGCCCAGTGGTCAGTTGGCTGCTGTAAATTAGAATTAGGCAGGGAGTTTTTAAATCAAGTAGTGGACACAATGATGCTGAACTTCCAACATCCAACAGTTAACCTGCTCTGAAAGAGATGATGGAAAGATCTCCCAGTTCATAGTGGGAAATTGTCCTTTGTTATCATATTGCAGAAGGAAACACTGATGTCAAACTCCTGAATAGAGAAGAATTTGATTGCAAAGAATGCAAAATTTCTTAAAACTTAAGTTGGTGGGCAGGAGGAAATTTTGTAATTAATCTTTAGTGCACTGTCCAAATTGTGATGATTTTTTGCAGGCGTCATATCAGTATTGTGAAGCAAGGTAGAGAATATTTTCATTTACTTCACCAAGAATCACTGAAGAGGAAGAAAGCATTGAAAGCACAACAGACTGAGGCCACAACATGGATAACTGATTTCCAGCCAGACAAATACTCATCTGATGTGGAGGTGTCAGGTGGAGAAATAAACACAATAAACACGTGAGTTGACTCAGGGCTTCTGTAGTCCAAGATCAGTGGTTTTAAAAAGCAACAATCTCCATTTCTGTCATTAATTGGTATTGAGCCAGAATATTAGTACTTATTTCTGTGAACTACTAAAGAAAATGCTTAAAAACCTGGGTGAGCACATGTAAACTCAAGAAGTACAGAATAAAAATGCTTGAGGCAGTGTTAAGAAGGAGAAAGTTTGGAAGGTGGAAGTTTAGGGTGAACTTGGGTGAGGTTTCATAGGCAACTTAAAACTGATTCTCTGAGGAGAAGAGGAGGTCTGGTGAGAGTCTGCTATGTTTCTGTTGCCTTAATGGGACCACAACTCTGAGAATAATGAAGAACTGCATGCAGAATGAGTGGTGTGGCTTGCAGAATGGGTTTATTGGCCAGTTCGGACCTATTACCACCTTCTGGTTTTCGCTCTGTTTAATCATTAGTGTTCCTTTAACATACTCCTTTTTTAACTTCAGTCTTTACTCTTTCTAGCAGTTTAACAGAAGGCAGCCAGCTGAAGAAAAAAAAGATGACCTTACGGTCTTTCACTCCTGTTTATACCAATGTCCTGACTCCAAGATTTGCTGAAGAAAAAAGGTACATTTGAAGCAGATTTGTGTCATACCTTCCTTGGTAAGGCACTAGTGGAATTCACTGCAACACAGGTCCATAATGCTTTTTGCAGAGAGTCACTCTTCAACTGGTGGACAGAATTTCTGAGAACTTCAAAAGTTTATGGCAAAATAGTCAGCCTTCAGTAAGAGCAACTGTTAAATTCTAATTGTAAATGGCTGAATTGTAATGAGTTACTGAAAACCCTGTATATGTGCATATGTACAAACACAAATCATTTGCCATTGATCGTGATTCAGCAAATTCTGACTTATTTACGTGAAATGTGAATATAGAATCATAGAAACACTAGGTTGGAAAGGACCTACAAGATATAGTATAGCTTTCAAGATAAGGCTTGTTTTCAAGGAAAGGCTGTTAAAGTTGAATTTTAATTTGGCTAGCTTAAAAAACAAAAAAACTTAGGCCTAAGAAATAGAGTGGGAGAAGACAGTACATATACCCTGTACATATTCTGTTCTAAGTTCATTAACCTGTTGCTGACCAGTAGTGTCTTTATGTATTTATACTTGTACGTGGATGAAGCTTAAATCTTAAGATAACTGAGATAATCTTAGTTAATTAAGATAATCTTAGTTCAGAAAAAGCTTGTTTTGGCATTTTGAACTCTTCTCAAATGCAAAGTTGTAGAAGCTATCATATAATCCAAAAAAAACCCAGAAGAATCCAAATCAGAAGGTCATAAATGCTGGAATCCTCAAAGGTGTGGAAGTGCTGAGCACATCACAAAGATAAGTCCGTTGAAAAGTTGCACGTCCAAAAATATGCTTCAACATTATAAAAAATTTGAGGGATGTAAAGAATTGACTGGATCAATGAAAGTATTCTGCTACAGAATTGCTTTTTATCAACAAAAGCTTCTTTTACTGTTAGGTGTATCTATTTCAGTCAACACAATGCCAGTCCATGTTTTCCTGTCTGTAGCATAACACGTTTGTTTCTTCTCCTTGCAGGGAACAAGTTTTCCGACAACTGTGTGCCATACACTGGCTTTTGGAAGCTTCGACTCTAGAATCCAACAATTTGATTCATTCTATATTATCCTGCTGGAATCAGACGTATGTGCACGATGCATGATAGTCTTTGGAATGAGAGTTTTGGAATCTTTTGTCATTTATATGTTGTTGTTTCTCTTATTTCAAGTAATAACTGTTAAAGTAAAATGTTATTAATTCTGTGCTTTGCAGCATAAACAAATTTTGCATCAACTTTGTCCCCATGCAGACAGCAGGGAGTTGTACGATCAAATCAGTAGCACAGAATGGTCCTTTGCTATTGCAAGTTTCAGATGTAGCAGAAAATACTAAGCTAACCCAGCCAAATTTAGTTGTGTTTTCTTTCTTTTTTTTTTCTTAATAATTATGCACGTTAAATACATGTAGTAATATATGTGTGATTCTGGAGCCTTCCTTAGAAGGATATTCTGGTGAACTCAACAGGAATTCCAGATACATTTTAATTACAGAACAAAGCCAGCTATTAAATGATATGTAGTTGCTGTTTTTATTCTATCAGTTACATATGACAGTGATGGGTACTTGTAAAAGATGCATTGCTTCTGAACTTTTATACTGTTGGAAGTAAATATTACGTTCTCAACATTTTTATATATAAATACAACAACATGGACATAGCATTCATTTAAATTATTCTAAGTGTTTGCTAAAACATGGAACAACTTATGCTCTGATTTACAGGGCAGAGCTCTTCAGAGCTGTTCTGTTTCTTCCATATATTCTCAGTCAAGACAAACTGTGCCTATATATAACAAGAGTGGCAGAGTAGCGTTAGGTAGAACTAGCCTAATAAATCGGAGTGGAGAATCAGTGCAGTGCTGTTATGGATGGGTTTTTTACCCCTTTACATATGAGGACTGACCGATAGACAGCAGAGGCTGACAGCAGAGTATAAGTGCATAAGGCTCTGGATTCATTTTCAGGTTCTGAAGTAGTGCTGTCTCTTGTATACTTCCTTCTGCTTTCTATTGCAGTCTCTACACATCACTCCTCTTCCTCAATGTTATCTGAACTGATATGCATACACATACACTTCATTTTGCAGTAACATAAATTATGCTTACAGTTAGATCATATAGCTTCTGTGGATACAAAAAGATTTTAAATGTAGTGAAGGAAGCAAGCTTAAAACACTAATCTGCTTTGTAAAACTTTTGACTTATTAGATGGGGACTGAATGATAAATGAGACAACCTCAGTAGTTATACCACAGCTGCCAAGGATTGCAGTTTTCACATTTACTTTTGTCAACAAGATACAACATTTACACTTTTGAACTAGTACAGGTCCTCACTTAGCCAGCAGCATTGAAAAACCAAACTTGTATGAACCTGCTGTCATTTATATCTATGAAATATTGCTATACTGGACAAGATTCTTTAGTACTTGCACAGAGAAAGTGGAGAGCATAATCTGACCCAGTATGTGCGTGGTAGTTTGCAAGAATTACTGTGCTGTCTTTGGGTTTGTCTGCACTTGTGACTATGGCTTACTCATGGCTCAGAGCTTGTGTTATCTTTCCCTTTCTTATAAGCAAAAATATGTACTCATCAGCCACCATTTACCCTCTGTTCATTACATTCTTAAAAGAACTTATAATAAAACAAGGACTCTTGAAATAGGAACTAACTAAGTTCTTTTCATTTAGGGACCCTGGGGGCTTTAAAAAATCAGTGAAAGAAATGGAAGGGGAAAAGTTAACAGCATGCATGTGGGAGCTCTTTCTTACAAACACAAAGGTAACTTCATTGTTAATTTCTTCTTTGGGAACTAATCCAACTTTTCAAGCATTTGTTCTTCTTTTTGTTGCCTAACTGAACTCCCTGATACCACATTTTATACTCTGGGTCTTGTGAATTGCAAGCTACTCATCTCTCTAGGTTTTGAAGAATAGCAGTTTGATTATAGGTAATAGGAAGAACAATATGTAGCTGCTCAGAGGACTGAAACTGGCTTGGCCTTAGTGATAAATACTGATGTGGGAAGAATTAAATATTCTGCTAAAACTTTTATAGCCTCTGGTTTGCATTTTGCCCCCCTTTTTAAAGTGTTGAGGACCCTTGGGATTTCAAACTGATATCCTGGAGGACTTCATCCCAGTAAGTTCTACTCATGGTTGGTTTAGTTGCCTTTTTACATAGAATATAAAGTTCAATTAGAAATAAATTCAAATTCAATTTTGATTTAAAGAAAGTGGGATTTACTTGCCACATTCAAAGCAAAGCCAAAGAAAGGAGGAACAAAGTGATTCAGATGAAAGCCTTTTAAAAGAAAAATTATTACCTGAGAGGAAAGTAATCTGGTAAGGCAAACATCCTTCTAAACACCACAAGTGATCTCTAACGCTTGGTAACTGGTTTATTATAATAGCCCATCTTTCTGAAACCACAGAAAAACTTCTTTTTTGAATCTACTAAAATGAATGGGTAAAAATAAAGGAAGAATGAGTGGTGTTTGGGAGTAAAGTAGGAGAGCTCAATAAGGAACCAGTGGGTTCTGATATTTCTCACTCTAGTGCTTTTATTTTGATCTTCAGCAGTTTGCTTATGCTCTTAGTTTCCTTGGATTGCCCCCTGTAAGGCTAAATTAAAGAATTTTTATAAAATGCTTTTTCAGCCTCAAGTGAGGCACTCTTAGAAATATGAGCTGTTGTTACATGCAGGCTGTTTACTCATTATTTGTTGATGTCTGCAGCTTGTACCCTCATGACATGATAATGAAAATGATATAATGGAAGATCAAGATTGCTGCTGGGGAATAAGCAGCAAAAGTTGTGAAACTTCTGTGAAAGACAAAGATTGTGTTTTTATGCAAGTATTCTTTTTGCTGTTAGCAACCAGTAAGGGCAGGTCACAATCAACAGAATTGTTTCTAAGTGGACAGCTTTCTGATTTTTCCATATAGTCTTACCAATTCTCTAAAGTCAGGTCCAAAAGAGCATGAGCAGAGGAAAACAAAGTGCATGTCAGCCTTGATGTGTTTTTTTAGCATTCACATTGCTGAGAGTTTTATTTTTCTTCCTCCCTGAATTAATTTCCTCTCTGTAATTTGTGCTAATTATTACTTGAACACAGCTTTTCATGTTTAATATGAAACTGCTAGTAGAAATACTGGGTTTCTGCAGGGGTACTTGCTTTATAATACATGCTATTCTAATTATCAAGCCTGCAGAATTCAGTCTGCTTTCAGTTCTACATGCCTGACATAAGAAACTTATGTTAGTAATGATAGTTATGGGTAGTGATCAGCGGCACAGAGTCCAGTTGTAGGCCTGTAACTAGTGGTGTTCCCCAGGGGTCGGTGCTGGGTCCGGTCTTGTTCAATATCTTCATCAACGACCTTGATGAGGGGATAGTGTCCACCCTCAGCAAGTTTGCTGATGACACAAAACTGGGGGGAGTGGCTGACACACCAGAAGGCTGTGCTGCCATTCAGCAAGACCTGGACAGGCTGGTGAGTTGGGCAGAGAGGAACCTGATGAGGTTCAACAAAAGCAAGTGTAGAGTCTTGCACCTGGAGAGGAATAACCGCATGTACCAGTACAGGCTGGGGGATGACCTGCTGGAGAGGAGCTCTACAGAGAGGGACCTGGGGGTCCTGGTAGACGACAGGTTGGCCATGAGCCAGCAGCGTGCCCTGGTGGCTAAGAAGGCCATGGGATCCTAGGGTGCATTAAAAAGAGCATTGCCAGCAGGTCGAGGG